>JADLZN010006922.1:0-146896 GCA_018155175.1 Sinocyclocheilus anophthalmus | reverse complement strand
TATAGGTTATGTGGAGCGTTGGGTGTACAGTACCAGAGTTTACTCACACACACACACAGCTACTCGTTCTGCTCGATTTTCACATTTTAGAGTAATAGTGAAGTCAATTAATCTATGAAATCACACAAATGGAAATATAGGAATGATTTAGTGATCTAAACACGTAACGCAACTTCATAAAGTTCAAATAGTACATAAAAACGTGTGTATATTAAAATATTACATGTGTGTATAAATAAATTCTTACATGTGTATGTATATATAGAATGTTTTAGTTGAATTTTGATGAACTATTTACAGACAAAAATAAATAAAAAAATACATAATAATTATACTATATATATATAATAATAAAGTACATAGATCTTTAAATGTACATAAAAAATAAATTTTGCTTATATATTTACCAAAATAGAAGTTTTATTATCAATGTTGAGTACGATTAACAGATAAAACATACAGAAAAGATATATTATATAGAATGTATCCATAAGATGAACAAAGGGAAACAAGATTATTTAAATAAGCATATAGATATATAAAATTAAAAAAAGATTTAAAAATCAAAATTTTTGATGTATGTATTTATGATAGATAGATAGATCAAAAGGTTTTTAGTATCGGTAAAGTGTGTCCAAACTTTTGACAGGTTCTGTGTAATTTCTGAGCATTTATAACAGAGCCCATCAAGCTCTGCCTGGAACACTAGTCTTCCTCCTGTAGTCCTGAACATCTCTGTCATGTGAGCTGTGGGCGGATGAGGGATGAAGCTGCTGGAAGATGCTGAGGGAATGCTTTACATTCTTCCGCAAGATGTCTTTGAGTTCCTTCGGGTCCCGCTGACGCAAATGTGCCACCAGTAACATGCAGAATGTCAAGAATGCAGAAACTCGCTCGGACACAGTCAAGCGTATTGTGTGTGATTCTTCTAGATAGTGTTGTGCTTGCCTTTGAGTGAAATCGGCTTCCATTAATTATAGCCCTTTGTTAGAATGAACACTGGTGAACATTTATCCCATTCTCTCTAAGAAGATGTGCCTCTCTGGGTGTTGGTGGTCTTGTAATTGGTGAACCAAGGAAGATTACATTAGTTTTAGTCACACAGTTTTTGGCAACTTTGTACCCACGTAACATCTGGTCTACAAAGTCCTTGCTCACTCGATGAGTACTACTGATGTAAATGCTTGTCAAAAGCCTGGGAACACTTTTAAAAAGAAAAAATTTATTGACAATGTTTTTCATGCTTGTTTTGCACATTCATATTAAATTTTATACATGCGTCTAAATGCCACTTCTGATGCAGATTCTGTTTCCTCTGCAGTGGAAAAAATAATGGTAAAAGCCCTACAATGAATTATTCTAATTAACATGAAATTGATAGCCAAGGTTAGGGGAAAATTGCCTTTAAGTAAGGTACAAAAAATGCCATGCCGAATCAATTTCAAGGGATAGTAAAACCTAAATTCAAGTCTGTCATCATCTGACGTACCCTCTTGTGTTCCAAATCTATGAGTTTCTTCTATTGAACTAAAAAGATGATATTTTGAATGTCAGTTACCAGACAGTTGACAGTAGCCAGTGACTTCCATAGTAGGAAAAAAAAATACTATGGAAGTCACTGGTTACCATCAACTGTCTGGTTACTGACATTCAAAATATCATCTTTTTAGTTCAATAGAAGAAAGAAACTCATACAGGTTTGGAACAACTAGAGGGTAAGTCAATTATGACAATTTTTATTTTTGATTGACCTATCCCTTTAAGGGAGCATATACAAATCTGATGATTTAAGTAACAGCTTTCAGAACACTGATGGGAATATTGCTTCAGATAAATTACATACAAACACAAAACTTATAAAATTATAGGATGTAGTTAGTTATTGCACCATACAGTATTGAAAAGAAACGTGAGGAGAGTGAGTCGCCCGCCGTGTGAGGAGAGTGAGTCGCCCGCCGTGTGAGGAGAGCGAGTTGCCAGCTGAGGAGAGTCAGTCGCCCGCCATGTGAGGAGAGTGAGTCGCCAGCTGAGGAGAGTCAGTTCTCCCGGCGTGTGAGGAGAGTGAGTCGCCCGCCGTGTGGAGAGTGAGTCGCCCGCCGTGTGAGCAGAGTGAGTCGACAGCTGAGGGAGAGTCAGTCGCCTGTTGTGTGAGGAGAGTGAGTCACCAGCTGAGGAGAGTCAGTCGCCCACCGTGTGAGGAGAGCAAGTTGCCAGCTGAGGAGAGTCAGTCGCCCGCCATGTGAAGAGAGTGAGTCGCCAGCTGAGGAGAAGGTGAGTCGCCAGCTGAGGAGAGTCAGTCGCCCACCGTGTGAGGAGAGCAAGTCACCAGCTGAGGAGAGTCAGTCGCCCGCCGTGTGAAGAGAGTGAGTCGCCAACTGAGGAGAGTGAGTCGCCAGCTGAGGAGGGTGAGTCGCCAGCTGAGGAGAGTCAGTCGCCCGCCGTGTGAGGAAAGTGAGTCGCCAGCTGAGAGTCAGTCGCCCGCCGTGTGAAGAAAGTGAGTCACCAGCTAAGGAGAGTGAGTCGACAGCTGAGAGTCGGTCGCCCGCCGTGTGCGGAGAGGAGTCGCCCGCTGAGGGCGTGAGTCGGCCCGAGTGTGAGCGAGTGTGAGTCGCCTGCTGAGGGGAGTGAGTCGCCCGCCGTGTGAGGAAATTGAGTCGCCAGCTGAGGAGAGTGAGTCTCCCACCGTGTGAGGAGAGTGAGTTGCCAGCTGAGGAGAGTCAGTCGCCCGCCATGTGAGGAGAGTGAGTCACCAGCTGAGGGGAGTGAGTCGCCCGCCGTGTGAGGAGAGTGAGTCACCAGCTGAGGAGAGTGAGTCGCCAGCTAAGGAGAGTGAGTCGCCCGCCGTGTGAGGAGAGTGAGTCGCCAGCTGTGTGAGGAGAGTGAGTCGCCAGCTGAGGAGAGGAGCGACCGCCGTGGGAGGAAGGTGGGGAAGGTGAGTCGCCAGCTGAGGAGAGTGAGTCGCCCACCGGGTGAGGAGAGTGAGTCGCCAGCCGAGGAGAGTGAGTCGCCCACCGTGTGAGGAGGTTGGAGGAAAGAGTCGCCCAGTGTGAGGAGAGTGAGTCGCCCACCGTGTGAGGAAGGTGAGTCGCCAGCTGAGGAGAGTGAGTCGCCCACCGTGTGAGGAAGGTTGTGAGGAAAGTGAGTCGCCAGCTGAGGAGAGTGAGTCGCCCGCCGTGTGAGGAGAGTGAGTCACCAGCGGAGGAGAGTGAGTCGCCCGCCCTGTGAGGAGAGTGAGTCGCCAGCTGAAGAGAGTGAGTCGCCAGCTGAGGAGAGAGAGTCGCCCGCCGTGTGAGGAGAGTGAATCGCCAGCTGAGGAGAGTGAGTCGCCCACCGTGTGAGAAGGTGAGTCGCCTGCTGAGGAGAGTGAGTGGCCTGCTGTGTGAGGAGAGTGAGTCGGCTGCCGTGTGAGGGGAGTGAGTCGCCCGCCGTGTGAGGAAGGTGAGTCGCCAGCTGAGGAGAGTGAGTGAGTGAGATTCTTTTTCTTACATGTCACTTCTTCACCAGCAGTGAGCAGAACTGTGTCCACCTTGTTGAAAACACCCACCACATTTCAGTTTGTTAGCACAGAATGTTATCTAAAAATGACTTAAATACCCTAGATTTAACAAACCTACATTTCATACAAATATACCGGTCAAAAGGTTTTGAACAGTAAGATTTTTAATGTTTTTAAAAGAACTCTCTTATGATCATCAAGCCTGAATTTATTTGATCAAAAATACAGCACGGAGCGTAATATTGTGATTTTTTTTTGCTATTGAGAGTAACTGCTTCGATGTGATAATTTAAAATGTAATTTATTCCTGTGATCAAAAAGCTGAATTTTCAGCATCAATACTCCAGTCTTCAGTGTCACATGATCCTTCAGAAATCATTCTAATATGCTGATTTGCTGATAAAGAAACATTTCTTATTATCAATATTTAAAAAAACAGTGGAGTACATAAGGATTATTTGATGAATAGAAAGATACAAAGATCAGCATTTTGTAACATTATACATGCACTATACCAAAAGCTTCAAGCCAGTATAATTTTTTTTTTGTTTGGGGGTGGGGCATTTCTCCTAAATATTACTTTTATTTAACAAGGATGCTGTAAATTGATCAAAAGTGATGATAAGACAGTATAATGTACAAAAGACTTCTATTTCATATAAATGCTGTTCTTCTGAACTTTTTTGAGCAGCAAATTAACATATTAGAATAATTCTGAAGGATCATGTGACTGGATAATGAGCTTAAAATTCAGCTTGGAAATCACAGGAATAATTACATTTGAAAATATATTCAAATAGAAATAAGTTCTTTGAAAATGTAATAATATTCCACAGTATTACTGTTTTTGCTGTATTTTGGATCATATTATTTTTGTGTTGCTGTCTCTAGCTTCCTCCCTCCCTCTACAATAAATCCATGTGAATGTCTGTCTCTGCTATTTTTTTAATGTAACTTTACAATCGATAATGATGTCCTTTAGCACAGTATTCTGAATGATGATGATAATGGGGTGCTAGTACTGATACTAGCAGTTTATTACTCAACTAGGTTAATAAAGACAAAACTATCTAGCATATTTACAGATGAAACTGACCTGCACTTGAAAGCCTGAACAGTAGTGATGTTTCTACATTTCACTGCTTCTTCTGGCCCCTTTCTCTTTCTCTGGCCTTGAGTCCCACGCATCGGTTCTGTTCGGAATCGTTTGACAGAAGCACGGAACAGATGTGAGCTGATTTGTATAGCGTAGCGCTGCCAGCCAAGACTAACCGATATATGATTTATTATTGAAATATTATTGAATGAAAAAACGGAAATTATCACTTTGTTACATTGAGAAGGCATAAATATATAGTTCAGTCATGAAACTCTAAATGGCGCATTCTGACGGGGTGTTAACTGATGATATTCTGACGTAACTGATGATATTCAGAGAGTTAAATGACTTGGAACAAGCTGATTGGTTCATGCTGCATAAGCAGCCAATGAGCTTACTGCCTTGCATTTATATGGCAGGCAGCATTCACTTGAGCATTTGCAGCATGCTTTCAGAGTTCCTCTGAAAGCCTTCACCTTCCCCAGATTCCACCTGTATAGATCTGCTACGGGGTATTTTATATGCTTTTTGTGCAGCAGCAGTATGTCTTAAAAACTCAATATGCAGCATATTGGTGTATGCATTAGCAGTAGCAAGTTCCTGTACTTGCTTGCAGCAGCAGCAATTCAAGGTTAACTAGCGCAATAACCAACAGCAGCAGCAATTCAGCAGCAGCGTAGCAGATCAATTCCACCAAGACCAAATACATTAACATTGTCATATCCATAACCATGCTAAAATCTTACGAGAGTTGTCATGATTGAAATATAAAATTTAATAATAAAATAATATAATATAAATAAAATTAAAAAAAACAATCAGCGCAACGGCCACCGGGAATTCTCCCGGTGACTCCCGATGGCCAGTCGGGGCCTGCTAATATTGGTTTATGAGTTTCCTAAAAGGTTAGCTGTAAGCTCAAAAAAAACACAAAAAAGAGATTTATTTTACCTCATTCTAAATGATTCGTAAAAAGAAAGTGCGAAGCAGTTCAAAGAATCAGTCTCTCTAAACCCCTCCTTTCCTTGAGCCCTCACTGCTGTGACTAGTCAGATGGTGCAGTCCTTTGTGACTGCTCCAGAGCCGTAGAGAGATTGGCTCTGGATTGGTCTACCACGTACAGCGCGTGTAGGAAACGAAACGCCCATTGCCATGACGGAATGACAACCCTGGAGACTTGTCAAAACATAGAAAAGATGGTATCAATTGTACATTACCAATTCGAGCCGGAGTCTGATGAAACGGTTGAACTGGCTGATCAACAAACGACTGATTTGCAAGCACGACTGGAGCAGGACGTTTCTCAGTGGTAAGTGTCAAGTGTTAACAAGTTTGTGGTAATTATAAGATGTGATAAAACAAATTTACTCTCACTGCGTAGGATACAGCGTCTTCTCGACATGATGTTAACCACACAGAAATTTTACTGTTTGGGGGTGGGCAAGTTGGCGGCGTAGAACGTGGGCAGACATTATGCAAATGTGTTACTTCGTAACGTAGGGCCGTAACAGAATAAGATTCGAATTCCCGACGACTTGTTTAGGCGATTGTGAGCCGACTCTTTTTTTTTTGATAGAAAATAACTTTATTTATCGTGCACTTTCGGCTTCACAACTTTGCAAGTTACAAGTTTATGTTCACATACAGCTACATGACACACTGCATGAAAGGTAATATTTGAAAAGGCATAATATGGGCACTAAAATAAATCCAAAAGAAATCCAAACATGTTCAACCTAAATAATAACATCCAGTTTAATGCTATACATTTAAAGGTAACTCTATTGCCTCCTTGAGCACTCAGGTTCGCCATAGTTAAGTATGTACAGCGGGACCCTCGTGTTGGTCAGGCATTCACGAGTGTGTACGTGTACTTGCGTAGACTAGGCTTCCTAGCTCCGTATTTGTTTGCACATGTGATCCGTATCAAACCTGAATCCCTTACTGCAGAGAATTACGAATCTCCTTGCAGTGTTTGGTCGTGTGCTTAATTAGTGCCTCAGTCTTTCTCTCCTGTTGTTGCCAGGGTGGCACCTGAGAAAAGAAAAGAGAAGAGAGACTTGTGCTGTAATTATTGCCCCAGCCCTCCCCTTTTGATCAGGGCTGGCTCGCTCTCTCCAGGGCTTCACTCCATGGCTGCTAATCAAATAAATGTGCCCTTTAAATTAATGTTGTGTTTGATTCCTCCCCTTGCCCTTCCCTAGCTGTTTTAAAAGAGAAACATTGTGAGGTCCCTGTAGTTGCCCTGACTCCATGTCTTTTAAAGCTAGATGTTTGATGTTCATTCAGATTTTTTTTCACTACCTGATCTTTTTTTGTGGTTTTCAAAGGAAAAAGAAACCTCTGAGTATCAAAACATCAAAAAAATCCATCAGCAGAATCAAGGGAATTTTTGATTATTTAACTCCAAAGTCTTCAAGTCTTCACTTGCATATGAAGAACATTTTCACAAAGTTAGGGTTCTAATCAGGAGATGCTCAGAAGGGAGCAAAGCCTGGCAAAAACATTGGTATGTTTTCTTGGTATTCTGTATTAATGATATACATTTCATCATGCTACATGCCAGCAATACAAATCACCTCTGCCCTCTTCATTAGAAGACTTTGAGACCCCACTAAACGTACTGAGAAGTTTCTCATATGAACCTGATCCAGGTGGTTTTTTTTAAAATGTAATGTGAAAGTTTGCAGTAATTTACCTACTCTCAGAAAAAGGTACAAAAGCTGTCACTGGAATGATACCTTTTCAAAAGGTATACTAATATGTATAATTTGGCACTAATTTGTACACTTAAGGAAATTATATGTACCTTTAAAGGGATAGTTCACCCAAAAATTTTAATTCTGTCATAATTACTCACCCTCAAGTCGTTCCAAACCCATAAGACCTCGGGGGCACAGGTCGTGCACAGACAGCAAAGTGACTGACACATTCAAGGCCCAGAAGGATATTCAAACAAACAACTATATTCAACAATTTCTTCTCTTCCATGTAAGTCTTTGCCGCGCGTTCACGAGAGTACCACAACACATGCGTGTGGTGCTGCTGACATTTTACAATCTTTTTTACATCATTGAATTCCCACGCATACATCCTGGTACTCCTGTGAACACGTGGCGAAGACTGAAACGTTGAATAAAAAAATTGTTGAATAAAGTCGTTATTTTAGTTTTCTTTGCACACAAAAAGTATTATTGTAGCTTCATAACATTATGGTTGAACTACTGATGCCACATGGACTATTTCAACAATGTCCTAACTACCTTTCTGGGCCTTAAACATGTCAGTTGCATTGCTGTCTATGCAGAGTCATAAAGCTCTCGGATTTCATCAATTAATTTGTGTTCCGAAGAAGAATGAAGGTGTTACGGTTTTGGAATGACATGAGGGTGAGCAATTACTGGCAGACTTTTCATATCTGGGTGAACTATCCCTTTATGATACTAATATGCACCCTGTAGGGGGAAATAAGGTACAAAAGTACCTTATTTTAGTAAGGTACAACCTGCTCTGATGACAACTTGTCTGCCTTGTTTTCTAACGGAGTGTCTATGGGATAAATGCCATTGTGAATAATTCATCCATCTGATTTTTTACAAATGTTTTGGTCTTGTAATGTTTAATCATAATGTCATAACTGGACCTTCCTGTGACAATGATAGACTTCTCTCTGGCTATGTATGCATGATTTCTCCAATCATTTAGTCCTTTTAAACTTCGCCTCTGTTCATTCATTCATCTGCCTCTATATTTGAGTGCAACGCCCACATCTCAATGTCCAAACAAAAACCGCTGCATAGAACCTTGTCCCTGCCCTACTTTTGCCTTTTTCAGAAATTTGTTAAACTTGGTTGTATGTCACAATTCAGAAGAAAAGATATGCTGCTACTTGTATTTCATTGTGACTTTAAAATCAGCTCATCTTACAGTACAGACTGCTACACTTAGTGGACAAAAGGTGGACATGGAAAGTGATCGCTCATAAAGAGTTGAGCTTTACCGTTTTGCCAATGTTTTAGCAGATATAGCATGCCCACTGCGGTCTGGAGACATAGGAAGCTAGATACCACCCCACTTTACGGAAATCAACCAGATGCACATTTTCAGCTCTCAAGCTGTTTTTGAGTGCAGTATGTTCAGTTGCGCAACTGCTTTAGAAAAGCTGTGATTTGTAAAAGTGGGCAGTATTTGTAGCAATTCAGTGTGTGGCTTCTCTTAAATATCTTCAAAGGCTGAACAAATTGTGACAATCCCTAGTACACTGTTAAAAATAAAAGTTCCAATTAGAAGCAAAAGGGGGTTTTCAGATTGATAACCGTTTTAAGCTTCCCAAATAATCTTTTACTCTAAAGTTCTTTAGAGAACCATCTATTTAATGTTATTTTAAAGAACCCAGAAATGGTTCTTCACAGCAGTGCTAGAAGGAACCCTTGAGCTAATAGTGCCACCAAGATTCTTATCACAAGAAAAGGGTGTGGTCACATGAAAAAAAAATCTTTTGAAATTATTAAAAGCCTTTTATTAAGTCACCATTTACAGTGTCCAAAGATTTAACTCATTAACTGCACTGATTAACTTAGAAACAGGAAGAAGTTCACATTTAATTTTCGAAGTTAACATAAGGAAAGAAAGGAAATTACTTTAAAGTGGAATTAAAGAGTCAAATGGATAACTAGACAGGAAGGCTATTTTGGAAGTTAACATTCTTTAAAATAAATATTAAGAAAACAATATAAATTACTAAGTGTGAGTGCCAGTTGCTGTTCAGAGAGTTTACTATTATTTGTAAGTTTACCAAATGTATTTGAAGGCCATTTGTATTGGCTTCTAGACTCTTTTGGCTTTGTATTGACTTCTAACTTCTAGAAGGAAATGTTAACTTCAAAAATAGCCTTTAGTTACACAACTGACTCTTAAATGTTCTTAATAATTTATATTGTTAGATTACATTTACAATTGTTAAATTACATTTAAGAGTCAGTTGTAATTAATTAATATATGAATTAATATTAAGAAAACAGAATAAATCATTTTATAAATAACTTTATAAATGACATTTCCTTCTTGAAATTAATATTAAGTAAACAGAATAAATTACTTATAAACTCTGCCGGATGGCACAAAACACAGCATTTTGTTATAATGATGATGCAAAAAGTGTCATTTTGCAGATGCAAAACTAGTTTTTTTGATGACACGAAACACGTCATGTCATTTTAACAAATGGCATGTCATTTTGCATCATCCAGCGGAGTGTAACTGTTACGTATCCAGTCCATGAACTTCCCTCTGCTAGCCATCAGAGGTCACCCTTTCCATTTTCATTGACTCTCGCACTACACACTGTTGCATATCACCCCGGACTACATATTCCATCATTCATTGCACTGATTGCACACAGCACTGATTGCACACAGCTGTTTCATATCACTCACTCACTATTTAACACTCCATCTCACTCCTTCTAACTGCCGAGTATTATTTAGAGTGTATCGTTTTGATAGCTACTCTACAGAGCCCTCGTTAGCGGCCTAGCCTAGCCTAGCCTAGCCTTGCCTTGCCTTGCCTGTTTTCTCGGTTTCCTGATCTTTGCCTGTTTTCCTGGATTTATCCCTTTAGTCTTGCCCTTTTGATTCTGTTCGCCGTTCGTTGACCTTCACTAGCCCTAGGATTATTCTTGTGTCTTGCCCGCCATATACCTGTTTGCCACTGTTCGACCCTGCCTATGTTTCTGACCTTCTCTGCTTTAATAAAGCTTGCACATGGATCCGCATGTCTCGCGTCTCGTCAGCCCCGTAACAGTAACAATACAAAGCGGGTTAAAAGTCAGCAAATTTACCCTTAAAGTCAGTGAATACACTATAAGCATAATATTTGTCAGTTTTGTATGTCCATTATTTGCCATCATCTGAAGTCTTTGTGAGTATTGGCATCATCTGAAGTCTTCACAAGTGATGCTGGATCCAGACTGGAACTGGCATAATCTCTAGTTCCCCTATTTGTCGGTCACAACGAGTTATGTCGTGACGACATTAGGGGTCTTACTTGGGTTAAACTCTGCGTTTAAGAGAAAAGGCCAATGAGAATTGGTGTGTGGATTTTGTATGCCCAGCCACTCCCCCGCACATACAACCACTCATTCAGATTTTTGCTTTGGAGCCGAGTGTTTGCTGTTAAGAGCGAATACGAAGCCATTCACCTCGAAACAAAAAGAGCGCTCTCTTCGGACTAGTGAGACGGCGCGATCAGCAGTGTCCTCCTTGTTTCCTGTCCTCAGATGACAGCCACGATCGCTGTCTTCCGTGTCTGGACATACAGGTCAAGCTCAGGCAAGCTCTCCCCCATGCAGAGAATCTCTTTTCTCGGTTTGGAGTTGGACTCGGTTGACATGACGGCGTGTCTCACCAACAAACGCCCAATCAGTGATTAACTGCCTGAGTTCCTTCAGAGGCAGGATGGTGGTACCATTGAAGCAATTTCAGAGTCTCCTGGGCCATGTGGCATCTGCAGCCATGGTCACGCCATTCAGATTGCTCCATATGAGACCTCTTAAGCACTGGTTACACAGCCAAGTCCTGAGATGGGCATAGCGCCATGGCACACATTACGTGATGGAAGGGGCCTCGACTGCTTTGGCACATCAACTGCCTGGAGTTGCTGGCAATGCTTGTAGCTCTGCGGCGGTTCCGGCTGCTGCTGCTGGGCAATCACGTGTTGGTCCGCATGGAAAAAACTACAGCTGTATCATACATCAACCGTCAGGGAGGTCTACGATCACGTCGCAATTCGCCTGCTATCTCCTCCTCTGGAGTCAGATGCGGCTCAAGTAGCTGTGCACCACCCTCATTCTAGGGAGCTCAACCGTGCAGCTGACGTGCTCTCACGGCAGATTACTCTCCCGGAGAATGGCGACTCCACTCCCAGGTGGTCCAGCTGATCTGGAGTCGGGGAAGCTCAGGTTGACCTGTTTACTTGGCACAAAACCTCCCACTGCCAGTTGTATTATTCCCTGACCGAGACCCTCCTCAGCACGGATGCACTGGCACACAGCTAGCCTCTACGCAAGTATGAATTTCCCCCAGTGAGCCTTCTTGCACAGACACTGTACAAGGTCAGGGAAGACGAGGAACAGGCCTTGCTAGTTGCGCCCTACAGGCCCACCCGGACCTGGTTTTGGAAATCATGCTCCTCGTGACAGCCCGTCCCTGGCTTTCTCAGGGGCAGGGCACCATATGGCACCCGTGTTCAAATCTCTGGAACCTCCACGTGTGGTTCCTGGACAGGGCGTGACAGACTTAACTGACCTGCCTCTGGTGTTGGTTGACACTATCACTCAAGCCAGAGTTCCCTCTACCAGGCTTATGCCTTGAAGTGGAGTCTGTTCGCGGGCTGGTGCTCTTCTCGCCGAGAAGACCCCCGAAGATGCCCGATCAGAGTTGTGCTTTCTTTGCTGCAAGAAAGGTTGGAGCATAGGCTGTCATTCTCCACCTTGAATGTGTATGCTGCTGCTATTGCTGCGCATCACGATGTGGTGGACGGCAGGTCCCTGCGAAAGCATGACCTGATCATCAGGTTCCTGAGGGTTGCTAGGCGGCAAAACCCTCCTGGGATCACTCTGTTGTCCTGGAGAGACTTCAGAGGGATCCCTTTGAGCCGCTGGAGTCAGTCGAGCTTAAGATCTTGTCTCTCAAGATAGCACTCCTGACCGTGCTCACCTCCATCAAGAGGGTCAGGGACCTGCAAGCATTTTTGGTGAGCCTTCTCTAGTGGTGATGTACTCATCATTGGCCCCACTCGGCACCAAGGTCAGTGAATTTGCGCTGGGGCATTGGGATGGTTACAACTTATGACATTTGCCTTGGTACGCCGCGGCTTGTCAACATTTGCAATGCCACAGTGGAGCAGTAACCCTCATTCCCTGATGGAGGGAACGGAGACGTTATGTCCCCTTGCCACAACCCTGAACCACTCGCTGAGTGTTGGGACATGGTCTCGGCTCCTCAGCATAAACATGAATGAGTGGTTGCACGCCGCCGGCTTATATACCCGTATGTACGGGGGAGTGGCTGGCCATGAAAAAAAATATACTCAGCAAATCTCATTGCCCGTTTCTCTTAAACGCAGAGGTGATTGGGGTTCCCAAATAAGACCCCTAATGACCTCACGACATAATGTCTCCATTCCCTCCATCAGGGAACAAGAGTTATGTACGTAACCGAGATGTTACCTTGTGATGGGCATCCCTAGATATAAACAACAAAGCGAAAGGACAAAGATTATGAGATGTGTTATGCGAATACTTGACTAAAATAGGTTTTTAATATAATTTAAACTAAAAGAGTGTATCTGAGCCTGAAAATTATCAGGAAGGGTGGGGTTGTTGTGTTGTGGAGTGAGAATATGAGTGGTTATGAACGAATGTATGAAACGCATTTGTCCATGTTTCACGCCGTCTCGAATAGCACTCGCGGAAAGCGCTTGAGAAACCGTGTCTCTTCCATGGCTCGGTACGCTTTCAACTCATTTGTTTAGTCTCGAGCAAGACTGTATGACATTCACATTACATGATTTGACTGATTTTTACGTAGAAAGGGCGACAGCACACCACATTAAAAGAAATGATCATTCATGTTTTCATAACCACTGGCCAAATTAAAAATTAAACTAAAATTAAATAATCTTTGAGAGCAAGGCAAGGCAAGGCAAGTTTATTTGTATAGCACATTTCATACACAATGGTAATTCAAAGTGCTTTACATAAAAAAAAAAAAACATAATCCACAAAATAAAACAAGGAATTTAAAACTTTGAAAATTATTTAAGAGGTTTAAAATGAATTTAAGAAGACGATTATACATATAATATAGTGCAATCAGTTCGGAAATCGCACAGTGCTCATTCAATAAATGCACATCTAAACAGATGAGTTTTGAGTCTAGATTTGAATGCGAGTAATGTTTTTGCACATCTGATCTCTTCTGGAAGCTGCTTCCAACTGCGGGTGGCATAATAACTAAAAGCACTTTCCCCTTGTTTTGTGTGAACCCTTGGTTTTTTTCTAACTGACTCGATCCTAATGATCTGAGTGGTCTGTTAGGTTTATATTCAGTGAGCATATCTGCTATATATTTAGGTCCTAGTCCATTGAGTGATTTATAAACGAGTAAAAGTACTTTAAAATCAATCCTAAATGTAACTGTAATCCAGTGTAAGGACCTGAGGACTGCTGTAATATTCTCAGATTTTCTGGTTCTAGTCAGAAACCTGGCAGCAGCGTTCTGGATGAGCTACAGCTGTCTAATGGTCTTCTTGGGAAGGCCGGTGAGGAGACCATTACAATAGTCCACCCTGCTGGTGATAAAGGCATGAACAAGTTTCTCCAAGTCTTGACTGGAAACAAAACCTCTAATTCTTGCAATGTTTGAGATGATAGTATGCTGATTTAGTTACAGCTTTGACATGACTACTGAAACTAAGGTCTGTCTCCAGAATCACACCAAGATTCCTGACTTGATTTTTAGTTGTTAGACCCCTAGAGTCAAGGTATGCATTCACCTTGAGAACTTCATCTTTGTTTCCAAATGCAATGACTTTGGTTTTTTTCTTTGTTTAACTGAAGAAAGTTTTGGCACATTCAGCTGTTAATTTCATCAATGCATCGGCAGAGTGAGTCAATGAGGCTGTAGTCATTTGGAGATAAGGCTAGGTAAATCTGGGTATCATCTGCATAGCTGTGATAGAACCAAATCGCCTTTCTCATTATTTGACTTAGTGGGAGCATATACAGGCTAAACAAGAGCGGTGCAAGAATTGAGCCTTGTGGGACTCCGCATGTCATGGACGTCCACTTAGACTTATGCTCTCCTATACTCACATAATAACCTCTCCCTTCTAAGTATGACCTGAACCATTTAATTACCATGCCAGAAAGCCCGACCAAGTTTTCCAGTCTCTCTAGTAGTATGTTATGATCGACAGTATCAAACGCAGCACTGAGATCTAGTAGTACCAGCACTGATATTTTGCCAGATTCTGAATTTAAGTGAATATCATTTATTATCTTAATGAGTGCTGTCTCTGTGCTGTGATGCGGTCGGAAACCAGATTGAAAATTGTCCAGGTATCCATTTGAGTTTAAGTATTTGTTCAGCTGATTAAAGACTACCTTTTCAATAATCTTTCCTATAAAAGGAAGATTTGATATTGGTCTATAGTTGCTCAATATGGTGTTATCAAGATTTCTCTTTTTCAGAAGGGGTTTAACAACTGCAGTTTTCAGGGAGTTTGGAAAAGTCCCAGAAAGAAGTGAGGCATTCACCACTTCTAAGAGATCTGCTTCCAAACAGTTAAGCACCCTTTTGAAAAAATATGTGGGAAGTGTGTCAAGATAGCATGTTGACGATTTAAGGTGCTGTACTATTTCTTCCAAAATTTTGCTATCAATTTCTTCAAAAGCAGACATAGTATCTTCTTTTTGATATTGTGGTCGAATATGTGTAACCTCTGCATAACTTGGGGATGTGCTAATCGCCTCCCTGATATTATTGATCTTCTCAGAAAAGAAGGAAGCAAACTCATTGCATTTGCTGTCGGAGAGCATTTCACTGGCAATCTGATTTGGGGGGTTTGTCAGTCTCTCTACAGTAGCAAAAAGAGTGCGAGTGTTTTTGTTTAAGTTACTGTTTATAAGGTTTGAGAAGAATGACTGTCTAGTTTTGCCTAGTTCCACATTGAAAGTACGAAGGCTGTCTTTATATATGCTATAGTGAATTTCAAGTTTCAAGCAAGGGGACCCCCTGGTGTTTTGGTACGCATCTTGCGTATTTTCCATATAGGGAGGATCGGCTCTGCATAGTATAATTTAAGTGGGATGAACATAGGCAGCATAACTGTAATCTTACACTGCGGTTCAAAGTTTGGGGTCAGTAAGATTTTTTATTGTTTTTGAAAGAAGTCTCTTATGCTCACTGAGGCTGCATTTATTTGGTCAAAAATATAGCAAAAATAGTAACATTGTGAATTATTATTATAATTTAAAATAACTTTTTTCTATTTGAATATATTGTAAAATGGAATTTATTTCTGTAATGGCAAAGCTAAATAGCAGTCATTACTCCAGTCTTCAGTACATGACCTTCAGAAACTGCATCAGCACCACACTCCAACAGACTTTTAAAAATGGTTTGTTGAAATACATGCTGGCGTGAGTCAAACCAATCCATGCCTGCGCACTCACCCAATCAGCAGGTTCATGGCACCCAAGTCCCCCCCCAAAATTTCTGGACCTTTGAAACGTACTACCTCGCAAGCAAGGGACTTTCTGAGGGACAATTGTGATCCTGGAACTTTATTTAGATTCTGTTTCCTGCGGTGGAAACACACAGAGTACCACCCTAAAGTCCCTAGTTCCCGGGGAAAGTTCCTGTGGTGCAAACGGGCTAATGTAAAAAACAAAAAAGTCAGCTGTGCTGTTAATATATTTTGTGTAAACCATCTCACCGTGTAAACCAGTTTTTTCCCCAGAAATCATTCTAAAATGCTGATTTGGTGCTCAAGAAACATTTCTTATTATGGTCAATGTTGAAAACCGTTGTGCTGCTTTATTTTTTTCTTTTCTTTTCAGGATTCGTGGTTAAATAGACTCCAAAACCTTTGAACTGTATTGTACTCGTACTGTTCAAAGTTGTGGGTCAGTGACTTCAACATTGATAATAATCAGAAATGTGTCTTGAGCAGCAAATCAGCATATTCGAATGATTTTTCTGAAGAGTCATGTGACATTGAAGACTAGAGTAATGATACTGAAATTTCAGCTTTGTCATCACAGGTATAAATTGTGTTTTAAATTATATTAAAACAGTAAACAGCTATTTTAAATTCTAATAATTAAGTTATGGTGGGCAGAATAGACTTCTTTCGAAGAAATCATAACAACCACAAACTTATTAAATAATAGTGCATGTTTGAGATTTTACTTACTACTCCTATGGTTCATAGCACCTTGGAGATGTTGTCTGACATCTAGTCAACTATATTTAGTATGCAGTTCCAGGTTTATTAGAAGGAAATAAGCTATAGCACAAGTGAAATGCAGAAAAGAAAAATAATATAGAGCATATACAACAACAACAACAATAATAACAATTTCCTAAGATAATAGCATTTATGTTTTTAGGTTTACTTAATATTGCTCATGCAGTGTCACGCACATTTGGATGTCAAAGCTTTCTTAAAATAACTGTAATAAATAAAAAATACATAATTTTCCAAAAGAAAATACCAGATGCATGGTGACATAGGTGAAATATAATTTGAGAAAATGCATATGAAGTTATTTGGTGAGCTTATTCAGTTCACCTGTATTTCCTACTTCTCTGTTAGTAGCTCCCTTTAGAAATTTTGAAATCTTGGAGCTTTCCCTCTGTTGCCTCTGTTGTGGAGAGTTTCTATCTATCGCTCCTGAAATCAAAGAACAATTTCTGGAAATCAATATTTATTTAACATGAAAGATCAAACCGTGTTTTAACTTGTTTCAGTTGATTTTCGTGCTCCATGTAAGTGACGTCACCAATTAACAGTACAGTATATATGTTTGTAGTTAAATTAGTCTACTTTCAATCACCCATTGACAAATTGCCAGCAAATCCTTTTCAAAACTATCAAAACCTCTTACCTACACATAAAGAATTGACTAAAATACCAAAGTTTCATAAACAAGAGCTCAATCTATAGAGTTAGCCTACCTCTTCCGACGCAGCACCAGGTTACTGAAACCAAACATTTTTGAGAACGCCTGCCAGGGTGAAGATTTTCAAAAACTCCGGTTGCAATGTTATCGTGTAGACAGCGAAACCGGAGTTCTTGGCTTGTGACGTCGGAGCCTGCGCTGTTATCTCGACCCACTGGAAACTTTTTCAGGCTTCTGATTGACCAACATGGCTTTACGGTTGAGATTATATCGCCACCTGTTGGTTTGGCATGCTCTTGACAGTGCTTCATAGCATGCGTTTGCATTTTCATGTGGACAGATATATTTTTAAAAACGGAAAAAGTAAAAACTCAGTTTATAAAAATACCCATGTACGTGTGGACATGGCCTAAATTTATCTGAAAGCAATGAAAACAGCAGCGAGAGGCGGAGTTTTGCTGCTTGTCAGTTGTTGCATTGCTCCTCATTTCCATGGCAACTCCCTCCGCTGCAGTGTTTGAATGTGACTGGAATGTTCAATGCACACGCATTAAATCACGTCAAAGTCATGCAGCATTTACATAAATAAAATCTAGAATTAAAACATTAAATTAATAATTTAAAAGAATTTAAAGTAATTAATTTTTTATTGAACTTAATTTAATTGAATTTAAAACTCATGCTGAGGTTATTTAATCTATTGCCACGCCTGCACGTGATAGAGGGACAAAGCACCACTTTTATAGTTTAAGATTTTGTATCTTTGTTTTTATGAAAACTCAACCCCCTCATTTCATTTTAAAGCATGCTTACATTTAAGCATTCATTTTTTATACCAACACTTTGCTTTTATTATAGCAATATTAAGCCAGTCTCACTATTTTTTTTATTCAGTGCTTTCAGATTCTTTTTTTAACTGTAAAAAAATGTATTTAAAAGAAATATTTATAAAATAAAGATGTCATCTGAGCACTCAGTAGAAACATTGGACCGACCATTTGCCAGTGGTGTACCAACGGAGTAATTTTTAGCTAGGATACTAATCTAAAGAACCTATAATGTAACACCAAGAACTTTAATCTCCAAAGAACCGTTTAGTTCAATTCAAGAACCCTATACAATGAAAACTGGCTCTCGACAAGAAGAAAGTTTTTTACAGAACCTAAGGTGCTGTAAAGAACCATTGACAGACCTTTATTTTTAAGAGTGTAGTTTGCTCAGCCTCAGACCATTTCATGTATATTGCATGTAAGAGTGGCAAGACATTTCCAAAGTCTCCAGAATAACAAGCTCTTGTTTACTAGCTTCTACGGTATTTCGGGGAGAGAGAAACAAACTTGTGTTGACAAGGTGCCAATCTGCTAGATAAATACTTTTTTTTTTTTGTCTGGTCAAGTCTGGTTTTGTGAGGTTCATGGCATTAAATATTTGAAAGACTATTCAAATAGCTTTGCAGCCTCTTAGTAGCAAGTAAAAAAAAAGAAAAGGAAAAGCATTGAGCATGATCATTGAGCATTGAGCACCCCCCCCCCTTCCCCGTAGGTTATGTAAAAACAAACAAGCAAACAAAAAAAACTAACAAACAAACAAAAAACTTAAATGTAAATTCTACAGACCATGTTGAATGTACCCCTTCTAGGATGACATTAAAAGTCTTTTATATATATTGAATCAGAACTTGTCTGGGCTAATGTACGGTTACGTGATGTGAAGTAATAATAAGGTCTCAGGTGTTTTTTTTTGGCATAAAACAGGAAATCATATCACAAAAGATGATTTCTTTTATAAATTAAATACCTAATAATTGATATTGTATTAATGTAATATTAAGTAAATTCTACTATTTATACCTATATATACTGTATATATATATATATATATATATATATATCTATATATATATATATATATATATATCTATTATATATCCGCCCCACATAAACCTTAACTCCTGGAATTTCAGTCTGACCATAAAGAACGCACATTTTCAAGTGCTTTCTTTGATGCTGCTGAACTTTTCAATGTGACTATCATGCCATAATGTGAATGAGCTAGAACTTTGCTGTGCACCATTATTTTAATATCATCAAATTTACCTTCCCTTAAATGTTAACTGTCATAATTTTTTATATATATTAATTTGCTGTATTACCATGCTTAAATAAAGTGAAATTTGGTTGACTGTTTGCAGAACGTATGAAGATGTCAGAGATCATCAACAGGCAGTAGAGGCCCGGAAGTACAGTGAGTGTTCATTTTAACCAGCAGTGGGTCTTGCCGCTATGTTCACTGAACTCACAGTATTCTCCTCTTTTGATCATTGTGAATACTCCTTTTCTTTTCTTTTCTTTTCTTTTCTTTTGCTGTGCTTTCCTGCTCGTTTGGATACATAGTCACACTTTATTATATGTTCTTGTTACAGTGTAATTACACTAATAAGTACTGAGTAATCTTAATTAACAACATGCACTTGCTACAGGGTTAGGGCTTGGTTTAATGTTAGTTGCATGTGATTATGCATAATTTACTTTTATTAATATAGTAACTACATGTAATACAGTAATTTGTAACAAGAGAACATAAAAATAAAGTGTCTTGTTCATTTTCACAGAGAGGTCCAGCGCTCTTAGTGCCCTCAATGTTTTAAAGTTTTTTAATTAAGTCTTTTATTTACAAGTTTCATGTTGGACCAAAGGCAGCAGGAATACATTCTGGAGCTGTGGAAATACAATATCAGAATTATGTATCCATCTTGTTCTGCAACTTGGATAGAATAAACAAATAATATTCTAAAAATCAGAAGATGTTTTAGCACACAAAAGCTATGATTACCATTCTGAACACTACAGTAGTGGTGTTTGCTCTGGGCATTGGCTTGATTATTTACTTTAAATCAATGAATGAGATTTGCACTGTGGATACATTAGTAGCACAGTTTGAAGAAATTCCCCTTTTGGAATTAATATAAAAGCTGTGGCATGGTAATAACAAGAATAATGAAATGGAATAAGTGTAAATATGTCAGCTCAACAAAGACTTTTGTTGTGTTGTCTTCTCTAAAATGGTAACATACGTTTATGCTCGCAGTGACTATGAATGTACTCACTGTTGATTTTAGCTGTCAAAGAGGCATTAGTTATCATGCACACAGTCACTATCATCCTCTGATGGGAAGTGGATTTTAGTGAAAGAGATGCTTCAGGTTTCTCTCTTTTGTTTTCTCTTCATCTTTCTCTCTTTCTGTGACTGATAACACTGGCTTTTTTTTCTCTTCATGTGCGAGAGATTTATTTCAACAGGTTGGGTGAAATAATCACATGACTGACTGAGGCATACTGTTGTGTCTTGGACACACGATCACCTTTCGGGATCCGTGGTGGCTCACATCTGATGTGTTGGAAAAGTACTGGGTAATTTCTGGGACAAAATGTATTCAGTCTTTTATTGAATACATTGAAATAAAAAAATAAAACAGTGGCCTCAGTGTTGATGGTGCAGGGACTTTATAATCCTCTCTTTCAGGTCTTTTTTTAAACAAGGTGTCTTTAGAAATCTCCATCACTAAATTTGAGAGAATTCATAGCTTAGATGTCATACTCAGTATAATGAAATACTCTATGAATAAAAACATTATGTATAAAAACATAAAGGCATCTACATGCACTACCGTTCAAAGGTTTAGGGTGTAAGTATTTATTTGTATTTTTTTAAAGAAAATAATACTTTAATTCAGGAAGGACACCTTAAATACATAAAAAAGTGACAGTAAAGACATTTGTAATGTTACAAAAACGTTCTGTTTTATATCAATTCTGGACTGAAACTATTGATTATTACAACTGATTTATTTCTATTTATCAAAGAGTCCTGAAAATCACAGTTTCCAAAAATATTAATCAGTCATGCACTCATGGTCAACTAAACAGACAAGGCTTTGGATTATATTGTGATGATATTTAATACCTGAAAGGCAAGCCACAGCACAACTTGCACACAAAGTATGAGGCAAAAACAAAAGTCTAGTTTTAACTTTGTACAACGTTTACCATGAATTTGGCCCATATGGTCCTCTGTCAGGTTCCTTTCTATATAAGTAGGTTCTGTGTGTTCTTCTTCACCCATCATGTCTGGACTGCCCTGCTGTTTTAAGTGGACACGCTGTCATATTTCTACAGGGACATGATAATCACTGATATTACTAGTACTCTACATGGCTGTAAAGGACAGGCTTGCTTCTATATAAGGACTTCTCTGCTCTGCAAACCTTTTTATCTGCCTCAAAGGGAGGTCAAATAATGGCCTCTGAAACACAAATGTGTTGTGGCATTGTCTCCTTTAATCTTGTGTGTCTGATTTGATATACCAGGCAAATTCTACTTTTTCTGGACTGGTAGGTGATGATAGATAAGAACATTGTGTTCAGATGTCCACAGGTGAAGATGTGACCAAACTGTGAACTGTAAAAGAGGGCATAGTAATTGACAAACCCTGTGACAAATTGTTCATAAAGCCTGACTTAGAAAGTCAGGGTTTGGTTCCTTTTTATTGATCATCACTGTTTTATTTTTTTATTTTTTATTTTATTTTACGCTACGCTACACTGTTTCAGCCAGAAAGTTATTGTGTGGTTCCCATGTATTATTATTTATTTATTTAATGTATTTATTTATTTTATTTTATTATTATTATAAAAAAAATCACGTTTTGAGGTTAATACATCAGCTATTATTGACTATTCTGACCTCGAAGGCAGATAGTGGAAAAAAAAAAAAATCTCATTGTGCGCATCATGTCCTTTGGTCTAATTTTCTGGCCTGGTAAGATGAATGATGTCATATATTTATGAAAAATCATACATTTTAGCCTGTGCTTGCACAAATACTGTTAATATTGATTGTTTTTTAAGTGAGTGACTGACATGTGGCCAAGTATGGTTACTTATACTAGGAATTAGTGCTCTGCATTTACCCCTCCAAGTGCGCACACACACAGCAGTGAACACACACACTGTGAACACACACCCGGAGCAGTGGGCAGCCATTTATGCTGCGCCGCCTGGCATCCATGCCTGACATCCACTCCCCCCACCTACAATTTGTCCCTGCCCGGCCGGTACGAGACTCGAACCTGCAATCTTTGGGTTACGAGTCCAACTCTCTAACCATTAGGCCACAACTTCCCCCAAACTTCTGAATTTGTTTTCAAGGCAGATCATTTAGATTAGCTGTTTCCAAGAAATAGACTCTGCGCCTCCTGCTACATGTGTCCTGGATACACTGTGCTCGCTACATCTCCTCTCCACGCGGCATCAAAAATACATTAATCGAGGCTCCCGCCGGAATTTGCAAGTAAGCTCAGTTTGGACGCAGAGGCGATTGGATCGTCGTCATCTATCTCTGCGTCGTGTTTGTCCTGCCAACTTTTCTTACCTTCGAAAGTCTACTGCATCCAGTGGAGGTGTCCGTCTTGACACAATCAGGTTTGCACATCTGAATGCTCGCTCTATAAACAACAAAGTGGCTTCAATCTGTGACATTGTTGTGAACAAAGAACTGAACTTTTTCTGCCTCTGTGAAACGTGGCATCAGACAAATGACTGTCTTAATCTAAATAAGTGTGTTCTGCCTGGCTACACTTATATAGATCGGCCGCATTCCACTGGTAGAGGTGGTGGTTTTGCTGTCATTTATTGATCTGATGTTGTTTTAACTGAAGTTTCATTGCCTTGTATTTCATCATTTGAATGCTTGCCATTTAAACTGAATGGTCTCTCACCAGTTTTAGTGTTAAATATTTATCATCCTCCCAAACCTAACTCTGTGTTTTTCTCATAATTTACTGAGTTTCTGACGCTTGCCAGTGCAATCTGTCCAGTTGTTCTTTTAACTGGTGATTTAAACATTCATGTTGATAATGTGGATTGCGCTAATACGGTGAGCTTTATGGACATTCTAGCATGTTTTAATCTCACTCAGCATGTTAACTTTCCAACACATAAACACGGTCACACATTAGATCTGGTTTGCACTTCAGGAGTAATCCTTGAACAACTTGAATGTACTGATGTTTGTATAAGTGACTACAAGCTCCTCACGTTCAATTTGATTTCTCCTTCCTTGCAGACTGTGAAAGAGCGTGTTATCTGTTTTAGGAAAATAAGTTATATTGTTCTTGACCATCTTAGTCTTACTATTGGGGACTTACCGGTTGTGGCCTCGGTTGATAAATACAATGCTGCTTTTGCATCTATTCTGGATGAGGTTGCCCCTCTGAAAAAACGTGTTGTTTCTTTCAAGAGATCTCCATGGTATACATCTGAGTTACGTTGTATTAAAGCTAAAGGCAGGCAGTTAGAGCGGAGATACAAAAAACAAAAACAAAAACGGTCTAACAGTTCATAGATCAATGTTTGATCAGCATCAGTTTGAATACCACAATGCTCTCAAAGCTGCAAAAATGGCATATTATTCTACAATTATTAGCAGTGATATCTCTAATCCCAAAGTTCTGTTTAGAACAGTTAATAATCTTATTAAACCTCCTAACATTAACTGTTCCACAACTGAGCAGTGTACCGACTTTCTTAATTACTTTTCATCTAAAATTGAGAATATCTATAATTCTATTGCTGGTGATCTTGCTTCTGAATTTGTTGAGTTGCATCCTCCAAATTTCTCTGACTATGTTTTCTCAAGTTTCAATGCTGTTGATTCTGATTTTATTTCTAAACTTGTTTTGTCAATTAACTCAACTACTTGTATACTGGATCCTTTACACCGGTTCTAAAAAAGCCTGGGAGTGATTTTGCTGAGATGTCCAATTATCAGCCAATTTCTAATTTACCATTCCTGGCAAAAGTCCTTGAGCGGGTAGTTGTTAGCCAACTCCAAACTCATCTTCACACGAATAGCCTACTAGAGAATTCTCAATCTGGGTTTAGGTCTGAACATAGCACGGAGACTGCTTTAGTTAGGGTCTTGAATGACCTTCTCGTTATAGCTGATTCTGGGGCTTGTGGCATTTTGGTTCTGTTAGATCTTAGTGCTGCATTCAATACGATATGTCATAGCATATTACTGGACAGACTACATAGATGGATTGGTCTATTTGGAACTGTGTTGAACTGGTTCTTTCAGAACGTTCTCTTTTTATTTACCTTGGTACTAATAGATCTCAGACTGCGCCTTTGCGTCAGGGTCTCCCTCAGGGGTCAGTTTTGGGACCTGTTCTATTTAGTATTTACATGCTGCCTCTTGGGCAGATTATTCAGAAGTATGGCCTGGGCTATCAATGTTACGCGGACAATACCCAGATTTATATTAGCACTCAGCCTGATTCCACTTCTTCCTTTTTAACTCTTTCTGCCTGTTTGCTGGAAATTAAGGCATGGATGAAACATAACTTTCTAAAACTAAATTGTTCTAAAACTGAAATTTTATTAATTGGCACTCCATCTAATGTTAATAAGTTCAGTAATTTTAAACTTTCAGTTGACAATACCCAAATATCTGCTTCTGCTCATGTGCGTAATTTGGGTGTGATTTTTGATGCTCAGTTGACTTTTAATTCTCACTTCAAAAACATAACTAAAGTTGCTTTTTTCCATCTTTGTAACATTGCTCGCATTAGACCCTTTCTTTCTAGGCCTGATGCTGAGAAGCTTATTCATGCCTTCATCACATCACGGCTCGACTATTGCAATTCTCTCTTTTACCAGCAAGTTCTGTTAAGAGATGACAATATATTCAAAACTCAGCAGCGCAGGTTTTGACTTATACATCCTCACGCCATCACATTACCCCAGTGCTCCAGCAACTTCATTGGCTCCCGGTTAAATTACGTATTGATTTTAAAACTCAGATTTTAACATATAAAGCAGTGCATGTGCTGGCTCCAGATTGCATTTGTGACTTGGTAACTCTTTCCACACCTTCTCGCTCGCTCCGCTCTGCTGGTTGTTTTTCCTTGTATCAGCCTTGTTGTAAATTAAAAACCATGGGGGGGGGGGGGGGTGTGGGGCTTTTTTCCTATAACGCGCTCTAAGTTATGGAATTCATTACTGTGTTATTAGGAATGCTGCTTCTTTGGCATGTTTTAAGATCTTTCTTAGACGTATTCTTTTTACTGAAGCTTTTTAATTTTTTTTTTTTTTTTTATATACTATTACTATGATTTTATTTTTGATATTTGTAGTTTTGTTTGACTTATTTTGTTTGTACATGTTGTAGCACTTTGAGTATTAAGAAAGGTGCATTACAAATAAAATGCATTATTGTTATTATTATTATTAAATACTGTATATTTTCTATGCTACCATATAAGCTGATGAAATTTGTATAGTGCACACTCAGTGTCAATCCTGTTTAGACCAAAATACAGCAGTCCTCATTGCCTTGTTCCATCAGTTTCAGGTAGAAAATTTTAGTGCAAAAACACAGCAAAGATGAACAACTTTGTCACCATGTCAGAACCCATAGAGCTAAACCAGTGCTGAAAAGAAGCTGTTTCACAGACATCTACCTCAAGAGTGTCTTTACGGCCCTAAAAGGAATGATTGCACATGACGTTCACTTCTTACATGCGTAACCGTGTCTGGTTTCATCTCAACCTTGATCGTCAAAAAGCTGCTGTTCCTCAGAGTGTATAAATTCACTTTAGCCTGACAGCGATTCTGTGGCTGTTACCAAAAAGTGCTGGCCTGGGACATAATTCGGTAATAAATAGACCAACCGTTTCTGCAGCATACGTTTTGCGCACCTAATGGAGGCACAGGAGTGGCAGGTGCTCAGATCTGTCCTGATTGGACGATAACACAGAAAACACTTCCATTCATTTCATCACAGTCCTTTCTGTTCTCAGAGATGGAAAGGGTTGAGACTAATGACTCATGAGCAATAAGCAAGTGTTTAAGTAAATGTATTTGCAGAGGGAAAAGATTTTTCCAAGCGGCATATCAATATTTTAAATAGAGTTTCTATCGCTGTCTCTACCAAACTTGATTAGTTGTGTGATGTGTTCTGACAGGCCTGTTGTTCGAAATACCCCATTAACTCTAGCTGTGTCTCATTTAGAAGGCTGCACCCTCCGGAGGTCGAATCCTCTGGAGGTCGCATCCTCTGTAGGATGCATATACGAAGTGTCCTCAACCTAGAATTAAACGAGAAGGCCTTCGTAGGACAGGCGGAAAGGAAGTATCACGTTGCTATGCCAACACATCCTTGCGCTCTCACACTACTTAAATGAAGGAAAATAATTTCTAAATTTGGAAAGTAATTTTAAAAAAAATGGTTTTTCTTGTTTTATTTTGTTCAATGTTTGATGAGCTGCAGCCTACGTACAGCAGGCATCTATTAGAGTAAAAAAGGAGGAGGATATTAAAAACAGTTTCTGTTTTTACCGAGGCGAATTAAGGTAAGTTGTAAACACCACACCTGCGCTTGTGTGTACGTTACATCTGCCGGCGCCGGCGCCCGACCCATTTTTCAAATTAACAACGGTTGTTCAAGGCGCCGCAAAGAATTGTGGGTTATCTGTAGCAGCGAAGGATACACCTCATGCATCCTCCGAAATCCTGTGAAAGAAGGTCGCATTCGAAGGTCGCATTCGGAGTGTCCTACTTGCTTTTCTGAAATGAGACAGCCTCGATGACGTATGCATCCTTCGAATGCGACCTCCGGAGGGTGCAGCCTTCTAAATGAGACACAGCTTGTGTGTGTCAGCTTATTTTCCCTCGGTAGCCCGCGTAACACCCATATATTTCATAATTTGTTTAGCTATCAGGGCTGATTTGTAAATGCGCAAATCCTAATTAGTAGCAGCCACTGTTTCTAATTTATACAATATTAAATGAATCCTGCGGTGGATGGTTTTCTCTTCCCAAGATGGAAGTTTATGTTATGCAAATTCTTTGGCCTTTTAGGTTGTCAGCACTTTTTTAAATGCACCAAAATGCTTTTTCCTGGTGTGTTTGTTTTCCCTCTTCAGTCGTCTTCAAGTTAATATTTATTTATCTTAGATCTCCGGCTTTCTTTTTCATCCAATAAAGGCGTCACAGTCTGTTTGGCTTCAATCCTGCCGCTTTGTTTAACTTCATTAAAGCTGTCTTAATCTAAGGCCTAGTCGCTTGTTTCAGAGGCTGCATAATACATCTTCTGAAGTCACTTTGTCACTTACACATTAACAATTGTTTTGTCCATTTTTTCCCTCCATGGATGCCCAACCCTTTGAGATGGAGCTGATATTACATTCTCATAGTCTGTTCCAGAATAAACCACAAGCATAACCCTGTTTATTTTTAAACGCCATGTATAATGACAGCTAGCAATAGCGCAAAAAACCAGTCTCCCGTGCTGCATGCAATAATAATTATATTGTTTAGTTAAGATTTTGCTCTAACTGAATACATTGGATTGCTTTGTTTTCTCAGTCTGACAGCTGCCTGTGAACTGGACGCGATTTAAAATATGTCATTTGTATTGAATTACCAGACATTTATCGAACACCCACTTATCCCAAGTGAACTTCAGTCTAATTATGTTTCAAGGAACACATCCATCAAGCTATTGAGGCAGTTAATTTGCCATTGCCTCCTGGATCTGTATTCCCTTCCCGAATCACTGGAATTCACATGAGCATCGTTTCAGCGATGTCATTCGCTTTTCCTTCCTACTGGGCTGCAGCTGGCATGGCCACACTTGAAGCACGCTCACCCCACATGCTATTAAAACATGCTTCCAGAAAAATCCTCCCATCATGGACAATTGTGAAAGAAGTCCCCGAGCACTTCCCTTTGTGTGACTGTTTCTGCTGCGGTAATTTCATTAGAGTGCTGCTGTTTGATACTATATAATGAAGTGTGAGACTGAAGGGGGAATAAGCATATCATGGTTTACGTTCCAAGGTCATTTCAGCCACCAGGACAAACCCGAAGGAACTACACTAGTAGTAATACAGGGAACTCCTTGTTTCTCTGAATGTACAGCACAGCTTCCTAGCTTAGTGTACAATGAATACAGTTATATTTAATTCTTTCTTTGTCATTTACGCAACCCAGGCTCATTGAAAAGAACACGCCAGTGGTGACATTTCTGCTAAATGATTTTACGTTGCTTCTTGAACATTTTGCGGCACTTTCAAAGTGAAATGTCTGATGAGTGGCACAAAAGCATGTTACATTTTTCTCAGAACCAGATGAATATGAAGTACATTTTATTCTACTGGTTGTTGTACATAGTTTGGAAATGAAATGTTTCCGCTGCTTGTGGTGCTTAACTTTAAAGAGATATTCACCAAACGTACTAAATTGCTGCTTGAAAAATATAAAATATTAAAAGGAAGTATAAATAGAAGTGAAGGCTACTCATCATTTACTCTACCTCTCCCAATGTCAATTTCCAGCTCCAAATACCTACACAGTCTCTAATGAAGATATCAGTTTTTCTCTTCAAAAGATATGCATTCATTTTACAACCCCTTTTGGATCTTTTGGACCTTTTTGGATCTTTTATGTTTTAGTCAATCCTGGCCTTTCGACATGGTTGAGGACAGCAACCTCTCAGGTGTTACTACAAATACAATTTGTTCTGATCAAACCTTTGGAAGATTTCAAGTCTTATGGCGATTGGGGAATGACATGGAGTCCAGCTGTGACGGGCATAGTACGCACGCCCTTCCTGAAGAAAGTAGGAGAAACCTCTGGTCAATAGACGCTTCATTACAAGTGAAAGTTGTAAAGACATATTTTTACTTGAGTAAAAGTACAGAAGTATTTGCTTTTAAAAGTACTTAAGTACCAGAAGTAAATTTCTTTTTTTATGTCAATGCACTGTTTTTTTATTGTTGTATGTAATACTTGCAATGCTTCTGAAGCAACTTAGAATACAATAAACCTACTGAATACACTGACTAGCTTGTAGAATATTTGGAATAAAGAGCTTTTAGAAAGTTAAAAACCTATGGGAAAATAACAAACATAAAGATCTTAACACCCACAAAAGCAGATGTATGATCTCACACAGCTCTGAGTGTGTGCAGCACATTCTTGTGTAGCACTTCAACTCCACATTTGAACAGAGTGGACAGTGAAATCCTTTAAATACAGAGTGATAAGGAAGAAAATAAAAAAATCAAACCTGCTTTATAACCCAGCAACACAACTGTAGCTGTAACTTTACAATAGCAACACTGCTTTAACAAAAATGCATAACAGCAAGACTTATTTGACATCAAACAAAAATTAAAAAAATGCTGTCTAATCACTCTCACTGTACTTGTTGTTTTATATCCGATGCAGTCACAACAGTTTCTTCTGAGTGGCTTCTAGTAATTTTTCACAGACACAATTTTTAGCAAAACGACATATTGTGGTCTTAATCATATAAACCACAAATATCACTTCTTTATTGAATGGGTGGTATAATAACTATCACATTATGCCCGGTCAGTGTTTCAAAAACTGCTGGTGCAATCACTTCATTGTAGCCTAAAAGAGTTATCCTGATAAACTGTCCTGAAAAAAAAGGAAAGTCACAGTTTAAGAAGAAACAATCCCCCACCTGACTTGCAAGCTGCCTACATCAGTAAGACGTTCTAACTTTTTCGAGGACCTTTGATAGAAAATTGATAGGGGTGAAAACAGTACAATGCAGTTTTCTTTCAAATGTAGTGAAGTCAAAGATCATAGTTCCCCAGAAACAAATAATACTCCAAGTAAGTAACCTATACTCAAAAAGCGTACTTAAGTACAATACTTAAGTAAATGTACTTAGTTACGGTCCGCCTCTGCCTGAGGGTGAGTAAATGATTTTTGGGGAAGATTTGGGAAAGCTATCTTTCTGTGAACTATCCCTTTAATGCTTTATCATGTTAAAAAATAACACCTACAATCCTACCCTAAACCTAAACAAATGTGTTAACAAAAGCAAATATGAGATTTAAAAAAAATGCATTTGTTGAAGTAACCATGTAATTTCAGCTTGCTTCTACAAGTATTTGAGCTCTTTTATTGAGTGTCATGGCTCATGTTTCATGGGACCAGAGTGCATCGCAAGTGCAGCTCTGTACTTGGTGAGCTACTGAGCAAGTATACTGAGTTAGAAAAGCCATACAGGTGTGGCTGCTTATGTGATGCAAACATGAATATGTATTAGTTAAAAAATCATGCATTACGGTAGAAGTGTTTTGAGGTCATAATGCAGTGTTGTGCAAGGCACGGTGCAAAAATAAGTATTTATTAGTTGATAATCTGCTCTTATAATTTGTGTGAAAGGAATAAAAATTGTTGGTGTTATGGGCACTAGTGTTCATTTCAGCTGAAAACCGCAGTGAATTGTCTGTCATGCACACCGTATGTTATTTTGAGTTGACCCTATGGAGTAAAAGGTGTATAAGTAAGTATGTTGAGTATTTTATTGTTTACTGTAAGTGTGTTCTTTAGTACGCACCTGTACAGTGTGTTGTGTTTTTGGCTTCCTGTTTTCATTTTATTTTAGTCTATCCTACTGTGTGAGAGCTGTCATTGTTTTTTTTTGTTTGGTTTTTTTTTTTTTTGTTTTTTTTTTTTGTTTTTTTTTTTTTTGTGTTGGAGGTTGGTGGGTGTTTTTTTGTGTTTTGATTTTTAGTTTTTAGTCACGTTCATACTCTTTTTAGTCTAGTCAAGTTTTAGTAAACTAAAAGTCTGAGCATTTTAGTCTAATTTTAGTCAATGAAAACTCATGACATGTTAGTCTAGTTTTAGTCGATGAAAACTGATGACATTTAGTCTAGTTTTGGTCAATGAAAATTGTATTTTATTCTCTTTTTAGAAATACAATTCTATTTAACCCAGTCAATAAGTACCTAGTAGTATAGACAAAACCAAAACATTCTTTTAGCCAAACCCATTTCAAACAAAGTTATCTTATTATATAATTGTTACCTAATAGACTCAAGAATACATCCATTCCAAACACGGAAGACACTCTGATTTGAATTTACAACATTTATTTTACCAACCAAACATTTTAGAAGTACACACACAGAAATTTAAATAAAGACGAACCCCGGCTGGCCGGCCATTGGTCCCTTTCTCTGTGTCAGACTTAACTTTGTTTGGTTTTTGTCTTCTAAATCAGTGTTTCCCAACCTTTTTTTAGTCGCAGCACCCCTTGGAAATTTTAACAAACTTGTGGCACCCTATAAAATTTATTTTGTCACAATTTTTGAATTTCTAACTTCGATGTGATAATTAGAAAAGTATAGATATTCGGTACAACAGGGAAGGACTGCAGATTATAATGTCATACAGATATTTTTAATTGCAATCAGTAGGCTAATTTCTAATGATGAGACCAATTTATATGACAGATTTTATGTATTTTATTATATGTAAACATTATTTAATTACCATAACTAGCTATCTCACAAATTTTTGCTCACTCATTGTATTTTTGATTTTACAGTTGGGTAATTTTGTTGCCGGATAGTACGAGTGTACGGATGGAACACAGAAGCTGGCAGATCCATCTGCAAGGCTTTATTCATTAGAATGGTCAGAAACAGGCGATGGTCAGACAATGGCAACAGGTATATTGATGGCAAGGCAAGAGAGATAATCAAGGTACAAGGCAAAGGTCCAGGCAGGAGCAAACAGTATCCGAATAGGGCAAGACGAGAGAGGTAATCCAAAGTACACAGGCAATAATCAGAAGACAAGGACGGGGATCACAGACAAGGCATACAAAAACACAAGAAACTAGCTCGGACAAGGCACTAACCTAGGTGACTCTGGAAAATATGCAGAACAAGACTCGGCAGTGATAGAGTATAATGTCCATGCTTAATGTACCGTCTGTTGGACATTCAGCTGTGTTGTGTTGTGTGTGTGTTGATCAGTGCTTCTGTCTGAGAATTACTTGCGCTGTCTCAGTGCATGGTTGATGGGACATGCAGTCCGGGTGATGTGGTACCGTCTGAGTGTGGTGTGAGAGTCAATGTTAATGGGAGAATGACCTCTAGTGGGGCAATCGGCCTGAAGCCGCACGGACGCGGATTCTTGACAGAGGTTCCCCTCCCCCAAGGAGCGCCCCCAGACGCTCCAACACATAACCATCCAGGAGGGTGGTGGGCGGGGTGGAACAGGGGAGGAATGCGTTGGACCCCGGTCCAATGTGGAAATGAGAGAGACGTGGGGAACTGAGGCAAATGCACGGCAGAGCCAGGGCACCGAAGGTGGAGCCAGATCAGAACACAGCCCACATGGTCAGATTAGACACAGAGCAGAAGACCTCCATGGACGGATCAGTACAAACAGGACCCACCCTGGCCTAACTCATGACATGAACCCTTCCTGCGGACTGAGGATCGGAGCCCTTTCCAGGGCTGTCTAGGGGTCAGCAGGATTAGCGCTTACGAGGAGCTGGCACTGGATGGTGCTCTGGAGGAGCAGGCACAGCAAAGCGCTTTCGAGGAGCTGGCACTGGAGTGAGTCTTGAGGCTGGAGCCGACACTGGAGACGGGGAAACAGGAGCCCTCCGTGGACTATACTCGGGAACAGGAGCCCTCCCTGGGCTAAACTCGGGGACTGGAGCCCTCCGTGGGCTATACTCTGGAACAGTAGTCCTCCCTGGTAGGGACTGGGACCTGTGGAAAATTGAGACACAAGAGACAGACAGAGCATATACAGTCTCGTGGATGGGACACACAGTTCTTTCACAAACAGCCTCCATAGCCATGACAGGACGAGCAGAGAGTTCACAAATGGCCTCTATAGCCGTGACAGGACAGGCAAAGAGCTCACAAACGGCCTCCATAGCCGTGACAGGACGGGCAGGGAGTTCACAGACGGCCTCCATAGCCGTGACAGGACGGGACGAGAGTGGCGTTTTTTTTTTCTGGGCGCCACCCCCACGCAAGGAGCTGAAGCGAGCACCGCTGTTTCGGGAGGTTCTGCAGCATGCGCCGCAACCTCTGGAGAAACTGCAGCGGCACCACTACCTCAGGAGATATTCTGCAACTTCAGTTTGCAACTCTGGGACCCTAATGATTGTGGCGCTGCCGCCTCGTGGAGTTCTGTGGTGGTGTATGCAGCCCAAACACACCAAAAAGCGATCCACATCATGGGAAGCGCTTCAGACAGGGGAATCGGTTCAGGAACAGGAGGGTTAGAGTGAGTGGGTTTGGGGTTACCAGCTGTGCGTGCAGACACCAGTGGTATATCCCTCACACTAGATACCGGACTGGGATACCGAAAGACTGACCTTGACGATCTGGGTGCAACAGACAGGACATGACAAGACTCCTGACGATCAACTGTGACTTGAATAGACTCATGACCATCAGCTGTGTCCCCTGACGAGACTCAGGATGATCAGCTGTGACGTGATGTGACTCTGGATGATCAGCTGTGACATGACGTGACTCTGGATGATCAGCTGGGACGTGACGTGACTCTGGAAGAAAAGGGAACAGAACTTTTCACTATGACTTTGCGTTTTATTAAGATCAGCTGTGACTTGACTTGACTCATGAAGTTCAGCTGTGACTTGACTTGACTTATGACAATAAAATGTGACTTGACTGTCACTACAGTAAGCTCACTTGTGACACTTGACGGCCTCAAATTGACGATCCCGAATATGATGACTTACTGGACCTGCGAAGATCAGTGTGCTACTTGAACTGGACTCGAGGAAGATCATTTGTTGAACAATTGCCTGGACTCGGCACGGAAGATCAGTTGTGACTTTACTTGGACTCACTGACGGCATACGTACCTGTGATTTTGACTTGATGTTTCACACTGTCGATCAACTGTGGCTTGACTTGACTCCTGAAGACAACTGTGACGTGACTTGGTTTCATGAAGATACGCTGTGACTTGACTTGTGCCCTCATGACGATCAGCTGTGACTTGACTGGACTCAGGAAGATCCCGTGTGACTTACTTGGTTCATGAGATCAGCTGTTGACTTGACTGCCTCATGACGACAACTGTATACTTACTGCTCAGGCAGATCAGTTTGTGACTTGACTTGGTTCTGAAGATCTGTGCCTTTACTTGCCTCATGACGATCATGTTCACAATCAATCGGGCGCTGTTGTGTCTGCCATTTTGTGAGCGTAATTTAGTGCGGGAGCCATTACACGAGTGAGTGCGGGGTCACGTTCCTCCGCGACACCCACAGTGAACAATGAACCAACAGTCAACAAAGCATAATCCATAAAATGAGCGAGTGACGAACGTGGACCCTCGCGTCTAAGCTCAGATCATAGAGGTTGATTAAGGCCATCACAAAAACTATCAAAAGACAGTCTGGTAGATCATAATAGTGTGCTATGGCTAAAAATTCGCGAACATAGTTCTCTAGTGATCGCGGGCCCTGTCTAAGGGCTAACAAAATCCTTTCCGTGTCCATACCTGGCCAATGTGCCTCTGAAAAGCTGCTGGATCCTTGTATGGCCGAGTATTCTGTTACAGGGCTGACAAGACATGAGACGTGCGGATCCATCTGCAAGGCTTTATTAATTGAGACGTGGTCAAAAACAGGCATACACTCTTAAATAAGGTGCTTCACGATGCCATAGAAGAACTTTTTTTTCTAAATGGTTCCATAAAGACCCTTTAACATCAGAAGAACCTTTCTGTTTCACAAAAGGTTCTTTTGTGGCGAAAGAAGGTTCTTCAGATTACTAAAAGGTAAGAAGAGATGGTTCTTTAAAGAACCTTGTGGACTAATGGTCTATTGGGGACCAAAAATGGTCTCGATGGCATCCGCTTGAAGAACCTTTTGAAGTCCCTCTTTAATTTTTTAAGAGTGTAGGTCAACAATGCCAAAGAGGTAGATTGATTGCAAGGCAAGATGGATTTAATCAAGGTAACAAAGGTCATATGAGCCAGTCAGGGCAACAGTATCAATAGTGCGAGAACTCAGGAGATAATCCCAGGTGCAAAACAGCGTGCGATCAGAACACGGGAACAGCCAAGGCAAGACAAAGAAACGGCAAAAACCAGCTCGTACTGCAGCTAACCCTAGGTGATTGGAAAAATGCAGACAAACTCGGCAGTGAGAGAGAGGAAGTCCCATGGCTTCTGTAGCATGTCTTGTTGGATTCAGCCGTGTGTGTGTGTGGCGTGTGTGTTGTGTATCATTGCATTTCAGGCTGTTATGCGATGATAATCATGCATGGGTGATGGAAAATGCAGTCCGTGTGATGTGTAACAGTCTGTGTGGGTGGTAAGATCAATGTTAATGGTAGAATTACCTCTTGAGTGCAATCGGCCTAAGCCCACGGACCTGGATTCCGTGACAACCGAGATAGCTTGATTTTAAAACTTTGAATTGAATAAAAAAAAATTACAAGGAGGCTAAGCAGTTAATAATAAAAAAATAACAAATAAAGAAATTACTAATGATATCACAAATTTAAAAAAAAATCACAATAGGCCTACAAATGAAATAAATAGCATTTTAGTTTTTCAGTTAGGTCTAACCCATGCGTTTTTTAATACCATTTTAATATATCCCAAATATGTTTAATCTCTAGAACTAGCTATTATTATCAAGCGACACATTACATAATGGTTGCAATCAATGAAATGATATTGGGCAGCGGTGACCATAGTTGCCCATTTACGCACACCCTTGTTACAGCACAGTAGGGCTATCTGTCAAACAGAAACATACTTAACTACATCGATGTTTCCTGTACACTTGATTTTTTGAGTGGACTTTTGCTGTCCGATGAACATGAACGTTCGTAGTGGAGCACTCACATGCCGTGACGAAGAGCATGGAGAAAGGAATAGGGGTGGGTGGGTCAATAATGGAGGGAGGCACACACGCATAGACACAGGCTATACGCAGAGCGTCACACCATGTGAAAGTGAATCCTGAGCAGTGAATTAATTTTCGGCAGCCGGAATTTCAGTGCATCTCTAATTATTGGCGACATCATAAATTGATATTATATAATAGATGCTTTTTTGGTACATTTTAGCAGTTTAAAAATATTAAAAAAGGATTTTTTTACACGGCACCCCTGCTCTCGACAGACAGCACCCCGGTTGGGAAACACTGCTCTAAATAATGCTGCGAGTGGGGCTTGAGGAAGTGACGTCGCCTGCGTGTGCGACCTGATGCAGCCCCTGAAGTGAGACACAGGAAACAGAAATACTGCAAAATAATAACGCGACTAAACGAGACGAAATAACGTTATAACATTTAGTTTCGTCTCGTTTTGGTCAATGAAAATTAAGAGACATTTTAGCATAATTTTTATTTTGTAAACCACATTTAGTCTCGTTTTTATTCGTGAACAATATTGCATTATACATTTAATTATAGTCATCGTCACATGACCAGCATTTACGTTGTGTCTCGTCTCGTTTTCGTCACGTGATAAAAGTTCGTTGACGACGATATTTAGTCATAATTTTCATTGACAAAAGCAACATTACTGTACAGTTGTTATACTTAACAGTTACAAATGCAGTTTTGAGTGTTTGAATGAAGCAGCTAAACGGGAACATAATTACTGTGTGCCAAATCCATGTGGCAAATGAGAAACACTGATATTAATTGTAGAAGAATGAGAAATTATGTGCCATCTAATTGGTAATCAGTTTGTTTTGTACTTCAGGCTACTTGCATATGAAAATGAATGATAGGCTATTTAACTTAATTTATTCCAGTTTTTACAGATATTTACTGGGCAGAACACATTTACATAGTAATCAGTAAAATTACAGATCACAATCACAAGTATTAAAGACAAGTAATAAATTACTTCAACTCTTTTCTTTTCATACTGCTCATAAATTAAAATGGACAACACGCTGCTCTTATTATACTTTATTTGAGACAATTATGTTTAAAATACGAATAGAAAGTAGAGAGCACTCAAAATTAATATTAAGGTTCATAAATAATAAAATAAAACCAAACAAACAAACAAACAACAACAACAAAAAAACTTGTTTTTGGTCCCATCTTTGTAGTATGTCAGCAACGCAAACTGTTTGTTTCATTATTGCATGTGTAGCTAGTCTTCTTGGCGCACTAACTGGAGTTAGCAGAGTCTTCTCTCATTAGTGCAATTATCCGTGTGAAGAAAACCTGTTTCTGTTTGCTGCTTTTACACTCTGTCCTTTCTCTTGGCCCCTGCATGATTCTCTCTTTTCCGCATAGAGACAATACCCCCCACACTATTTGTCATAAAATCCCTCATTTGCTGGATCCTGAGGAAAGCAGATTATGCTTATTTTTCATTTGGACAGAGGGAGATGGAGCCAGGTGTTTGGCAGCAGTGGAGTGTTCAGGTGTAACCAGGCCGGTGATGGGACATGATGAGTTGGGGCTGATGAAGGATGAGGCGTAGAAGATTTCAGGGAGAGCTGCACCCTGCTGGCCGCTCCCTCAAGAGTACCCCCACTGATCAGGAAGAGGGGAAACTTTCCTATCTAATCTGCTTGTGCCGTGATCACTTTTTGCTGCCTTAATTAGCTCGTTACGGCCTTGATGAAAATGCAAGGTTTGCAAGCACAAGGCCTGCTATTCTGCTAAACTCATCAAGATCACTTGTCTTGAGTCTCAAGGTGATCTTTTATCTCACTTCTACAGGTGGAACTTCTTAACTCTTAAAGTTCTATTCTCAGCACTTTGATAAGTTGAGACATTTTCTTTGCGGCCTAATGCAGGGGGTTTCAAACTTTTTGATGTCAAGGACCCCCCAAATATGATGATCTCCCTACCACTTCTAAAATATAAAGGCAGGTATATATTTTCAAATCCAAAGACCCATTTCTGCTGTGTGAGAAAAATAAAAGTGTACTATTATAAATAAAACATATTTGCATAAATAAATAAGTGGCCTTTATGCTGTCATTGTATTAAAGCGAATGATTAAAATAATTACATGTATGCATTTAGTTTTTTTTTTACCCAAAGCGTTTTACAAAAGCAATGTGTCAAAGAGCTAGCAATAATCATAATATACAAGACCAATAAGAAAGTCTAGAACATTTTTACTTTGTATGAAGTTTAAAAGTGTATTGTATACACCTAGAAACATTTTCCATTTAACTGCATATTTTAGTATATGGATATCTGTATATTATGCATGTATATTTCTATTTCTACAAACTGGGACTGTCAATAGAATAAAATAATGCCAATAAATGTCTTGATTTTTCTCAATTTGAGAATAAAACAAATAATAAAAAATAAACATTTTAGGCAACTTTGCTTATCAAGTAAATTGTTTTAAGAATTCGATTTTTTTAAATTAGAAAACAAGATAGAAAATATGCCTCCTGATGAATAATTTTTGCATAGACCTAAAACACAGTAACTACCACTTCCTAACTCGTAGTCAGATATTAGATCACTGTTGAAACTTGTGAAAGTGGTGAAAGTCTTTACCACATGCAAACAAAACCAACAAACAGGCTATGTTGTTCTTTTTGAAGATGGTCATTGTCCAACTCCAGGCTCGCTCATTATATCACAGCTTGATGCTGAGTCATGCATGTCTAATGGGGCAGGCAGACTGCAGAGTGTCTCTGTTTTCAGCTGGTTCCTCAGACACACACCACGACGGACTTTCCCTGGGGAGGATCACACGGAGGCTGCTAAAACATGCCTAAGCACTGTCTCAATGTATCAGAGGAAGCGGCATGCATGACGACGCCAAGTGGAACCTAGCAATTATCATTATTCCCAGCCTCAGAGATCCACCTGTACCCAGCCTTCAGAGAAAAATGCTTTTCAAAAAGTCGTCAGTTTACACTGGATTGAGGAGCGACTGGATATGAATGTATAAACAGCACTTGTTTGTAAAGACGGTGAAAGGGGCTTAACGCAAACACCCATACATTTTTAGATAATGTTAACGCCACGTAAAACCTAGATAGTATGTGAGCTTTCTCTCTTTGATGCCTCGAAAATGTCCTACAGTGATATAAAATACTAGGCCTTGAGCAAACCGCTGGGACTTGTCAGCAGTCTTCTCCCATGTCCTAATTACCGTCAGCAGGCTTGATGGACAGTCAAACCATCTGAAATCAAGCCTCAAGAGGACTCCGCTCAGTTAACTAATAAGGCCTAGCAGTTAATACTCTCCTGAGAGGCTTGGCAAACCTGTAAATCAGTCCTCTACATCATTTTATCTGTGTAGTCCACAGTCTGATCTTTACCTGGAGAAACTCCATGCATTTTGTGCTGCAGAGACCTTTAAGAGATTCTCATATCCAATAATTGCTATTTGTCAAATGGAAACCTCTTGGTTTGATTTTTCCCCCCATCCCTTATTTTCCCTCCAATGAATTCATTATAATTTCCTGGGCTCAGCTAATGTGGCTTTGTCTGCACGTTCTCAGTGCAAATGCTCCTTGCATTATTGTGTAAGCATCTCGAATTGAAACATCCGCCTTGTGAAATATTGACTTTAATATCTCATTTGAAAAATTCATGAAACCTTTGATGTTAAATCCATACTCAATTTAACAAAATGCCACTAAAATATGCAGAGGGGGGCAGAAAACATTATTGTCTGTGCTTCTGTGAAGAAATTACATTTTATGGCTGTTACACCGATCTTTCGTTTTCTTTTACTTTTTTTTTTCTCCGTCGTCTGGGGGAAAAAGTGGAGGCGACCCATTAGAGGCGAAATGAAAAGTGCTATTGATTGGTCTCTTATTCCTCCACTCTTTGCCTCGTTTCCTAAATGCATGGTAATAAGGGCTTAGCTATGGTGACACAATAAGCTTTAATGAATGAAACTTTAAAGAATTAGCAAGTGTATATGCGTGTGTGTGATGTTACCATTGGTGGATCCTTTGCGTTTGGCTTTATTGTTTTTTCATAAGACCATTTCCATTTAATAAAGCACATCCATGCCAACAATGTTACAATACAATAAAGACAGTGGATGATACAAATATATGTATTTTAAAAAGAGGAGCTCTGCATTTTTGCATGGTTGACTGAAAGTGCCGTAGGGAGAGGTGAGGTTTTTAAAAGGCATCATATTAGAATTAGATTTCCTGAGGCTAATTATGATCAAACACAGCCTTTTGAAATGGTCCGAGGTTATGACAGGTAGAAAAAAAAGAGCCTTTTAGCAAATGGATTTCTGTGGAGAAGAAAGAGTGTGAAAGGGAGTGCAAAGGAGAGAGTGCAAAAAGAGAGAGTGAGTGGTGCAAAAGAAATGAAAAGACTGACGAATGTTGTGAAATCCACTTGCGTGCTAATAGAGTTGCATTCACCTTTGGTAATTTGTAAGCACTTTACCCCTGCCTATCGATCAAGCTGAAGCAGGGAAGGAGGAAAAATTACACTGAATTACATGTCCCACTCTCTGCTGCTCTCTCTCGCACACTCACTCACACACCACACACACAACACACCACCACACACACACAAACATACAAACACACACACACACACACACACCACAAAATCTTTTGTGTTTGTCCTGTGCCTCTGTTCACTATTTTTGAGGAAGGGGAACTTATCCCTTTAACATCCCCACGCAACACAGACACATTACTCCTCATTCCAACAAACTCCTGCCTTCATGGTGATGCATGCTGCTTTTATAGGAAACTATAGGGTGGTATTGGGTGGCGGTTTTGAGGTGTACCCTCAAAGACCTTTGATTAATCAATGAATCCCGCCCATTACAGGTGCAGCTGTTTAAACCGCGATAAGGTGGGTCGTGAGATTCTAGGTTTGGTGGTTTTGATGGTGGTGGTGAAAGTTAATATAATTTCTGGTATTATATTGCAACGCTTAGGTTTTACAGACCAGAGCTAAAGTTATAAAGTGCGTAAGAGAGAAATTAGCTAGATTTGTTAATGAATTTTGTGAGGGGACCCATACATAAGAAAGGAAGGAAATGGAGGTACATTGGCCAAAGTATGGTCCCATGTCGGAGTTTGTGCTCGCATTTTTCCATCCAAGTCACACAAACACACACCACACACACACACACACACACACACACACACACACACACACAGGTTGTTTTGTTGAAAAGTGCGGGGACACCATAGGGTATGGTTTTTATACACTGTAAAGTCGTTACCCCCCTTCTATTCCCGACACCCTACCCTACACTACCCCTTACCGGAAAAACTTTGTGCTTTTCAGATTTCTAATCCACTCCTTCTGTGTGGATATTAAGCATTTTGAAACGTGGGGACATGGGGTATGCCTGAAAAGTCCACCTTCGCCCTTGGTAATACAAATGTCAACCTTTGTCATTATACAAATTTATGTCCTCATTTGTCACAAAAACACGCACACACACACACACACACACGGAGCAGTTAGTGCTACAAGTCAGACAAACAGCATGTTTTTCATGCATAAACCAGTAAGGTTGTTTGATACCAATGATTAGTTTTATTTTGAATTTGATAACTGATATATTGTCCAGTATGTTATGAATAATGTACTAGAACTGCATATTAACCTGCTTATTACACAGCTGCTCACCAAATAAATTACTGTAACACTTGAGTTTAAATGATTTTGTAATTTAATTCTTCCACTCAGAATGTTCAAAATAATCAGCCTAGAAACAAGATGAACACTGCAACAATATTACAGTATAATATGTCCTCTAAGACCATTTTCATTATAATTAGTAAACAAGGCACAAGATGATGGCACTTGCATTTGTGTGAAGTCTGTGGTGTGATACAAGAGACTTACAGTAAAAGTAACACCAGTTTCACTTGCCCAGATGAGTGGTTGGATATACAGAGAAACTCACAGAGTGAACATTTAGAGTGTATAAATTGTACTTAAGAGTTCCAAGAACGTGAACACATTTTACAAGTCGGAATCTTATTAATTATGGTAACTTGGTAATCATTTAGTGGCTTGCACAAATATGCCATCTTTATGCAAATAAGTAGAATAAGCAGTAAACAAAGGCCTTACTCTGCCTCAGAACAGGATGTGACAGTCTACTTTAAAACTGACGCTAATCCAACCCGTTTTAACAAGAAGGGCATTCATCATGCTTTTGGCCACTGATAATCCAGTCGTCTACTGCTGGCTAAACAGGAGCTCTACCTTCATGTTTCAACCAGTTGGACAGACAGAGATTGTCCTCACTGCAGAACACAAGATCCAGGGGGCGTGGTTGGATCCAGATCCAACTCCTCCCACCTTACATATACCTAAACCTAAACCTATACATATACCTAAATCCACCCCCTGATCCCTAAACCCACCTATCTCCACCCCCTAGATGTGGATCCAACCACGCCCTCTGGATCTTGTGTCTCAGCCAGTGGGGTCTATGGGACAGACAACTCTTCTTTCCCACCTAATGCCAGTGTGATGTATCCCGATCAGTGTCATACCATGTTTGTTCATTTAAGCCAGAGGAGAACTGGTCCACTGCATGCAAGGTTCTCCCAAAGTTCTCAATTTCTATCAGCTGATGGAGTTTGGGTTTCTTGCAGTTGTCACCTTTGCCTAAGTTCAGGTTTAAAATACACTTAATATTCTGTAATATTTGTGATTTGACTCCACTGACATTATCGGTTGAGAACAAAACTTGAACTGAATTGAGCTGAATAATGAATGACTGAATTTGTTTGCTAATTGGTGATTTTGTAACATGACATGTTTTTAAACTGATGTGAATCAACGTTGAACGACTGAGTTGCATAAGATACTACTGTATTCATATTACTGTACTGTAGTTCACAGCGAATTGGATTTGTATCATTTTGAAGTTGCATTATTTGCATTATTATCTGGATTTTCTGTTTAATACTGTGAAGGAAACGATTCAATCCATTTTCCACCATGAAAGAACGTTTCTTTGATCTTGTTCATTATTATTTTTAAATCATACCCTATTTAATGCATCAAAATTTGTTAATACTTTACTATATAGGGTGGTAAGTTCAGTGGTTATTGCAAACACATCCATAACTGCAAACTTGTCTATGTGCTCTTAAGAAACCCATTTCAAACTTTACTCGAATGACATTGGACTAGATCTCCTGGCTAGTTAGTGTATTCAGTCATTGTAACCTACGTCTTCCTACAGATCGGTGGCACTAGTCGTTAAAGCTACTGTTTGCAGCATGGATACGTTATGACCAGAAATATCATGGATCATTTGGCATTTCTTAAGAATGTCGTATCCGTCAGAAAAACGAGTCGTGCCAGGGGCTTTTTTGATACTTTTGGTGTAAGTGACGGTGTTGTGCCACATTTTCGCGACCACCCTGCAAATTTCGTGATTAACCCCCCCTTGTTGAAGTTGCTACCTGATTGCCTAATCCTAATCCCACCCCTAATCCTAACCTCTCCCCCACACCTAACCCTAAACCTACCAATAATAGGGGGTGAATAATCTGGTGGGGGTCAGAATTGGGCACAACACCGGCGATGCAGTGGTGCCGATATGATACTTTGAATATATGCAAACAAAAAAATAAATAAATAAAATAAACCGATCATTTCCCATTTCTTTACAAATAATAAAATAAGTTATAATATAGTGTGACCTAACTGAAATTACTTACTACTGTTATTACACTTTATCACCCACCCAGTGTAAATTAAGGTGAAAAGTCTCCCAATCCAAAACGTTATATCGTGGATCTGGCTGCGGCCTGTGCCTAACTCACAACTATCTCAGCTTCTTCCCCAGCCAGCTTCTGAGCGATCATTTCATAACAGGTTGACGCTAAACATTCTGCAAGAACTGTCTAGATTATACCTGTAATGCAGGATCATATGAGGAGTTTAACCGCAAAGTAGCATTCAAAGAACAAAATTGTATTTTTGTTTTTTTTTTTTTTTGTAACCAGACCCGATATAGCTGGGTTACGGGTCCTGCTACACGTTTTCCCTTTCAAGGGACAGACGATTTTTTTTCTCCCAGACAAGCTATTTCTACCAACGGCATTTAACTCAGCCTACCTCTTTCACACTTGACTCTTATACAGGATCACTTGCTATGGTTTCATAAGGCCAAACATACATACTGTATCAATGGCGCCATCGCAGGTTGGCCACGATCAGCAACAGGGGTGTGAAGTAACGATATTACAAATACTCCACGTACAGTAATAAGCTAGTTTTTATCAGTATTTCACTTTCCTTGAGTATGAGTTTAAACCGTGTACTTTTATTGTACTAAGTACCTTTACGTGATGTACGGTTACTTGTATACTCTAATTTCTCCTTTTCTGTGGCGCCTTACTGCTTTTTAATTGATTGTTACCTAACGTGATTGGTGATAGGAATAGGTGTGGATATTTAAACTTACCGCCAACGTTCATAGGCTGCGCAGGCCCTTCTCAAGCATATTCAGTTCGCATTTCCTAACTCAATAGTTAAGGCCTATTTGGATTTCTGTTACTACTTGATGTATATATGTGGGCAATTACACGGCCCTGATGAATTGGGGAGGTTTGGCGCGTATGCATAAGTGTAAATCCGAAGGCAGTTCCCGGTGAATCCCCTACCCTAAGCGCGCGGATCTGTGTGGCCCTCCGTCTGCATCTCTCCTCCGCCCGTCGTTCTGACAATTCATTCACGTTGGATAAGTAGTATGTTATCAGTGTGAACTTGTGGGGACTAAGAGTGATTGCGATTGTTTGAGTCCTCTATTCTGGGAAGCGCAGTGCAAACGTGTGTTGTGGATTTTATTCCAGAAATTGATAGACCAACTGCCACCTAGTGTGCCCTGGGCTTTAGGAACTACGAGCTGTTTGCCCCGCGTGGGATGGTGTATGAGTTATGTAGCAAACGGCTAGCCTGTGTGTTAGATTTTAACAACGATGGTGTGGTCTCGTATTCGAGGTTACGAGATTGTTGTTGATTGTGAGTGGTGTTGGTTCTCTTTTTTTAGTTACCCAATCGCTTTCCAGCAAGTTTGACTTTTTTACTTTCGCACTTGTGCATAAACAATTTTCAAGTTCAACACCTTTTGTTCCATTCAGTTGTGGATGCTGCCGATTCACCGAGACCGCCACGGCTTTCTGAAGCAAACTTGGTAGACCAAAGATGTGTGTGTGTGTGTGTGTTTTCCTTTGAAAAAGTCTCCCCAGAGATACTTTGCTATTTAATGCATTTTTCCTTACAAATTGTATTATCAGCATAACAATTCGAGTAAATGTGTAAAAGGTATGGCATGAATTTGCCATCCTTCTAGAACGATGTGCATTTATGTTAAAATTGTAACATAAATGATCAAGTTTAGTTATTCTTATTTCTTTATTGCAAAACTCTAAAACTAGCACTGTTTTGGAGAGAAATGGGCTCTCATTTTAACCCATATCATGGTGTGTGATGCTGAACTATGAGTTTCTAATGGTGTTTGTATTTGCACTGTTCTAAACATTAATATTTTATGTGAAACAACAGCATGCTGTCTCAGTGGCCTGACACATGATTTTAAATCTATTTTTTCAAACTTTATGATTTAAATGGGGATGATTGTACTGAGAATAACTTTAATTTTTCTTCAACTGAATACTGTTTCCGTGCTGTTTTGATGTATTTTAAAGAGTTGGCAGTCAAAATTAAAACTGCTGGATGATAGATATTCTTCATTCTTTATGACAAACAAGATAATGTGAATTTACAGAATGTACAACGTTTTTAAAATGTATAAATTGCGGTGTACAGCGTTTATTATGAGGGGGTAGAATCCACAGCTCAGTACTCATTACTCAATACTCATGAGTACTTTAAATAGGCTACTCTTTTACTCTTAATCAAGTAGTTTTTTGGACAAGTACTTTTACTCTACTCACACTACATTTTTTGGAAGGTAATGGTAGTTTTACTTGAGTATACTTTTTCAGTACTCTTTCCACCACTGGCTTTCACCAGCCACTCAACATCATGGCAACATCATGGAATTTAGATAAATTTAGACACTTTTACAGAAACTACCTGTAGGTCCCGCTATTAATCGTTCTAAATATATAATTTTAAGCAAAATAATAACTCTTGGATTGACTGACCTATTGCCAAGTAATTGGTGACACTTTCAGTCACGTGATTCAGTGAGGGGGTGATCATAGTGGATATGGTCAGCTGTGTGTGTGTGTTGAGAGCTGTTGGCTTTCAGTGTGCTCATCTTGCTGAGGATGAGTAGGCTACTGCACCAAATAGTCAGTGCCAGGAGCTGTATGGGACATATACACCTGCACTCCCTCTTTCTCTCTCTGCGTATGTGGATCCTCTGTCCTCTAGTCCATCTTGCTTATTTTCCACAGTGGCATCTAGGAAAAACATGGAATTACAGATTCCTTTAACCCATGTGTGATGTTCATATTTTTGTTACTCAGCCAGTGTTCGTGGGTCTGGTGGACCCGCTGCAGTTTTGGGTTTTTAATTCAACCCAATAAAAAATGATATGTTAAAATACTCAACAGATGTTTACTTCTTCCCAATTACAAGCAATATAAACAGCATATATGGTCAAAATTTGCCCTTTACCTTTGTTAGATCACATTTATGAATTAAAGTGCTACAACCTTGTGTGGGAACGGCAGGGGCAGAAACACAAAACACAAAACACACACTCTTACAGACTCTCTCTCTCTCACACACACACACCTGACCATCCTGTATGTAATATAAATTATGAGGGGGGGGGGGGGGGGTGGTTGGGGTACAGTGAGTGGTCATTGAAAATTTGTCCTGATATACAGTATGTTCTTCACAGAAAATGAGCTAAGGCCAATGAGTATGGGTTTGAAAAAATAATTAATCGTACACATATTCTTTTGTCAAAAAGTGAAAACGGGTCCCACAGACCCGAACACCATACAAAGGTTAAAGGTGCACTATGGAAGATTTGATTTCAATTTATTTAATTCAATTATTAAGTAAAACGTCAATTCACTACGGCAAGCCTTCAATAGTGTTTTATATTTTGAGCGGCCAGATCAAATTTGGTAGGGAATTTCAGGTTTATCTTATTTGTCTTTAAGACTTTACATCATGTCATTAAACAGAAAAAAAAATGTACAGTACCTCTGACTATAAGATTCATCCATGACCATCAGATTGATCCATGAAAAAAGCAGTTCCAAAGCACAAATGAACAGCTCTGCAAATAACGTCTCAGTTACGTACGTAACCCTAGGAGATGTAATGTTGTGATGACAATAGGGGTCTTACTTGGGAGCCCCAATCACCTCTGACTTTAAGAGAAATGGCCAATGAGAATTGGCGAGTGGATTTTGCATGCCCATTCACTCCCACGTACATAAGCGTATATAAGGTGGTGATGTGCATTCACTCATTCAGGTTTCTACTGAGGAGCCGAGACCATGTCCCGCCATTCAGTGAGTGGTTCAGGGTTGTGGCAAGGGGACATAACGTTTCCATTCTCTCCATCACGGAATGAGGGTTACATACGTAACCAAGACTTTCCCTATTTGTCAGTCACTACAAGTTATGTCATGACGTTATTAGGGGTCCTATGGAAAGCACCACAACCACTACAAATGTTGACAAGCCGTGGCATGCCAAGGCAAGTGCAAACACATAAGTCTTAACCTTCCCAATGCTCCAGCGCAAATTCACTGACCTTAGTACCGAGAGGGGCCAATGGTGAGTACATTGCTGCTAGAGAAGACCATGCTGCTGTTCTGTCCACAGAAATTCCTTTAACAGAAATAATTCAACTTCTGGAAAAAATATTGCTTCAGATCTTTTTTTTCTGCGAGGCTAGATGGAAACATTGGGGAAGCGTGATTAGGTCCAAGGGCTATGGAGACCACATCCTACCCGTAGGGAGGTGATGTGGAGGTGGAGATACTAATATGGACTGACCTAGGTGGGCAGTACTACATACGGAATAGGTCTCGCGGGTTAGTCCACAGGAGTAGAGATGGAGCTCACATTAGATGAAACAGAGTGAACTGTCAGGGAAGACCTTGGGAAAAAATTTCACTGGAAGAATTCTACACATTTGGGATTACACGCAGGGAATCACACAGATGGCACACTAGCCCAATACAGTTTCTAGCTTGAGCGCCGGGCATGCTAACACAAGTACTTTGCCTGGTGTCAGACTCCTCCATTGAGTCTGACAGCTGGGGGTGCTGGAGGATGCTCGACCAGGGTTTGCGTTTTCCGGGGAAAAAAAAGGGGAAAAAAATCTACTGGAGGAAAAAGGCACTCACATCCCCTTGTGAGGGTGAATGGCACAGCAAGTGTGACACCGAGCCAGTACTTCCCACCAATTACCTGTTACCCAACACACGGGAAGAATCCAGCTTTAGACAAGTAGAACCTCACGAAGATGTTAGGTGTCGCCCAGCCTGCAGTTCTGCAGATGTCTGCTAGAGAGGCGCCATGCGCCAAAGGTTAGGAGGAAGCTACACTCTGGGTGGAGTGAGCCCTCACCCCCTGGGGGCAAGCCTTGACTTGGGATTGGTACGCTAAGTCGATGGCATCCACTATCCAGTGCGCCAACCTCTGCTTGGAGACAGCCTTACCTTTCTGCTGACCTCGGTTTCCCGCCATATAGGAGAAAGAGCAGCTCCCCTCATTTCCAGGCTGTCTGTGTCAGGGCCACTTCGCCGTCCTCTTCGAGAACTTAGCAGCGGCCTGGGACACGGGGGGTGCTGCCTTCCTGTGTGGAGTTCGAAATGCTGGCTTTGGTCTAGTCTCATCGCAGGACGCAGGAGGGCGCCCACAGTGATGAGCAGGCTGTTGGCCAGCCCTCGAGGAAGGTCATATCGGGGCAAGATGTGTTTGATGGCCTCTGCTTCTTTACTGCCGAGAGCTGCTGGGCAAAGTCCTCGACAGTGTCACTGAACAGGCCAGCCTGGGAGATGTGAGCGTCCAGAAAGCAGACTTTCATTTCGGCCAGGTTGAGCCAGAGATGGAGCTCTTGGACTACCAAGGTAGACATTGCCTTCACAAGGGACAGCGCCGGGACTTTAGTCACCTGGATGGGGAAGTAAGTCACCGTGCGCAGCTCCTGCATCAATCTCGGGTCAGTACTACCCTCGCGCATCTGTTTAAGGTGCCTTGGCTTGGTGAAATTGCAGGAACACCATGGCATGCAGGGCAGAGGCAGCTTGGCCCGCTGCACTCTAAGCTTTGGCACCGCAATCGCTCTCCACCTGGGGAATGTCAACATATCCCGTGGGCGCCCCGCCATTGAGGGTAGTGAAGACTGAGGAGGTCGACGAGCAGCTTCTGGCCTTAAATGGGGCCTTCCATGACTTTGTGACCTCCTCATGCTCCTCCTGGAAGAAAGGAACCATAGCAGAATGCAGTTGTGAGCAGTGCCCAGCGCTGAGAAACCAATCATCCAGCCATGAGTGCTCATAGCTGGGTGGTGTTTTCACCTCCAACCTGATGCTCACGGCTGCCCGGGCAAGCATGGCTGTCAGCTCTGGGTCCGATTTGGCAGAAGCCACAACACACGAGGGGGGGGCAGCCCCACCTAATATTCATCCTCAGAGGACAATAGCCCATCCCCTGATGCTCTTATCGACATCTGATCCTCTGTCGGAGCCTCAAATAAAACACTGGGACCACCATGTGACAGGCCAGTGGAATCATCCAGGAGCTGCACGGGACAAATGCTGCTTGAGGAGTGGGAGGTCCATGGGGGCTTGTCCGGTGGATTTGTTCCCACTGTAATCCTCAAATCTTCCAGAGTACTAAATGACAAGGCCCTGTGCTGTGCAGAGGATCCAGGACAGGTAGTGACAGAGGGGTCTCCTCCTTTCCCCAGAAAGGAGAGACGTGATAGCTGCGTGGCCATGGTCATGCCCTCACAGCGTGGGCATGAACCATTCATAATCTTCAGATGTGTGGGGAAGTAGTGGCCTGATGGTTAGAGAGTCGGACTCGTAACACAAAGGTTGCAGGTTCGAGTCTCGTACTGGCAGGGATTGTAGGTGGGGGGAGTGAATGTACAGCGCTTTCTCCCACCTTCAATACCACGACTGAGGTGCCCTTGAGCAAGGCACCGAACCCCTAACTGCTCCCCGGGCACCGCAGCAAAAAATGGCTGCCCACTGCTCCTGGTGTGTGTTCACTTTGGATGGGATAAATGCAGAGCACTAATTCCGAGTATGGGTCACCATACTTGGCCACATGTCACGTCACTTCACTTCACTTCAGCGTGCTCTATGTCCAAACACGGAAGACAGTGATCGTGGCCATCATCTGGGGACAGGAAACGACCGCAATCAAGAGGACATGGATGGAGCGGCATCTTGAAAAAGATGTATGCCATCCACAATTTGCTCTTTTAGAGGAAACTGCTATTTTAGTTAAAGTGCCCTGGGGAATTGCTGGATCAGGGACACTGCTGTTTGCACAGTCAGGCCAACCATGAACAGCCTCTTTGCAACTCAAAGATGAAGAGGACTCTGCTCCGAAAACAAAAATCTGAATGAGTGGATGCATGTCGCCGCCTTATATACCCGTATGTAGGAGGGAGTGGCTGGGCATGCAAAATCCACTTGCCAATTCTCATTGGCCGCTTCTCTTAAACTCAGAGGTGATTGGGGCTCCCAAGTAAGACCCCTAATGTCATCACAACATAACCCGTAGTGAGCAACAGATAGGGAACTTGCAACATTAAGTTTTGACCACACCTTCAGTGTTTTTTTTTTTTAGACTAGGAGACTTTGTTTTGTTTAAAATTTCTAAATCATTGTTCCATTAACTTCAACCAAGGATTGATTTAATAGTAATTAATAAATATCTTGTTTATAAGTACCTACCAATGGTGCTCACAAGGAAAATAAACATTAATAAACATTATATCCAGCATCAGTATACAGTGGGTACGGAAAGTATTCAGACCCCCTTAAATTTTTCACTCTTTTTTATTTTGCAGCCATTTGCTAAAATCTTTTAAGTTAATTTTTTTTCCTCATTAATGTACACACAGCACCCCATATTGACAGAAAAACACAGAATTGTTGACATTTTTGCAGATTTATTAAAAAGAAAAACTGAAATATCACATGGTCCTAAGTATTCAGACCCTTTGCTGTGACACTCATATATTTAACTCAGGTGTTGTCCATTTCTTCTGATCATCCTTGAGATGGTTCTACACCTTCATTTGAGTCCAGCTGTGTTTGATTATACTGATTGGACTTGATTAGGAAAGCCACACACCTGTCTATATAAGACATTACAGCTCACAGTGCACGTCAGAGCAAATGAGAATCATGAGATCAAAGGAACTGCCTGAAGATCTCAGAGACAGAATTGTGGCAAGGCAAAGATCTGGCCAAGGTTACAAAAAAAATTTTGCTGCACTTAAGGTTCGTAAGAGCACAGTGGCCACAGAATCCTTAAATGGAAGACGTTTGGAACGACCAAAACCCTTCCTAGAGCTGGCCATCCGGACAAACTGAGCTATCGGGGGAGAAGAGAATTTGTGAGAGAGGTAAAGAAGAACCCAAAAGATCACTGTGGCTGAGCTCCAGAGATGAAGTCGGGAGATGGGAGAAAGTTGTAGAAAGCACACCATCACTGTAGCCCTACACCCGTCGGGGCTTTAGGAGAGGGGCCAAACGGAAATCCTCTCCTCAGTGCAAAGACACACGAAAAGCCGCATGAAGTTAGTTTGCTAAAAAAATGAAGGATCCAAGATGGTGAGGAAATAAGATTCTGGTATGATGAGACCAAGATCAGACTTTGGCCTTAATTCTAAGCGGTAGTTGTGGAAAAAACCAGGCACTGCTCATCACCTGTACAATATAGTCCCAACAGTGAAGCATGGTGGTTGGCAGCATCATGCTGTGGGGGTGTTCTTCAGCTGCAGGAAACCAGGACGACTGGTTGCATCGAGGGAAAGATGAATGCGGCCAAGAATGTACAGGGATATCTGGACAAAAATCTTCTCCAGAGTGCTCAGGACTTCAGACTGGGCCGAAGGTTTACCTTCAACAAGACAATGACCCTAAGCACACAGCTAAAATAACGAAGGAGTGGGTTCACAACAACTCTGTGACTGTTCTTGAAAGGCCCAGCCACTTAAACCCAATTGAGCATCTCTGGAGAGACCTAAAAATGGCTGTCCACCAACGTTTACCATCCAACCTGACGAACTGGAGAGGATCTGCAAGGAGGAATGGAGAGGATCCCCAAATCCAGGTGTGAAAAACATGGCATCTTTCCCAAAAAGACTAATGGCTGTATTAGATCAAAAGGGTGCTTCTACTAAATACAGAGCAAAGGGTCTGAATACTTAGGACTATGTTATATTTCAGTTTTTCTTTTTTAATTAAATCTGCAAAAATGTCAACAATTATGCGTTTTTCTGTCAATATGGGGTGCTCTTTGTACATTAATGAGGAAAAAAAATAAACAAATGATTTTAGCAAATGGCTGCAATATAACAAAGAGTGAAACATTTAAGGGGGTCTGAATACTTTCCGTACCCACTGTACATGGGATCTGTATTTGGTCATGATGAGGAGCACAAAACCTGAAATAAACTTTTAGGAAAGTGTGTTTTTTAAGATTCACTCATTTTTGAACCTGTGCTTGAATGAGACAGAGGAACTCAGATAAAGTTCTGAAGCTAAAATCAGCCTCTCGCAGCAGTGTGTGTTTTGGCTTTGATCAAGGCGTACCTGAATGTCATTAGATCAGCTTTAAAATAAGATGTTAATTTTCTCTCCCTTTTTTCCTCAGGAGTTGTTATTGTCTCATTTGCGCAGGGGTGTGTTCATTCTCCATTACCTCCAGCCACCAATTTGCATAATCATCATTCTGAGATTAAGCTCTTTTAACAAGGGTAACAGCAAGCTTCAGCAAGAGCCTGGGTGAAAGGGATATGTTTGGAGGAAAAGTTCTCAGATGTTCTTAAATTAACACACTGATAGCACCACCCCATGATAAATTTATACATTTTTGAAGCATTTTTACTTGCATTTAACCTTCCACCCCCAAACCCTCCACCCAACATCCTTTTCAGCTCATTTTAATTTGTTCCAGATTATCTGAAAATATCAAGCCAAAATTCAATTTAACACCTTCAAGCTAAATGTTGACTTATTCTATTGAACAGATATCAGGGAAAATAATAAAATATCTGCTACAATAAAGATGAATTATTTAAAAAAGCAAGAACATCTAACATCAGTAAACATAACACTTAAAGAAAACACATTATCAAACATAAAACGTAATATTTAATTTATAGATGATAGACTTTTAGTAGCTTAACCTACTCTTTAGAATATATGATACTTTTATGATCATTTTATTATTATATCTTGTCACAAATGTAAGCAGTATCTTTTTGATCTACAGTAAGACATCATATCTATTGAGACATCACATCTGCTTTCTCATTTTTTTAGCTGCAACCAATAACACCAAAATGACATTTTCCATGATACATTTTTAAATTATGTCCTGCTATTTGAATAGGTGTTGGTTCAGCTATCTTATAATTCATTAAACAATAGGAATTCACTGGAAACATTTTACTCCCATTTTAAAGATTATATTATCGTTGCCCTTTCAGAGACAGCTCAAACTTAACAAGTAAAATGCTTAAATGTTTGTCTCAATTGTGCCATCTTTTGTGCCATCAAAATATTATAAGAAGTTTCCTCTTGCCAGAGCATTTGAATTTGTGGTGAACTCCTATTTCATTATTTCCTAACACTAATTACTGTCTTTCTTCTTCTTCAGTACTCTCTCTCTCTCTATCTCTCTCTCTCTCTCTCTCTCTCTATCTTCTTCTCTCTCTCTCTCTCTCACTCTCGATACTCTTGTATCTCTTCTCTCTCTTCTCTTTCTTTCTCTCTTCTGGTTGGCCTACAGCTGCCAGTTCAGCTGTCAGTTTCACAGCCAGATGACTCAATTATATTGTGGGAGTGGCAGCTTTTCAGGGAGGAAAGTGTGATCTTCAGCGGCGGTATATGCCTTTGAAACCATTTGGTAAGAAATGCTGGGGAAAATGGCTGCAGCGCATTAAATAGCCCTTCATTAGTTGAGGTACATTAAGGCTCAAAGAGGCTCACCACTCTCTTGAGCATAGATGATAACATTCACACACACAAACACACACACACACACACACACAAACACACACAGTTTCCACCACAAAGTTAATGAAAACGCTTGCATGACTGTGTGTGCTTTTCGGGTGCTGAGAGGAAAGACGGGGCTGATCGCAGAAGCAATATCAAGCTGAGTGTTACAGGGTTTGGGCTGTGTGTATTTCTGTTCTCAGGCCTGTTAGAGATTTGTCCAGTAGATAAAGCCAATATAATGATAGAGAGGAAGAGAGAGGGAGGGAGGCAGAAACTCAAAGCCAGCAGATAACAGTCAATGTGCTCTGTGTTCAAGTGGTGATGGTCTAATGTTTATCCCTCATTTACGAAGAGCAGGAGGAAATGTTAAAAGACCATGAGGAAAATCGAGCTTTTAGTCAGAGGTTAGTGAGGAGGCCAGTAATGCTAACGAAAGTATGGTCACTTGTTGAGATATATTACATCCATATACAATAGCAAAAAAAAAGAATTATAATAAAAAAAAAATTATAGTAACTACAATTATAAAAAACTAAAATTTGAAATGTTGGCCCCTGTTCATCTGGGTATACCATTATGTGACATTCATTAATTCATTATTAGTACAAGGTTCTACAAGTTGTGGGTAAAAAATGCAAACACAATAAGTAATATTAATAAATAAATATATATATATATATATAGATATATTTTTAATCACCATGTTGTCATTTGGTGCACTGTACAAAAATTCCACCAAATGTGCTGCCTTAAATTTTTAAGTATAATCAAATTAACGCTACAAGTCATTTCAGTTAGATTATACAAATCTGACCCTTAAAAAATTCGTTGCATTTTGTTGAATTTCTTATAACTTACATGAAGTTACCAGGACTTACTGATCATGCTATTTTTTACAGTGTGTTATGTGGAAGAAGTACTTGCATGTCACAGTCAGAAAAAGGAAGAAGAGCGTCAAATGTGCAGATGGTGCTCTTCCCACAATGTTAAAAAAAATATTAATTTACTTTTAATAAACAAACAAATATTTTTTTTAAAATAAACAAACAAAAACAGTATTTGCTGTTCCCCTTCAGGAACTCGAGCTGCGTCGAACGCTTTGGGAACGCCCTCGGTGAGACACCGTACTGAAGCCTGTGTGAAATCAGTCCAATAGCGAAGCGATACGTCACGAGCGGGGTGACGTAAGCAGCCAGGAAGCATAAAGGCACATCCGGCCAGCGCGCCTGTTAGCTTTTGCTCTTCAGCGAGCGCGTCTGTGGTGTGTGTATGAATGTATGCTAAGCACTCAGTCAGTAAAAGAAAGTTAAGTGAGAAAAACAATGCTAAAAGACCTGGACGCTAGGGAGGGAGAGGAATCCGACGCAGTCGCCAAAATGCGTCGGGCCACAGATCTGTCGCTTCGGGCCACCAAGGAAACGGCCAGAGCCATCGGCCGTTCCATGGCAGCTCTCGTGGCTACGGAGCGACACCTGTGGTTGAATCTGTCTGAGTTACAAGATAAGGACAGATTCTTCCTGCTGGATGCCCCGCTATCGCCTTCTGGCCTCTTCAGCGGCACAGTAGATACTGTCATCGAGAGGTTTAAGGAGGCGAAGAAGCAAGCGGCGGCATACCAATGCTTCCTCCCTTGCCGCCCCCAGGTATTTGGGACTGCTGAGCAGTAGTAGTCCCAGTCGTCTAGCTCCTCATATCGCCAGACCCAGAAAGAGAGCGTCGCAACCCGTACTCCCCCGCAGAAAGATCAAGGGACGGGGTGGCGCTCTCGGCCGGGAGCCTTCTAGACAGAAAATGGATCTGCGGACCATTATTATGTCTAAGAGGACCTCGGCCAAACGGCCCTGACAATTCCACCGTCAGGGCCAGGAGGGCAGCCCACCATGGGGAGGAGAGGTACACACCTCAGCACACGGTGCCCGATCCTCCTTAGTGCCCTCATGGGGGTTCATTGATACCCCTGCCACCTCTGTGTTTCAGGGCTCAGTAGGCTCCGGCGAGCAAAATTCCCAGCTGCCACCCGGTGACGGTACGGCACGGGAAAGCTCGCCCCCTCAGATGAGGGCGCTAGAGAGCATAGATTGTTTTTTCCCTGCCGGTCAACCGCTTCAGGGTACCGAAGTGGCTCTTCTAGTAACACCAGACGCCAGTCTCGAGAGACTGGTTCCCTTAGTAGATGTTCTGGCAGCGTGGAAACTTCTGCCGAATGTCTCACAATGGGTCCTGCAGACTGTAGAGAGAGGTTACAGAATTCAGTTCGGTTCTCGTCCACCTCGCTTCAACGGGGTTATTCCTACATAAGTGGGCCCCGAGCAGGCTCTGGTAATGCAACAAGAAGTAAAAACTCGTTTGAGGAAGGAGGCCATAGAACGTGTTCCTCCTCTCTCGAGAGAGCGTCCGGGTTCTACAGCCGTTACTTCATCGTTCCGAAGAAGGATGGGGGGTTGCGTCCGATCATAGATCTGCATCTACTGAACCGCGCTATCAAACGATTTCGGTTCAAGATGCTTACGATCAAACAGATTGTGTCTCAAATCAAGTCCGAGGACTGGTTTGTCACGATAGATCTCAAGGACGCATACTTCCATGTATCCATTCTTCCTCAACACAGGAAGTTCCTGAGGTTTGCTTTCAGGGCAAAGCATACCAATATAGAGTTCTTCCCTTCGGCCTGTCACTCTCACCCCGCACTTTCACGAATTGTGTGGATGCTGCTCTGGCTCCTCTGGCTCCAGGGCATCCGCATACTGAATTACATCGACGATTGGTTGATTTTAGCTCAGTCAGAGCAGATGGTGGCTCGGCATCGAGATGTCGTCCTTGCACATATGAGAGAACTGGGGTTACGGCTGAACGCCAAGAAAAGTGTACTTTCTCCAATACAGAGAACCACTTACCTAGGCGTGGTGTGGGATTCGACAACGATGCAGGCACAGCTGTCGCCTGCTCGTAGCGATACGCTTTCTCACAGTCGTGCGAGGCGTGAGGCGAAGGCCAGGACATGACGTCAGGACAGTTCAAAAGACTGCTGGGTCTGATGGCAGCCACGTCCAACGTGGTTTTTTGGCCTGCTGTACATGAGACCCTTGCAGTGGTGGCTCAGGACCAAAGGGTTTTCCCCCGAGGGGCAACCCTCTTCGCACAATCAAGGTCACGCAGCGATGCTTACGTGCCTTAGACATGTGGAAGAAACCTTGGTTCCTGTCTCAAGGCCCGTCGCTGGGGGCTCCTTGTCGTCGTGTAACGCTAACGACGGACGCCTCCCTCACGGGTTGGGGAGCGGTCATGAGTGGCCGCTCTGCCCGAGGTCGGTGGGAAGGCCATCATCTCATGTGGCACATCAACTGCCTGTAGATGCTGGCCGTGTTTTGAGCTCTGACACACTTCCTTCCAGACTTAAGGGGGCATCATGTGCTTGTCCGCAGACAACATATCGGTGGTCTCCTACATAAATCGGCAGAGGGGTCTGCGCTCGCGCCCCTTTTACAAGCTGGTGAGGCAGATCCTTCTGTGGGCTCAGGAAAATTTCCTCTCGTTAAGAGCAGTCTACATCCCTGGGCATCTCAATCAGGGAGCAGACATCCTGTCGAGACAGGGGCTGAGGCCCGGGGAGTGGAGACTCCACCCAGAGGTGGTGGAGCTCCTTTGGGGGGAGTTTGGCCAGGCGGAAGTGGACCTATTTTGCGTCGCAGAAAACGACACACTGTCAGCTCTGGTTCTCCCTCACGTATCCAGCTCATCTGGGGCTGGATGCCATGGTACAGACATGGCAGAGGCTTCGTCTGTACGCCTTTCCCCCGAATGCTCTGCGCCGGGAGTTCTGGAAGTTCACCCCCGCCCGGAGTTATGTAAGCTGTGGGCGTGGCCCCTGAGGGGGCTACAGCTCATAGCATCTGGTCTCTCAACTGAGGTTGTTGAGACCATACTCCAGTCCAGAGCTCCTGCCACGAGGAAACTGTATGCCTTGAAGTGGAAACTTTTCACCTCATGGTGCGGACAGCGAATGCAAGACCCAGTCAAATGCGCAGTTGGTGCAGTTCTGGAGTTTCTGCAGGAGCGAATCTCCGCAGGGTTATCTCCCTCCACTCTAAAGGTTTACGTGTCGGCCATAGCTGCTTACCATACCCTTCAGGGTGGTCAGTCAGGGGAAGCACCAGTAGTTACACTTCCTCCGTGGCTCTTTGAGGCTGAGGCCAGTACAGTGCACCAAAGGGCCCGCATGGGATCTGGCAGTGGTTCTGGAGGCTCTGTGCAAAGCTCCCTTTGAATCCATGATGACATATCATCATGGCGCCGACGCTGATGGCTGCCTCCGTGGCGTGCTCCGCAGTTGTTTTTATGTTTTTGTTAGTTTGTCCTGTCTTTAATTATATCCCTGCAATCAGTTTCACCAAAGACAAATTGCTGGACATTCGGGAGTACACACCACCTGATATTTCACCGGATTTCGATTATTTTAATGTTTTGGTTTGGACATTGTTGTCGGGGGAGCTGTGGCGCTGATCAAGCGCTTCAGGACTCGCAGACGGGGGAAGCGAGCCGGCGCCCTCGTGAAGCTCAGGAAGCACGGATTCAGAACGCCGTTGCCGAGAATCCATATGGCGAATCTCCACTCTCTACCCAATAAAACGGACAAACTTCTTCTGCTCTCCCTGACAAATAAGGATTTTTCAAACTCTGGTGCTCTGTGTTTCACGGAAACCTGGCTGAAACTGAAAGACGCCATTCCGGACAGCGCGTGGAGTCTGCCGGGTTTTCAGCGTTCACGCGCGGCGGCGGGACATGCGTTTACATCAATGAGAGGTGGTGTACATTGTAACTGTGTTAAAGAAGATGTGCTGTTCAGATTTAGAAGTGCTCTTCATTAATTGCAAGCCGTTATATTCGCCGCGGGAGTTTTGCTCGTTCATTATGTGTACATTCCTCCGCAAGCACACGTGAGCACCTGCTTTACAGAAACTCGCTGATCTGATAACAGACACAGAACAACAACACCCGGAATCTGTTTTAATCATTCTCGGGGACTTAAAACAAATCTCTCCCGTGAACTGCCAAAAAACAGACAGCACATCACATGTCCCACCAAAGACAGTAAAATATTGGATCACTGTTACACCACAATAAAAAATGCATATCACTCTGTCCCACGAGCAAATTTGGGGCTCTCTGATCACTGCTTGGCTCATCTTATACCGACCTACAGGCAAAAACTGAAATCAGATAAACCTGTATTAAGGACCATAAAAAGATGGACTAATGAAGCAGAGCAGGATTTACAAGCTTGTTTTGACCTCACAGATTGGAGCGTTTTTGAAGCTGCTGCCACAGATCTGGACAAGCTCACAGAGACTGTAACATCTTATATCAGTTTCTGTGAAGATATGTGCATTCCTACCAGGACTCATTTAACCTACAACAATGACAAACCATGGTTCACTGCAAAACTCAGACAGCTCCGTCAGGCCAAAGAAGATGCTCACTGGAAGGGGGATAATGTCTTGTATAAAACAGGCTAAATACACACTGGAAAAGGAGATCAGAGTGGCAACGAGGAATTATTCTGAAAAAATAAAGATTAAAATCTCTTTCAGTGACTCGGCATCAGTGTGGAAAAGTCTAAAAAAATCACCAACTACAAGACACCATCCCCAGCACTGTGGAGAATCAACACATGGCAGACGATCTGAACGAGTTCTACTGCAGGTTTGAAAAAAAAAACAGTTCTAGCTGCTGAAACAGTTCTACTCCGCCATCATTGAATCCATCCTCTGCACTTCAATAACTGTCTGGTTCAGCTCAGCTACCAAATCTGACCTCAGAAGACTACAGAGGGTAGTCCGGACTGCTGAGCGAATCATTGGAACAACCCTCCCTTCTCTCCAAGAACTATACTCATCCAGAGCGAGCAAAAGGGCTAGCAGAATCACTATGGACCCCTCACATCCAGCACACTCCCTCTTTGAACTGTTGCATCTGGTCGACGCTACAGAGCTCTGAACACCAGAACGGCCAGACACAGGAACAGTTACTTCCCTCAGGCCATCCATCTCATGAACACTGGACAATAACTGTGGAAACACACTATTTATTCACTCATACACTTAGTTATCTAACACTCATACTCAGCCGCCACCTCAACTTTGCCACATAAGATTACAGTACTGTACATAAAAAAATACAAAAACTGTCTATTCTAATATACCTGCACATACAATTGTCAATTTATATTTTTATTCCTTATTTATTTGTTCTATTTTTTAATATCTGTGTTTTTTGTTCTGTCACTGTCATTTTGTTACACTTTGGAAACTTCTGTCACGAAAAACTAATTCCTCGTATGTGTAAACACACCTGGCAATAAAGCTCATTATGATTCTGATTCTGATTCTGATTCTGAAAAGCTCCTCACGCTTAAGTCTATCTTCTTGCTCGCTATATCATCGCTGAAGAGGATAGGGGACCTCCAGGCTCTTGCAGTGTCAGGCCTGGAGTTTGCCCCGGGCATGGTTAGGGCGTTCCTTTTCCCGAAACCCAGGTCTGTCCCTAAGGTGCCCACCTCGTCGCCAGGTCCCATTGTACCACAGGCCTTTTGTCCTCCTCCCTTCCAGGAAGCAGGCCAGGAGAGACTCAATCTGGACACTTACGTTCACCGAGCTGCACAGTGGCGTAAAGCAGATGAGTTATTTGTTTGCTTTGGTTCACCTAAGAAAGGAGTTCCAGCAACCAAGCAAACTATGAGTTGGTGGGTGGTCGAGGCCATCAGACTGGCCTATGAGTCCTCTGGCCTCCAGTCACCAATAGGGGTCAGAGCACACTCAAACAGGGGTATGGCGGCCTCCAAGGCCTTGTCAGTGGGCGTGGCCCTTCAGGATGTTTGTGCTGCGGCAGGCTGGTCCTCCCCGCACACATTCATTCGGTTTTACAGTCTTGACCTGGCGTCTACTCCAGGGTCCCAAGTCCTTTCGTCTTGATGTGCTCGCCAGATACACACCAGACAGCGACTTGCTCGTATGGCGCAGTGGGTATTCTCGTTCCCAAAGCGTTCGACGCAGCTCGAGTTCCTGAAGGGGAACATCTCCAGGTTACACATGTAACCATGGCTCCCTGAAGGGAACGAGATGCTGCGTCTCAGTGCCATACTCCCTGCATCCCTGCAAGTGTGCGTTCGATTCCGCATAAGCTACACAAGGAGCGATGGCGGATGAGCTTTTATACTTCTGGTGCTTACGTCACCCCGCTCGTGACGTCTCGCTTCACTATTGGACTGATTTCACACAGGCCTCAGTACGGTGTCTCGCCAAGGGCGTTCCCAAAGCGTTCGACGCAGCATCTCGTTCCCTTCGGGGAACCATGGTTACATACGTAACCTCGAGACGTTCTAATGCATTTATTACAGTCTGATAATATTTTCAGAGGTATTCTGAGATGATATTAACACCATCTTAGATTTTTTTCTCCAGAATTATCACTGGGGTTAATTAAGTTATAAAACTAAATAATAAACAAATGTGAAGTTGTCATTTGTGATTAGTTATAATGTTAATAAATGCTTATTTTATCTTTTCTGGGAGAAAATTTAACTGAAAAAAAAATCAAAACTTCAGCATTTTTTAAGTTAGAAAATCTTTATTTTTTATTCTTTGAAAATGGCCCGGTCCCTGACTCATTTTCTTTAAATTTTTATTAAATCAAATTCTCTATGGAGTGCAAATTTCGCTGCCCTTAATACCACCAGCAACAGGCTAGATAGGTCCTGTTCCAATCAGCACACTTTGTGAGAACCTGTGGTCATGTGGATCAATGGTATAAGCATTGCTTCATGTACCTGTAAAGTCCTGAAGACCGTAGGGTATCCCATTTGTCATTTTATGATTCTGACAGGTGCTCACACCCCATTGATGGTCACTATGTGCCCTTGAAGCATTCTTTTGGCTAGCCCACACTGATTCAGACTACTTCCTGGCAGTCTACAGTATATGATATTATGTGACCAAAGTGTGGTAGCAGTTGGGACAGGCCCCATGTGCTATAGCTAAACATGTTTCATGACTGTGACATTACTGATGCTTATTGGAAATTAAGCCCTTTAATGTGTCCTACCCAAAAATTACTATGTCAATTAACTGACCTTGAGTTATTTCATGGGGCTGATAAGAGTCAATGATGACAGTCTGTACTTGCAGTTGACTGTATCTAGCAGGGATGAAATTTCATGAACTGACTTACTACAAAGGTGGAATCCTGTCACCATGCCACGCTTGAATTCACTGAACTCTTCATAACAACCCCTTTTTTTCTCAAATGTTTGTAAATGCATACTGCATGGCTAGGTGCTACATTTTATACTGTGGCAATGGGTCTGATGGAAACACCTGAATTCAGTAATTAAGAGGTGTGTCCCAATACTTTTGTATATATAGTGTATGTGTATGTTTGTGTGTGTGTGTGTGTGTGTGTGTGCATTAACACCACTTTGCCTGGCATTATGGCTGCTCCACAGGACAACAACCCTGGCTCTCTCTTCCGCTGTCTCAGCTCAAAGCCATTCTCCTTCCCTGTGACAGCCTCCCACAGAGGGGCAGATGCTTGTATTTTACCCACCAGGAGTAACAACCCAACCCCAACAACTCTTGCAGGCATTGATAGATAACCGCATATTGGATATGAATAAGACACTAAAAATGAAAACTGAAGCATTCCTCTATTGTTCCCTTTTTGACCCTCAACCCATTTCTGCATGTAGTATGTGGACTGCAAATTCATGTTTTCCTAATATCTCCATCTAATATGGACTACAATATTATGTGTAGTTGTCTAGCAAAAGATTAAAAATTGTTTTAAACTAAAAATCCTCTCCGGCAAAGTTTGCATCTGTCCCACAGTGTTGTAGCTGAGACCAGCTCATTAAAGTCTGAGTCAAGACCTAGACCAAAATACGGCTGAGTATGAGTCAAGACAGAGACCAGAAGTGGGCAGAGTCTAAGACAATATTTTCCTGATGTCTGCCATGGACTCTGGAGCATGTGAACATGAAAAATTTAATTTGAATTTAATTTGTCTTTGAATCCCATATTTGCATCCATACTTGTAATAAGCGTTGGCTTGCTACATAAACAAGGACCATCATTATGGTATCAATGATGTCGATGTTTTGAAAGGCTTCTGAAGACTTGCCCAAGCCTTATGGACAAATTTTAGATTTTATGATTTTATGGGCATGAATATTTATGGTGATTTTATGGTATGTTATGTCCTGTTAGGAGCTTGACAGAAGTAATCAGTTGTACTCTACAAAAAATTATTCAAAACAATCTACTATCTACCACTATGTAAAAAAACAAAAAAACAGCTATACAGTATAAATAATGACAGAATTGTATTTTTCCAGTGAACTACATTCAAACACCTGATCTTCATATATAAGTTATTAGCAGCACTGTCTGTGTTCTACAGGGGATGATTTGCTCCACACACTGTGTGTATCAACACTTTATTAATACTGCATGGCTCTGGCTCTGTTCCTCTGCCTCTATTGTCCCATCACCCTGCACTCTTAGCTCCACAGCTGGCTCGGCGCTGCCTGAGATCAGCAGAAGACCCCAGTAGGGGTTGATCACCTACAGATTATCACCCCTCTTTCCCCAAGAATCATTATCTGTGAGTCAAAAGAAGTTAAATTGCTGCCTTTTCCTCTCTTTCCCTCTCACTTACTCCCTTCTGCTGTGGAAAATGCATTTTATGTGTAATTCTTGGACTAAATAATCAGGGTCCAGATGGATAGGTTCTTGACAGTTATGAATGAGGGTCTGGCTACATTAAGGCAATGAAGTGGGAATGGGTGGAGAGTGGGCTGGGGGGAGTAGGAGGGTTGCAGATTTTGAACTAAGTTTGAATAAATCATCATCAGAGGCATTCTGGCTACTCAACTGGAAGCCCCGTACCTTTGTGACCATGTGACCTCTGGTTTCCCTAGCAACTGTAGTACTCTACATTCTTCAGAATATTAAAATAATTTTGGTGGCAGTAAGTTTGCCTGAGAGCAGTGAACTGGTGCCCGTGATGAGTCTACCCCTCATTAGAGCACCCAGCCTCGGCTGGTTTAACAGAGCTACGTCTATATCTTGTGGTAATGAAGACCCTGCAGAGGCCGAGAGGAGAGCGAGAGAGAGAGAGAGAGAGAGGGAGAAGCAGAAGGCAGAGGGCAGAGGAAGGGAAAGTCAATACTAGAACTCATGCAGTGAAAGGTAGTATCAATTTTCTGGATTATTAATTCAAATTTGCATCCGCAGACTGCTTCAAATTAAGAGAGCTGCAGACATCCTCTCCCGCTCTGACTAAATTATAATTTAAAGTATTCTGTTTCGGACACTCAAATTAGAAGGCCCAGTCAGCATGCCGGGGTTCTTCCCATCCTGCTAATGAAGGCACATATGCAATGAGTGGGAACAGAAAGAGATCCAAACTACACCTGTTTCACCACAGAGCTGCTTACAGAACTCGGTTTTCTGTCTGGCAGCAGAACAAGGGCTCTTTGTTTTGAACCGGCGAGAGGAGGGGAAAAAAGTTGACTGTTGAAAGGTGGGATTTGCAGCTAGGTGTGAAGTGTGAGGGTCCCACATTAACTGCTGAGGTAATTATTTTTCTTCTTTTGCATAAACAGCCTTCTTCAGAATGTCATTGATGACTTTGGAAAGTCATTTTCATGATTAAAAACCAGGACTCAGACTCAAACATCATCAAGTGGAACTAAGTCCTCTCAATTACTGAACCCAGCAGTGGAATGAGAAGCAGGATTGTGTTCTTGCAAATGACCAGCATTAGATTCTAAATGGGCATGAGAAGTTTCATCCCTGGGTTTGATACTTTTGTCAGGAAAGAACTCATTTTAGAGATGAAGCCCAGAGCTTGATGGGTAGGCTGGTGTCCAGGGATTGTTAATTTTGGGGTCAAGCAGGGTCATGTCAATTTCATTTCGGTATCATGAGCATTATTGTTTTCCCTTGCATGTGGGGATTTGAGCCGGTGCCCTTAGCACTCAAGAGATTACGTTTTATTAGAGTTATGCGTCCATCCTTCAGCCTGAACATGAAATGATCACAACCTCATTAGGCATTTCAGAAGTTGCTCACCAATGATGTTTTCAATAACCGTATGAATCTCTTGCACTGTTGTTGGGAAAATATTAGCTCTGGCATCAAGTAAAACAACAGCAAAAGTGGTTTCCAGTACAAAATAATAATCAGGGTTTGAGGTCAGCTGACTATATGTTTTGTTGGATGCACTTTGTGGAATTTCCTGAAGTTTGGCTCATTTATTTAAGACCAGCATTGCTGATCTGTCCTGTCTGCCCTAATAGTTTCAGAGGACACATTTGCTTGTGCTTGGAGTGAGTCAGTGTCAATAAACGACAAGCAGGTGGAGCTGTGAGCAAAGTTAAACCTGTGGAAAACAGCACAATAGCTCAGTCCACTTTGATATACTGTACAGAGTGAAGATGAAAGGCAGATGAAAACGGGATCGAGGAATGAGTCGCTCTAGGACTACCTGGTGGAAGGGACAGCGCTGGTCAGGTTTTTCCAAGATTTCTGCAGCACGTGTCACTTTGACGTATTTACCACAATCTAAATGCTCTCTCTAAGCCCCTGTGCACCACAGTCTGATTCAATTTGCTTGATTCAAATCTGTATCCCTATCTAACAGTCCCTCTTCGTTTTATCCCCTGGAATAGAAGGAGATGAAAGAAAGGGATTGAAAGAGAGGATCAACGGCAATCAGGAGATGGCAATAATCAGAATAATTTGCAGCCAGCACGGTACAAGTGTATGATTGTGTGAGTCTGTGCTGCACCGTGTTTGTATGGTTTGTCATTTTTTCAATTACTCTGGCTGTGGTTAAATGCTCATTTTCAGTTGCCCTGCCTGAAGCTAGAACACTGAGGCCCATTAGGGCCCGTGCTCCAGCCTCTCCCTCATTAGTTTCCCCCCGACGAGTGGCGTTTGAGAGAAGAGCCTGAGACCAGCGCTCTGGAAGGAGGTCAGCGTGGAGCTGTGGAAACAGGACACCGCAGACATGAGTAGTTAGATTGCAGAGGAGTTGCTGACCCCACGGCGTCCCATCCATGCACTGGCACCAAGGACACATCATTAGAGAGTAGGGTGACCTTCAGGGCCAACATAGCACAAAGCTCTTAATGATCGGGCCAGGCCTCCCTCTTCTCTCCCAGAGCCTGCCTGACTGCACGATCCTCTAAACAAGTCACATGGCAATAAACATCACGGAGACCTGAAACCAGCCATGATGACAAGACCATCTCACAGCCCAATTTATCATATTCATTCATGTTTGGTCATTTAAGGGAATTGCTCTAATTCGGTGGTTTTCAGTGGTGTGGCCCACCGGGGTGCCTGAGCCAACTTCCATGTGGGCCAACAATGACTTTATAATTATATGACATTAATAGATATACTACATTTTTTAATTAAGTCATATATGATTAAAGTTTACAACAAATAAAATTAATAAAATTAATATAAAAACACTGCAAATATATATAACGAAAAACCCAGACACTTAAAACAAACAAACATTGAATCACTTTAAATTCCAGTTTGCTTTCTGAATTTTAAGTGAGGTAGCAAATAATAAAATAAACTGAAATTCACATAACTGCAATGATTAATAGGTTTAATTGACAATGAAATGCTGTTTGAGACAAACTTTGAATGATAGCTTGACAAAACATTGTCAGGAATTAAAATAAGTAAGTAAGTTGTTGGAAATATTACCTATATAAAAAAAAAAAAAAGGAAGGATTTCAATTTTATTTTTGGGGCCTTGAATGTCAAAACAGTTGAGAACCACTGCTCTAATTAATTGACAACATAATGTACACCTCATCTTGTGTTCTCACACTTTTTATATCTGCTTCCCTCTGTCCCAAATACTCATGTTCTACTCAGTAGTGTAAACCTGCAAATGCAGTTATCATGACGTGATGTCCTCTGCTTGCATGTGACCTGAACAAAAAAACGTTGCTGGTACAGCTCCTCCAGCTAAATGGAGGTCAGTGGAAGATGGCATCCATTATGGAAGCATTCAATTCAAATGTCACCTGGCTGGCATGCTTTCCCTATTCCCTAATGTGTGTGTTTCAGGATGGGGAGAGAAGAGAATGGGAGGGGCATGCTGGGATATTGTGTGTTTTGTCTCTAAGTACGCAGTTTCTTTTTAAATGTTTAATTTCAAATAGGTTTATGTAAAGCTGCCCACTGGCTGCCCATGGGGCAGGGGGGCTATTCATCAATGGAGACAGGAAGAGGCAAGGTGACACTGCATTAAGTCGACAACCTCACCTTGGATTTGGGTGAAACACCATTGAACTCTCTTTTTCTCTCTCCATGTTTCTCCATCTTTTGTAGAGAGGCTGCTATCCTCTGGAGCTCTGGCTGCTATAACAAGACTGATTGTAACTATTCATCATTTCACCTCAGCGCTACTCTAAGCGGAGTCAGAGCAGGCCGGAGGACTGGATGTGAGAATGCATGCCAGAGTCTGAACTTGGCTCTGTCATAGTATATAAACACTCACACACTGTCACACAGGCGTAGCCACAAGCAGCCAACGCCAAGGCCTGTTGATTTTTGATTGCCAGGCTTCTCCTAGAAAACAGTGCAGTCTTGTCTCCATGAGAGGACCGAAAGACAGTAGTCGACAGGTTGTGAGTTAAAATGGGAGTTGAGCATGGGCACATTTAACGAAGACGGCTGGGATTCTTGGACACGACAGACCTGATTGTCACTCCTTGAGTTGCTGTACTGTCAGAGCAGCTCAATGCTGTCATCCCTCACCTCAGTTGAAATTAGCAGGTAATTTGTAAATGTCACTATGGGTTAGATGGCTCGTTTTGTTTCTTTGAGAACAATCCAGGGAACAGTGGCTAATTTTTCTTGTCTTCTTTTAATAAGATGTTCATTTATAAATAGAATTACACACTGCAAAATAAATGAGGGGAAGTGATGTGGAGAAAGAAGCAGGTTTAGCAGCATCTCATCGTCTCCGGCAATTAATAACACACATCAGAGATGATGGATTTGAGTTTGCTGTGTTCTGTTAATGTATCTTTTCAATATATGAGATTATGACCAGAAATGTAATTTAAAATATCTAAATTTATTTAGGCTAACAGAGTCTCTCATTCTCTCTCTCTCTCTCTCTCTCTCACACACACACACACACACACACACACACACACACACATGCATATTCTCCTTTTAATGAGTTCTGAGTTTAAAGAGTGTGAGTAATTAATGGAAAAGGTAAGGTAATGGATTCAAGGTAATTTCTGCCTTTAAGTGGGGGTGATAAAAGATAATTGAAATCATTTAAGATGATCTTTTTTTTTTTTTTTTTTTTTTTTTTTTTTTTTTTTTTTTTTTTTTTTTTCTTTTTTTTTTTTTTTTCTTTTTTTTTTTTTTTTTTTTTTTTTTTTTTTTTCTTTTTTTTTTTTTTTTTTTTTTTTTTTCTTTTTATTCTTTCACAGCTTTCATTTGATCTTCGACTGGATGTTTCTCCACAGAAGAAAGCTTTAATTGTGAAGGCATAACCCTCAAATGCAACCTCCCTGATTTAATGGGTGTATTGTTTTTAAGCCTTGCATGTTTTTGTTCGATTTTTAAACAAAAATGACTGTAAATCTGAATTTAATTGTACTACTGATTGATTGTCAACACAAATGGTCCAATGACAAATAATTGATAAAGAAAAGGAAACATCTTTCAGAAATCTAGTTTAAAAGCTTGGCACATGTTTTAGAACTGTACTTTCTATATTCATGTTCCATGTGGTTTTGAGACAAAATTTATACTGTTTTTATGAAAAGTTCAAATTTAACGACTCTTAAAAATACCATGTGGTATGATCATCAAATATAATATAGAAATAATTATAGTTTTTAAATCTTATTAGTTTTTTTTTACAAAATATAGCATATTTACATGAAATTTCGTCATTTAGCAGACGCTTTTATCCAAAAAGACTTACAAATGAGGACAATAGAAGCAATCAAAAACTAACAAAAGAGCAACAAATATGTAAGTGCAAATGACAAGTCTCGGTTAGCCTATACGTAGTATATATATAATATATTATATATATATATAGATATATATATATAGAACATACAACACAGACACCCACATAAACCAAGTTGTCTTCCTGTTTTATGGGACATTCCATGGCTAATGGTTTTTATTCTGTACAAAACTGTATGTGATGACCTACATCAACCCTCCCTTAAAAAACCGACCCCTTACAGGAAATTTGTTGCAGTTTTACTTTCTCAAAACAAAACTTCATTTTGTATGATTTATATGCTTGTTTCCTCATGGGGACCTCAAATGTCCCCACAAGGTCAAAATTTAATAGTATTACTATCCTTGTGGGGACATTTTGTCCCCATAACATGATAAATACCAGGTACAAACAACACACACACACACAAAAGAAAAACAAGTAGATAGAATAGAAAAAATAGAAAGTTAGTGTTTTTTTTAAATAAAAAAGAAGATAAACAGATAAAGTAGAATTAAAATAGAATAGAAAGTGCTAGTGTTAGAGGGTCAAATAAATGTGGAACAGATGTGTTTTTAGTTGTTTTTTTGAAGATGGCTAAGGACTCAGCAACTCGGATTGAGTTGGGCAGGTCATTCAACCAGGAGGGAACATTTAATTTAAAAATCCGTGAAAGTGTGCCTCTTTGGGATGGCACAATAAAACAACGTTCACTTGCAGAATGCAAGCTTCTAGATGGCACATGACTCTGAAGTAATGAATTTAGGTAAAGGGGTGCAGAGCCAGTGGTGGTTTTGTAGGCAAACATTAATGCTTTGAATTTTATACGAGCAGCAACTGGTAGCCACTGCAAATTGATGAAAAGAGGTGTGACGTGCGTTCTTTTCGGCTCATTAAAGATTAATCTTGCAGCGGCATTTTGGATTAATTGTAGAGGTTTGAATGTTTAGAAAAAAAAAAAAAAAAAAAATGGCTGGAAGACCTGCCAAGTGAGCATTGCAATAGTCCAGCCTGGATAGAACAAGAGCTTGAACAAGGAGTTGTGTTGCATGTATGAAAGAAAGGGATGATCTTCCTAATGTTATATAAAGCAAATCTGCAGAACCGGGCAATTTTAGCAATGTGGTTTGAGAAATTCAACTTATCATCAATCACAACTCCAAGGTTTCTAGCTGTTTTTGAAGGAGATATGGTTGATGAGCCTAACTGGATGGTGAAATTTTGATAAAGTGATGGGTTTGTTGAAACCACAAGAATTTCTGTCTTAGCCAGGTTGAGTTGAAAGTGATGGTCCGTCATCCAACAAGAAAGGTCTGTTAGACATGCTGAGATGCAAGCAGCTATCGTTGGATCATCAGGATGGAATGAGAGGTAGAGTTGAGTGTCATCAGCATAGCAGTGATATGAAAAGTCATGTTTCTGAATGACAGAACCTAGTGATGCCATGTAGACAGAGAAGAGAAGTGGTCCAAGAACTGAGCCCTGAGGCACCCCAGTAGCTAGATGTTGCAACTTGGACACCTCACCTCTCCAAGATACCTTGAAGGACCTATCTGAGAGGTAAGGCTTTCAGGTAGTTTATACACCACTGAGCATCACATTGAAAGATGTATTGTGCCAACAATCATCCACCAAGCATACTAAAGAGACTTAACCAGTTACAACGGGATTACTGTAAATATTATAATTATACTTTATAGTCTTCCTAATGAGCTCTACAGTTCTGATGGTGCACACACATACAGTGCCAACAGAGAGTGATTATACAGCTTTAGCAAAAGAATCCTTGATAAACCACCTTATTTTAAACCATCTAAATAATCTATCTCCGATCCACTGACAGTAGCCGCACTTCCCTTGCATTCTGTATAAATCTATATCGCTTAGAAACACTCACAGAGACACCTTGCTTTGACTTTGCAGTCAGATTTGATGTTACTTTGTTTCTCAGCACCATCTGAGGATGCTTATCATCAAACACTCTTTATCTCTGCAAAAGTTTAATTTCTATGGGTGTAGATGAGTTGACATTATAAGACAATCATTTTGAATTAAATGTTAACATTATAAAGTTAACATTTGTTCAAATGAATCCAAAACATGGGTCTCTTGTACACAGTTGGTACCCAGTGTGTACAATATGTCACAGGAAACCAGTATTGTAACCTTAGAGATTTGCAAGTGGTGAATAATAATAATAATAATAAATAGAAACGAATGATAGTAAAATTGACAATATAAATAAATAACAATGGCAATACTACAAATTTAGTAGTTCCCCCCTCCCTAACAGCAGTATTGCAATTGCATATTTCTGTTTATATTTTACAAATTACACTATGTAGACCTTTCTGGCACTCTCAAAGCAAGACTTATTGACACACATGCAAAGATAAATGTTGTCATTTCCTCTGTTGTGTACATTATGTACAAAGGGCAAACCTCTGTTTGAAATGAAATGAAAGAGAAATACACATAAATAACATTTCTCTTTAGATTTCCCTTCAGGTGCCCTAGTTTCCCCTCATGCTCGCATGGAACCTATGCTCCGCTTTTTCTTTCTGCATGGGGTGTAATTAGTATATGTGTGTTCTGTCGGGTATGACAGCTTGTCTTCGCTCAGAAGGTGGACCGATAAATATTTATATATATTACAAAGGGAGACACCACACCAAGCCCATTAATGAAGACACCATATACGACCATCTTAGCCATGTATGCACATAGGTATCAGCCCATTTGTCAAGCCGTGAGAGCTAATTATCTCCTACCAGGTAATGTTTTCCTCATCTGGAGAGTCTCACTTCCTTGTATTAGGACATGCGTGGTCAGTCCAGCTCTAAATATCACCTCCATGATCATGAATGCATTAACAAATTTTGGGTTTCTGGAAATATTAATAAAATGAGAGGGAGGCTGAATCCTGAATTAGAATTCTCTGCCATCTTATTCTATCTTATGCCATCTTATATTACACTGGTGTTTATTGATGCTATCAGTGAAAGGAGAAGATTCATTTAGCTACTTTGGCATACAGTGTAATAGGAACTTTGATTGCGTGGAGTGACTGGCATTAGGGTGACTCATGTTGGCTTTATCCCCTTGTACTTCCGCTGGGAAGTGACAGAGAAAGCAAGTTTATGATTCTGCTTTAGTGAAACATCTGATCTATATGGTGCGATGGTCTTAGTTTCGGTCTTCCACCTCTTTTTCTCTTCATTGAGATATCTGCAGTGGAAGAAGTGGGTCTTCGTCACAGCATGATGAGAGGCCATTTTGTCAGCATCATCAAGCTCATTACTGCTAGACAAACACAGAATGCAGATCTCTGCTAACTTAATAACATCATCATGGTTTAATTAAATTAAATCAGATTAATTAAATCTGAGCCCAGCTGTAATTAAAGAAAATAACACTCCAAAGAATTTACATTCCTGAGTTAAGGCACCTCTAGATTTTGATCTAACTCAGGAATCTGTTCAAAGTTTGGGTTCAAAGGATTTTGAAAGTTCTCACCAAGTCTGCATTTATTTGATCGATCAATACTGTAAAAACAGTAATATAGTGAAATGTTCTTACAATTTAAAATAAGTTTCATTTTTTATTTTAATATTTAAAAAAATTTGATTTATTCCTTTAATGGTAAAGCTGAATTTTCAGCAGCCATTGCTCCTCACTCTTAAAAACAAAGGTTCCCTTCTGAGGGAACTTCGAACTGCGTCCTCTAGGGGTTGCTATGGGGAACGCCTCTGGCGTGACCGGTGTCTGAAGCATACAATGAAAAAACACCAACTTGTTTGGCCGGCGACAGCCATGACATCACTACCGGCGTGACCACAGTATAAAAGGGTGCCGGTAGAACACGTTATCCTCTTCTTCATCTTCACTATGACCATTTGTTTATGTTAGCGTTAAGCTATGGAGTGCATGTTTCTCGGCAGAGACTTTGCTCTGATACCTGTAGTGTCACGGCTCGCGTGTTGTGTGTGTGTGTGTGGTGAAGAGCAAGTGCGTTCAGCTCTCGAGGGAGTTGGATGCGTGCTGCGCGTTGCAATCTCGGGGAGAATAGACTGCCCATTGCCGCTATTCGCGGTTGATGGGTAGAACAGGGAAAGCACATGACGGGAAATTTCTCCCTATCAGTAATTTCCTTTTGTTCTCATAGGAGTGTATTGTTATGATGAGGTGGCTGAGTTGCTTCGCACCACAGATCTTTCTCTTCGTGCCACTAAGCAGAAGGGCTCTTCGGGCTTTGCCTTCAGATGATGCCCCGTGAGCTTGAGTCTGCGCGGGAGCTGTGGTTGGTGAGTATGATCCATCTCATCTATCTATTGCTAGTTTATGTGAATTCACTAACTAGTTTTTCCGCAGTATAACACTGCAACATCAGGATCCGCGGGTCCTCCATTCAGGTAAGCATTTTTCGGAGTATAATGCTTTGTGATGTGCTCCCTGATGTCCTAGCTGGGTGTTTGCTTTAAGAAGCTGCCCCGGCCAGGACGTGCTATTCATGTCTCGCCCCGAGGGGTCTCCTGAGATTTGAGTCATTCTCTCAACTGTCATGCATGTAAAGGCTAATACTCTTTTTCCACTCTGCAGTTGGATAGACGGTTGGGCTTGCGGGACCTCCCTGTCACACTGCCCTTATGGTCGAACCGGTGAATCGCCCCTTTGTGGAGTGGGCTTGAGTACGCTGCGCTCCCTGAGGTATGAGTGAGATGTGTTTCTGTAGAAACCCTTCCTGAGTGATTTGCCCCGAGGAGCAATAGCTCTTCATGCATGAATGTGTTAATGGGTTCTCTTTGGAGCCATTGAGCAGCAGCCTCAGGTTGTTAGGCCTTTCTCTGCCTCCCTGTTAGGCTGCTCTCTTTGTTGGTGAGTTTAGCAGTGCTCCCCTCACCTTAGAGGGTTACCTTTGAGCACGCCACTCCCAACTGAGGGTCTGAGGTCTCCTCTCATTGGGTCCTCCGCTCCTTGGAGCTCCATTTAGCAGCAGCCTCAGGTTGTCAGGCCTCCTTCGGCCTCCCTGTTTGGCTGCTCTTTTTGTTGGTCGAGCTTAGCAGTGCTCCCCTCACCTTAGAGGGTTACCTTTGAGCATGCCACTCCCAATTGAGCGTCTGAGGTCTCCTATCATTTGGTCCTCCGCTCCTTGGAGCTCCATTGAGCAGCAGCCTCAGGTTGTCAGGCCTCCTTCAGCCTCCCTGTTAGGCTGCTCTTTTTGTTGGTCGAGCTTAGCAGTGCTCCCCTCACTTAGAGGGTCACCTATGAGCACGCTGCTCCCAGTTTGAGGTGACTGTTTTTTGGTTGAGTTGGTGATTCTCCCCTCACATGGAGGGTTTTTCTGTCAGATGCACCTTTTTAAATCTACATGAGCTCTGAGGATGTGGCCTCCCGCTGAATTATTGTCACTCCTTGAACGGGCCACAGTCACGTAGGGTCTAGGCCTGTCTAGGGGACAGCTTCTTGGTTACCCTTTAGTAACGGTGTTTCTAAATCCATGCTATGGTAAGTGCACACGCTCAGCTTCTGTGCACTTTCTAAAAGCCACATTGTGGTAGGTGTACACGCTAAGCATTCTGCATGCTTTCTAAAATCCTGTATGGTAAGGGCTACACGTTATTGTTCCCGTTTTGAATGGTTAGGCCCCAGTTTTCACCTTGGGCTCCACTCAACCGGTGGTTCATTACTGTATTTCTAAATCCATATCTATGGTAAGTGCTCACGCTAGTTCTCTGTGCACTTATAAAGTCCATATTCATGGCAGGTGTGCACGCAAGCCTTTGTGCACCTTCTTAAAATCCTTTATGGTAAGGGTGACGCGTTGTTGCCTCGTCCCCTTTCTCTGAGTTGGCTCTGGCCCCGGTTACTTGGGCCCCACTCTCCGCATATTCACTTTCTAGACAGGGTGTTACTACTAAGTTGCCCTGGGTATCTTGAGATCCTCGGTAGCTCGTTCTTAGAGCAGGAGGTAGTCTCTGTTTGACAGGCCAGGATATGGGTTTGTAAGCAGCTCTGATACTCAGCTTTATCCCCTTAAAGGAATCCTTGGTTATTTTTTGATTCCAGGCTTGAGCTTTGCCCTGGGCTCGGGCTTTATACAAGCCAGCCCTTACAGGTACGTTTGGTGCACAGCTCAGGCCTTTGGCCATAGGGGTTATGTCACTGACAGCCATCAAATGCACTAGGGGCAGCTCCTTTGACTTGTTGAGTTGGTACTTAGTGCTCGCCGTATTATTGGCATGCACTCACCTCAGCATGGCAGCATGGTTGTGGGTTGGGTATACATATTTTATTAAGAGCAATACCTAGAGGACGCAGTTCGAAGTTCCCTCAGAAAGGAACGTCTCAGGTTACGTATGTAACCATGGTTCCATGAGAAGGGAACGAGAAACTGCATCCTCTAGTCTCCTCACCATGCTTCGGACGTAAACTTCAGACGAAGAATCGGATGACGTGTTCTACCAGTGCCCTTTTATACTGTGGTTGCGCCGGTAGTGACGTCATAGGCTGTCGCCGGCCAATATCATTGTCGTGTTTAGAGACGCAGTGTCTCGTTCCCTTCTCAGGGAACGTCACTAGGTTACGTACCCCTAGTTCCCCGAGGGAACGAGAAGCTGCATCGCAAAACGCTTTGGGAACGCCCCTGTGTTCCCACGCTCTGAATCGCGTGTGCAATCCTTCCGTGGGAATCCCGGGTGACGTCACTGGCGGGGATGATGTAGGGACCAGGAAGTATAAAAGCACATGTGGTGGAGACAGCGGCCGCTTCTGGATTGAGAAGGAAGCCCTTGCAGGGATGCAGGAAGTATGGCTACGCAAAGCAGCGTCTCGTTCCCTTTGGAAATTAGGGTTATATACATAACCTAGTGACGTTCCCCTTCAGGAACTCGAGCTGCGTCGCAAAACGCTTTGGGAACGAGTATGCCCACATCCCCAGACTGACCAAACCCTGACCATTGTGGATCGGCACAGATAGTTTGAGAGGACTGAAGAGCCAGGAGTGGCCTGAAGGTCAAGGCTATAGAACCTGACGAAGGTCAGAGAGGTGGACCATCCCGCAGCATTACAAATATTGTGCATCGATACACCAGATGAGATGGACTTGGAGGCCGCCATACCTCTAGTAGAATGAGCCCTGAACCCCAGTGGTGGTGGGAGACCAGAAGACTCGTATGCAGTAGTTATAGCATCCACTATCCACCTGCTGGGGGTCTTCTTATAAAGACTATAGCACACAAATAATTGGTCTGACTTTGGAGGCCGCCATACCTCTAGTAGAATGAGCCCTGACCCCCAGTGGTGATGGGAGACCAGAAGACTCGTATGCAGTAGAAATAGCATCCACTATCCACCTGCTGAGGGTCTGCTTGTTAGCAGGAAGACCCTTCTTATAAGGACCGTAGCACACAAATAATTGGTCCGACTTTCTCCACAGGGCAGCTCTGTGGACGTATGTGTCCAGTACTCGCACTGGACACACACAATTAAGCTTTTCCTGGTCAGAATCCCGAAAGGGAGGAGGACAGAATGCCTGTAGAATGACTGACCATGGATCAACTGAGGGCACCTTCGGGACATACAGAAATGCTCTCACCATACCAGTCTCAAACTCGAGATATGACGGGGCCACAGACAGGGCCTGCAGGTCACCGACTCTCTTCAAGGAAGAGATGGCAAGTAGAAATACAGTCTTGACTGTAAGAAATCTCAAAGAAACCTCTTCCAGGGGTTCAAAGGGAGCTTTCGAAAGGGCCTCTAAAACCACAGCCAAATCCCAAGTAGGCACCCTTGGGCATACCGGAGGCCTCAGCCTCCTGGTACCCCAGAGGAAACGTGTTACTAATGGGTTCCTCCCCAGAGACTGCTCGCCCACAGGGGTGTGGTGAGCAGCAATAGCAGCCACATAGACATTCAAAGTGGAGGGGGATAACCCTGTAGAGAATTGCTCCTGCAGAAACTCCAACACGGGCCCAACAAGGCAAAAGGACTGGTCCAACTGACGGCTGTGACACATAAGTGTAGTGAACGTGGCATTTAGTAGCGTAACCCCCCCATTGCTCGTAGAGGGAGCTCTGGACTGGAGGATGGTCTCAACAACCACGGTTGAGAGACCGGATGCTATGAGCTGTGCCCCCTCAGGGGCCACACCCACAGCTTCCACAACTCTGGGCGGGGGTGAAAGATGGTGCCCCCCGCCTGTGAGAGGAGATCTCGCCGGACGGAAATCTCCCATGGACAGTCTTCTAGTAGGGCTACCAGGTCCGCAAACCATGGACGGCCCGGCCAGTACAGGACTACTAACAAGAAATGAACCCCCGTCCCGGCGAACTCTCTCCAGAACTCCCAGGAGCAGAACAATCGGGGGGAAGGCATACAGACAAAGCCTTGGCCACGTCTATACCATGACATCCAGCCCCAGTGGAGCTGGATGAGTCAGAGAGAACCAGAGGGGACATTGTAAGGTCTCTTGAGACGCAAACAGGTCCACATGGGCTCGACCAAATTTCTTCAGAACTGCTCCGCTACCTTGGTGTGGAGCTTCCATTCCCCGGGCCTCAGCCCCTGTCTTGACAGGATGTCTGCTCCCTGATTGAGGTGCCCAGGGATGTGAACTACTCTCAGCGAGAGAAGTTTCCCCTGGGACCACAGAAGGATCTGGCGCACCAGCCAGTACAGGGGGCGCGAGGACAGACCACCCTGGTGGTTGAAGTAAGAGACCACTGATGTGTTGTCTGTGCGAACAAGCAAATGATGGCCTCTCAGGTCTGGGAGAAAATGCCTCAATGCTTGAAATACTGCCAGCATTCCCAGGCAGTTGATGTGCCAAAGAGATGATGGCCTTCCCCGGACCTTGGGCGGAGCGGCCACTCATGATCTGTCCCCAGCCCGTGAGGGAGGCATCCGTCGACATGGAGCCCCCAACACGGGGCCTTGTGACAAGAACCATGGTTTCTTCCACATGTCTAAGGCACATAAGCAACGCACGCAGAGGGCCGTGCTCAGTGAAATGGGTTGCCCCTCGGGGGAAATTCCTTGGGTCTGAGCCACCACTGCAAGGGTCTCATGTACAGCAGGCCAAAAGTATCACGTTGGACGCTGCTGCCATCAAACCCAACAGTTGGGACACTTATGGAAAAACTGCTTCAACATGTGATTGTGAGGAATTCTTTCCTCTCTGACGTCAGCGGATCGACTCGAACCGAGCAGGATACAGACGTGCCTGCATCGTGGTCGAATCACACACTATGCCCAGATAAGTGGCCCTCGGTAAAGGAGAAGGCACATTTTCTTTGACGTTAGTCTTAACCCCAAAATCTTTTATGTGAGCGGAATGACATCTCGATGCCGAAGCTCTGATTGAGCTAGTGTAGCACAAAAAAAAAACCCAAGTCTAGTTTAGTATGCGGATGCCCTGCAGTCGCAAGGGAGCCAGAGCAGCATCCACACACTTCGTGAGAGTGCCAGACTGAACGGAAGAACCCGATATTGGTACGCTTTGCCCCAGAAAGCAAACCTCAGGAACTTCCTGTGTTGAGGAAGGGATGGATATATGGAAGTAAGCATTTTTTCAGATCTATAGTCACAAACCAGTCTTCGGACCTGATTTGAGACACGACTTGATCCTAAGCATTTTGAACTTGAGTCTCATGACTGAGCGGTTCAACAATCGAAGATCTAGAATTGGACGCAACCCCCCATCCTTCTTCGGAACGATGAAGTAAAAAGTAACAGCTGAGAACCGGATCTCTGTCGAGAGGAGGGACCCGACGATGGCCTCCTTCCTCAAGAGAGTGTCTACTTCTTGTTCCATTACCAGAGCCTGCTCGGGGCCCACCAGAGTGGGAAACACCCCATTGGATAGAGGTGGACGCGACCCGAACTGTATCTTGTACCCTCTTTCTACAGTGTGCACGACCTATTGGGACACATTTGGCAGAAGCTTCCACACTGCCAGATAATGTACTAAGGGAACCAGTCTCTCGAGACTGGACTCTGGTGTATTTAGAGCTGCTAGTTCAGTGCCCTGAAGCGGAGGACCGGCAGGAGATGGCCGATCTAACTGCTCTGGCGACCTCCTTGGAGGTTGCGAGCCTCTCAGGACCACTACGTTTCCGGGTGGAAGCTGAGAGATACTCTCGCTGGAGATCTCTGTGCCCTGAAGCACCGGGGGGTGGCAGGGGTATCAGTGAAGCACCCTGAGGGCACTGAGGAGAGACGGGCACCGTATACTGAGGTGTGTACCGCTCTGGATAGAGGGGGTCTGGCCTTTCAGAGGTTTTTTTTTCCTGACACCTTTATGTCAGGATCTCTTGGCCGAAGCCTTCTTATTGAAAATGAGGGTACTCAGACCAGTCATCTCCTTAGATGACTTCGACCTTGAGTGCCGCCCCCCTCCTGCCTTTCACTTTGAGGAGGGGTGTGAGTGGCAACGCTCCATTTTTGGACTTCTCGATGTGAGGAGCTGGTACACGACTGGGGCTGATCCCGCCTATCAGCCCCATGAGAGCGGCGAGGGAGAAAACGCTGAAACCGCCATAGACCGCCCAATAGCTCTGGCGGTTTCCTTGGTGGCTCGTAGTGACAAATATGTGGCTGGACGCAGTTCAGCAATACCATTATTTTTTTTTGTAGACTTCTCCCTCATCCATCTCTTTCAGCAGGCAGCCGTATGCTGCCATAGTGTGCAAGCAACCTGCAGCCTGACCCACCGCCGTGTACGCCTTACCCACCAAAGCCGAAGAAGTCCTAAGTGGCTTTGTAGGTAATACCGGGGCCTGAAGGGAAGATGCACCGCCAGGAGAAAGATAGCCCGCAAGCGTATCCTCAACCTGGGGTATCTTCCCAGAACCGCACTCATTCAGCCCTAACACATTAGAATAGTGAGACACATCGGGACTGAAGAGGTGGGCCTAGTATGGCTTATTCCACGATCTAGACACCTCAGTGTGCAGATCGGGAAAAAACGGCAGATCCCGGCGCAGAGGCGGAGACTTCGAGCGCAGGAAGCGTTCATCGATCTTGCTTTTTGGACGCTCCTGACACTCTTTTTCTGCTGGCCAGTCAATATTTAATTTAGCCACAGCTCTTGTCACCACCTCCAACAGCTCCTCAAACAAGACAGGCTGTGGTGGCAAGTCCACAGACTCGTCTCCTTCGGTGCTCGTGCCACCTCCCTCCTCAGAGGAAGACAATACGAGCGTTGAGCCCTCTTCCGGGGCGGAAGAAACTGTTTCAGAACGTGCTTCCGTCCCCTCGGATTGAGTGCTAGATCTAGAAAAGGACGTGCCCGTCTCTATTCTCTCTGCCAGATCCATCTGCGAGCCCCACGATTTAAGGCACCACTCTGCTTCGGCAGAGGCGGGACCCAAACCGCGGGGAACACTGGCGAGAGCACCGTCCTCAAAGAGTGCTCTCCCGGGAGCGGAGCGTCCGCATTGAGAGGCGAACGCAATGTGGACAGTCAGCTCCCTCGAGAGCTGACCGAGCGTGCTCTGCTCCCAAACAAGCAACGCACAAACTGCCTGAAACGCTGCTTGTCAGACTCAACATTCTTGCCAGACTTTGCCATGATATGTTTTTGACGTACAACAATAAATAAGACGTAACACACATAGAACGCTTACTGAACAACAGAAGCTGGCGCTGTCTCCACTGCATGTGCTTTTATACTTCCTGGTCCCTACGTCATCCCCGCCGGTGACATCACCCGGGATTCCCTCGGAAGGATTATACATGTGTTTCAGAGCGTGGGAACACAAGGGCATTCCCAAAGCGTTTTGCGACGCAGCTCGAGTTCCTGAAGGGGAACCATGGTTACATACGTAACTTGAGACGTTCTTAATTGGCATCTTTGATTCCATATGAGAACTTTAACATCTATGAAAGTTTCATTGCAAAAGGGTTTTAACCCTCTAAGCGCCAAAGTCGCATAATTGCGATAAGACGTCATACTTTATAAAATAGGCTGTAGATCCTAATATGGTGTAATATCTCATTTGCATTCCCTACCACTAGATGGCAGACATGTAGTACTTCGATTCTAGACCAAAATGTCATGTTCCTATTCAAAGTGTTAGAGCAAATAGCAGAGCAAGTGAGCTATCACTGTCATTGATGCGGAAGCAGTTCAGTTCAGAGCGTGAATTGTGAGATTTGTGAGAGAAAATCGCCAAATGGCTAATAAAAAGTTGTACCGTCAGGATGTTGCAAATGCTATTCACCGATTCTGACTCTGAAGGGGAATATTTGCCTTTTGGAAATGACGATTGGTCGTCTAATGATCGCGCTTCTCCCGGTACATCTTTGCAGCGCAATGGTGCCGCCGTGCAAGGCGCGAGTGTTCACTAAGCACAAATAAGCGATCATTTCGACACTTTGCCCAACGGAGATGGGGGTGGCAGGGGTGAACGTGGTCGTAGTGTCCATAGGAGAGCAGTTGCTAGAGGTCGAGGCAGCAGGGGTAGGAGAAATAGGGCTGGAAGTAGCACTAGCTCTTTGGATCCAGCGCCTCAAAGAGGTGGGAGTGGCCGTGGTAGACGTGGCCGTGCTGTGCGTGGGAGAGCCGGGAGATGTGGTAGAGGCAGCAGGGGTGATGTGGCTCTAAATAGGGCTGGAAATAGCGATGACAATGGTGGCTGGGTTTTTTGTAGAAATTAAGAAGTGTATCAGGACTGGATCAAATGCTTTGATGAGCCTGTTGGTTATCTAGGAGAGAAAGATTTGACCAGTGCTGCACCCTTAGACTTTCTGTCTTTCTGACTGATGACTTCTGGAACCTCATTACAAATGAAACCAACAGATATGCTCATCAGTTTCTAAACTCCCAACAGCTAAAACCCAATTTCAGATTTCATGATTGGTATGATGTCTCCGTCTCAAAGATGAAGGCCTTCCTAGCACTGTATTTGTGTATGGGGCTGGTAGAGAAGGCAGAAATTGAGGATTACTGGGCAGAATTTTGGCCAACTTACACACCTGGGTTTGGCAAACTAATGTCTAGGAACATATTTGAGATCATTCTGTCTTTCCTCCATTTCGCAAACAATAGTGAGTATATGGGGAGGGGTCAGCCAGGTCATGACAGGCTGTTCAAGGTGCGTCCAGTAATTGACCTGATAATTCCTCTTTTCTCAGCCGTTTATGATCCACTCAAGGAGCTTTCTCTGGATTAAATGACCATAGCATTCAAGGGAAAGTCCACCTTGAAACAGTACAATCCTAAAAAAACCTGACAAATGTGGCTACAAGGTGTATGTGTTGAGTGAGGCCAGCTCAGGTTATGTTTTGCAGTGGTCCATGTACACTGGCCAAAATGCTGATGCTGATGCTGATTTAGGTGCCACCCATCTAATCGTTCATCAGCTGATGGCCCAATACACAGGGAAAGGGCATGAGGTGTACATGGATAGTTACTACACATCACCAGCCATAGCAAACGAGCTAGCAAATAATGACACTGGTATGTGTGGGACAGTAAACTGCAAAAGGCATGGTATGCCTAGGTGCCTGAGACAAACTGAGTTGCCTTTGAGCAAAGGAGATGACCCAGCGTTCATGAGACATGGCAAACTGTTAGTTTGTGCATGGCATGACACAAAGCGTCTCACTATGCTCTCGTCTCTTCATGGGAACTCATGTGTTCGGAAACGTATCAGGTCAAAGCAAAGCGACACTGATTTTCGTGAGATAAACAGACCTGTGTGCGTTGACAGGTACAACACCTTCATGGGAGGAGTAGACACCGCTGATCAGAGGATGAAAACCTACCTCTTTCCACACCGTTCTAGGAAATGGTACAATCGCATCTTCAATGCGATTCTGAGCATCAGTGTGGTGAACTCCCATGTAATCTACTCCAAGTATGCTCCTGGTCCGCACAAGCCACTGAAGGCCTTCGTCCAGGACATTATTACTGCTTTGCTTCAGGGCTATTCCGGGGGGGGTGTCAAGACCTAGACCAGACAAATTTGTATCAGATAGCTGGTCAACTGATCAAAAAATAGGCACATGCATTTTACTATGGCACAGTAATATAGTAATAATTTACTATAGTTACTAATAGTTTTACTGTTGATTTCTTCTTTTCCTGATCACTTGGAATGAGGATAAAAAGACAAAAAAAAACATGCAAATAAGTTCAAATATACACTTTTTTTCCTGAATATTACTGATGAACTGATCAAAAAGTAGACAACTGTTCACATGTGTTTTACTACTATATAGTATTGGAATATAGTAATAATTTAGTACTTTCTCCTATTTTATTGTTGGTTTCCTCTTTTCTGATAATTTGGAATGAGGATAAAAAGACAAAAAAAAAAACATGTAAATAAGTTCAAACATCAATTCAATATCTACTATTTCCTGAATATTACTGATGAACTGTTCAAAAAATCAACTACTGTTCACATGCGTTTTACTACTATATAGCCAGTTGAAAACGTTTGGGCTGGATGATGTTTGATGGAAAGTGTGCTCTTTTTTATTTTTATTTTGTAGGATACTTTGATTATCAGAACGTTAATAGCTTATTTTAACAAGCTATATTTTAGTCTGTTACTAACCAGTTCAGATTAGTTTGAAAACGTTAGATAACTGGGAATATCTTTGCCTTTTTCATTTTGATTATTTTTGGTTTACCATATTTTTGAAATTATTATTTTACATTATTAAATATGTTACCGTATTAATCAGTTGTTTGTGTTCAGGATACATAGTCTTAGCAAGACTAAGGGCTCGGCCATTCTACTAAACCATATCAGAAAGGAGGAGAGGGAGCAGCTCTTTCACTGGCCAGGAGATGACAGCCTGAAAGATATATACCTCCACTCATCAATAAAGACCTAGCACAGACAAGTACTTACTCTCAGCCTAAGTAACTCACAGAAAAGTTTAGATTCATGGGCCTGGGTGTCATCAGTCAGCTCAGAAACACTCAAACATACACACAAACTATTTTTCATTACTTTATTCATACAATTTGCGACTCACTCTTGTAATTTTCATGCTAAATCATAGGCCTACATTTAGTTTTAATGTTGACATCAGTTTTAGTTACATTCTCAAGGCCAGGCTTATAAAACTGACATTGTTTAGTCCTGCTTTCTATACGTATACCCTGATGTGCTCTGATTTACAGCACATATCACACATCGTTTCATTTGCTCGGTGTCAGTCCTTAAATGAACAAAAGGCAGCTTTACTGTCAGCTGCTGATCGGTGGATTGAAATACTGAACAGAAATCTGTTCATTAAACACGGACAGGCTGCCACCACTCTATCTGAGGCCTTCAATTAAAATGATGCTTGGGTGTCTTAAGTTCCTCATTGGACTTTGCAGTCAAGAACAGATATATCGCAACCTCATTACATACAGATGTACATGGATGCTGTACATTTTTTAGGAAATTTCTTTGTGAGTTTAGTAATATGAGGGTCACAGTGTAAGAGCATTAAATGAATGACTGTAATGTGACTCCATCACTCTGACTGGATCTTCAGTAAAGCAACTGATGGATTTGTTCTAGATTAAAAGGGAGACATGTACAGTATAATTGCTTATTACCAGCTTTGTAGAGACAACAAAATGTGTGTTCAGTGGTTCTGAGATAATTACAATGGAGAGAGTTAAATTAGGTACTTTGTTTAATAGAATAGTAACAGAGTTCTTATTACACTGCTGGCTTGACCAGCAATATGTTGTCTGTATAACATTGTGAGACTTCTGTTTCATCTCAGTCATCCTGAATCCTAGGCTATGTCTACATCAATCCTGGCTGATACATTTGAAAATGGCGTTTCCGTTTTTAAAATGCTCTCTGTCCACTTTAGCGTTTTCCAAAAGTTTCTCATCCACAATGAAATGTCGGAAAACGTTAAATTCGCCTTACTGCGCATGTGTAAAACCTTATAAAAGCTCACTGAAATGATACAGATGGAACAGATGTAATACGTTTTCAATTCTTCTGGCAGGATCATTTTATTTACGGAAATATCTCATTCACTGACATGTCCACGTTGCGCTCACTCACTCACCATGTTTGATCTAAAACGCAACTGCCCTTGTGTTTTGCCGCAGGACAGCAATTGTGAGTAAATTTTCTAAACCTTTTTAGGACTTTTATATGAATATTGTTTTAATATGAACATATGTTTGAGTGTGAAAGTGAATAGCACATAATAGGCACAATATCAGTATAAACAGATATCTACTGGTACAATATGTGTCACATGACTAAACATGCGTCATTGTTTTCAAAAGCCTTCGTTTCCTCAGTCCGTACTACAATGTGAAAACAGCATTTTCAAATGTATCCACTTTGGAGCGTTTTCAAAAAACTCAGTTTTCCTTGACAAAAACACCATCTCAGTGTGGACGGAAGGCCAAGGAAAGAAAAAATGTGTTCAGAACTTTTTTTTTTTCACAGACATATTTTTGGTTTTGTGACCTTAATATTATATTATAATATTAAATAAATCACTGTACTATTATATTGTTAATATATTTGTACACAGAAATAAGTACTTGCACAAATATCAATATATATTTCTACTGTTTTCATTCTAATGTCATTTTCATTTAAAATAATTCTAAAATGCTGATTGGTGCTCAAGAAACATTTTGTAAGCAGTGTTTCTTTTATAAACAGTTTCTTTTATTATGCTGCTTAATTTTTTGGTTTTGGGGGGGGGGGGGGACGATAGTTTTTTTCCGGATTCTTGGTGAACATTGCCGTTACCTGATCGGATGAGTGATTTAAAATCTGTTCTAATTGCCTTCATTATTATTGATGTACTTTGGAATGATTTTTTATGCAAGATTTCTGTTGTATTATTCCTGTGCCATTGTAAAACAGAAAAGTCTATCATAACAATATTATATTTGATACATTACAATAATCTAAACAAGGATTAATATACTGTATAGTCTTTTTTTTTAATACACAGATTATGATTTATTCAGTTGTCTTTTTTAACTAAGAGCAACAATTTACTAATACATTTCCCCCCAAAAGGTAGTGTAGAGAACATTAACATCCTGTAAATAAACTAGCGTAGTTCAGCTACCAGGAGCGTCTAATGATTATAGATATATATATATATATATAATAGATATATATTATATATATATATATATTATTATATATATATATATAATGTATATATATATATAGTATATCTATCTATTATATATATCTATATAATATAAGATATATATTATATATTTTTTTTTTTTTTTTTACATTATTTCAACATTTTAAGTAATTTGAAAACTAAAGTTAATAAAAAATTGATTTATATGTGAAAAAAGTGAACATTTGAGATGCTGAGGAAATGACATTTGTTGGTTCAGAAAAATTCTGCTTCAAAAAAAGTAAAATACAAAGTATTTTAAGATAATTTTTCTAACAGTTCACAGGGCTAAAGTTGTCCATCATTGAATAAACACTTTCTGCGATGTGAGAAATTAATTTAAAATTACATTTATACTTTGCTGTGTATGGGAGGTGAGTGTGTTAACATAAGACGTGTGTTATAGCGTTTGCAAAGTGTGATATTCCCCCACTCGCTCCTGCGATCACGCCCCCCACCCCCCTGGAAACTTGTTACAGATGTATCCTCAAATTTGTCTGGTCTAGGTCTTGACACCTGCTCACCTCAGAGTGGAAGTCTTGCTCCTTATATTGATGGTTGGAGGGCAGTCTAATAGTGTCTGTCCCACTCTGTGAGATGCTCTCCTCTGTGGCTTGATTGCTTAGCTGTGGGTGCACACCGAAGTCTGTAGAAAATCAATAAAGGGCGAGAGGCCTTGGCTTCCCTTTCTTAATAAAAGTTAGATATTATTTGTCACATGGTATGGCATGGATTTTATGACTTAGCCTGCAGTGTTGTTTCTCATAGTAGTGGTTGAAATAAGAGAGCTGTAGAGGGATGTTGTGAACAGATCATGTTGCGTTGGCTTATGTCCATCTGCTTCATGATGGGCTCTGAGCAGAAGCGTTGTGACCATTCCAACACAAGTTTCCCCTTCGATTTTTAAACCAATTGGATTGTCAAGGCAGCTTCCAGAGTGCTTAATTGTGGAATACATATTTAATAGTTGCACTGTTATTCTAGGTAAAAATGTAGGTCTATCTATCTATCTATCTATCTATCTATCTATCTAGAGCTAACCATAATACGAGCACTTCATTGTGTCATTCCACTGTTTAGAGGGTATTATGCTTCAGAAATGCTACTGGCGAATATCATCATAAATGTGTCAATTTACCGCTATGACATTTTAGTCACTCTGCTCCAAAGTTTGCCTATGCATAATTGGGCTTTCTATCTACTAAATTAAATTACAATCAGCAATATGCATCAAATTATGTTAATAGGTCTGCTTTAAGTGGATCATTATCTAAAAGCCTTTTCCCCCCCATATTATTGGCTTTATTCTTTCACTGTGCTCTATCTAAATGAATCCCCTCCACCAAAGCAAGGGAAAAAAAAACAAAAACCTTTGCACTGAACTGAGAAGTTCAGAGAACAAGAAGAAATACATTTTATAATTCACTTAAAATTTGTATACAGCATGTAAATGTAGAGTCATACTACATTTTACAATACAAAATTTCAATAATAATAATAATAATAATAATTATTATTATTATTGAATTTGATTTCATTAATTTAAAATGTAAACGATGAACAAAACTGTCCACTGGTACTAAACAACACTCTTTTAGGTTTATGTGCAATACAAGAACATAATATGAAACATATAATATGACATAAATCTCAAGATCCAATTTATGCTGCTGATTTTCTTGTCAAAGCCCAACATAAGAATTTATGTAGACACTGTTATTCAAACTTTTATCTGCATCTCAGTAACATGATATGAGCACACTTTATCCCTTGTTCATAACCTTGTGTTTGGAAAAATAAAATCATATAAATACACCTGAGCATTGTGATTTTTCCCATTTGTGAGGGTCACCTCCTTGGAGTGGGTCACAGTTTGTTATTCAGCTCAGAGACGTAGCATTACGCAAGCAGGCATGAAACACAATGAAACACACACTACAGGGGCCATTATATATGGTGCAGCGATGTACCTTGAGAAAGCTCTTTCCTTGAGAAAGGCCATGTTTATATTTGCCAAGCCTTATAGTACTCACAGGTGAAAAGAACACTAGACTTATCACATATATTCATGTGAAAGCGTTTGGTTGATAAATCAGGAGGAATAACTTTGTAAAACATTTCAAAGGAAAGAGGTTTTTCCTTGCAGCAATCTCATGTGTGATGCATAATACCTTTGCATACAGAACAGAACCTATGTGCTCACACAACTGAGTTTTTGTTAGACTTTCATATTTTTATTAAACGCCTCTGGCTGTAAGGGCAGGGAGTCTCTCCATTTATCCACTTCCTGCCACGGGTTGCCAGGTTTGGTAGTGAGGCGCAGAAATCCATGGGGAAATTAATGGGTGAGGAGTACTCTGAAGTGTAATGAAGTAAGAGGGAACAGGCAACATGGATTGAGAGATTAAACGTGTACCACAGGGCCAGCTCTGAATGACAGAGAGAGTTCAACATGTTCCTCTGAAGTATCAGGCCACACGAGCAAGACTTTGTGCGTGCACGTGAGTGTGTCTAATATTCTTACATTTGTTAAAGCCATGTACTGTATGTACTGTCTTTTCGTTTTATTGTTAAGTACCATCTGCAATAACAAATGTGAGATTTAGCTGCAATAAAACTTAATGTAATTGAGCAGGGATTCCACAAAACTAACAACATACTGAATAAAAGGATTAAAAACAATATCCTAGCATTAGGGGGACAGGGGGAAAAAGCATCCTCATAAAGAAGAAAAAAGTGTTGGTCTATGAAAAAGTGTTTCATCAATTAATTGTTGCTGAAATCAAAATGTACTTTTATGATCACTCAAGACATTTACCGAAGTTAATTTACTTATTATTTTAACTCAAACTGTTGCCTTAATTTTTCATTTTAATTTTTATAAATTTGTACTTAATGTTTATGAGCACCATTAGTTTTTTTTTGTTTGTTTACAATGCACACTGAGATTGACATCAGACCAAATGTGACTTAATTAACAGCAATGGTCTTTATCAAGCCCCCAGCAGTTTTCACCTTTGAACTGTTAACATGCTGAAATCACTGGTTTAGGGGGTGAGCAACTACTAAGGAGGACATCACAGTCAAAATAGAGAATCCTTTTGACCATTAATTTATCATTCCTGACAAATCCGCAGAGGAGTGACATTGTATCTAGTAAAGGAGTGCTAAGTCCTGTCCTGGAGATTTATATTTATTCATTTAGCAGATGCCATTATTTAAAGCTAGTTACAACTGAGGAATACTACAACAAAGTGTTTCATCCTAGGGAGACAGAAACATGAGAAATACCTCAATACAGAGACACTGTGAAACAACAAAACAATATTTATTATTATTATTATTTAATTTACATTTAATTGGTTTAGAAAGTGTAATTGATTCACAAAACTGTTCACTGGTATTAAGTCAAATCAAGTCAAGTCACCTTTATTTATATAGGGCTTTGTGCAATACAGATTGTGTCAAAGCAGGTTTACAGTATTAAACAGGAAAATAGTGTCGATAATGCAAGAGGACAATAGTAAACACTAAATTTTTCAATTAAAGTCAGTTCATCATTGATTCAGTGATTAAACACAGTTTTAGGCTTTATGTGCAGTATAGGTGCGGTCACATTTACTGTTGTACAGCAAAGTTTTGTGGGAAAAATTCAGTCAATAGGAATCCATGCAAAAATGATTTTGCAGATTTCAAGTTGGTTGGATTCGCCGCTTTGACTAACAGAAAGCCGCTTGGTTTGTAAGTGAGTTCTGTGTTTCATATACCCCCACGTTATTGACAATAGACAATGGGCCTTTTTTCCTGCCAAACTTTTGCTAAAGTGACCACATCTTAAGAAAGAGTTGTTTTCGAAGGTAGAGAGGAACTCTAATGAAACTGAAAAGATTATTCCATCATTGAGGATCAGAAAATGTGAAGGTCCAGGAAAGTTAAAATCAACCTGCAGAGTAGATCTCCAGGAGCAGGACTTAGTCCCCGAGCCCTGAAAACCCTCTCTGGCTCCTGTGAATCACACTGAGGCATCTGGCTATCTTAGGGTCCTGAGGAAGGACCACAATGGCTCCATTATCCGGCGTGAAAGCCAGAGTCCACTTCTGAAAATGACTCATTAAGATTTTGATCAATCTTATATTTCTCTGTGCGGCACAGTAAGGAAATGCCATCAAGAAATTGCATTTCCCAATGAAATTAGGCGTCCAGCCGGCCCATCCAATCCCATGTGTTTCTTTTGAGACATTAAGATCTGATATGATTTTGGGCTGAAAACCACTTTTCTTTTTTTTTACCCTTCTCTAAATTAAGCAATTGAATTTCCTTGATGGTCTCAGGGAGCACTTAGCTTAAGAGAATACACTTCCAAATCAAAAAGCTTTCAATCATCTCAAATCACATTTGGATGAGATATGCTCCCAAGTGTAGCGTCTCGTTGAATGCGATTGAACGTTTGAGTGGCTTGCGCACACATCGGGCATGTTAGGAAACATTAGGTTTGACTTTCTGCAAGGTCTGCCGATTGCCAGTGACATCTTGGCTGTTTGAGGTACGGATGGCATGTCAAACACGGGACAGGGCAGGAGGAGAGGACGAGGGGAGAGCAGGACAGAGAGCATTTCATTACCACACTGCTCTGATTGACTACAAATGGATTTGGCAGGCAAAGATAGAGGACTGAATAAGATACATATTTATAGATTTAGCAAACAATGGAGTTGCTCCACATTGTATTTGAAAATGACAATTTACTCACCCACAGGCCATCCAAAGATGTAGATGTAGATTTCTTTCTTCATCGGAACAGACCTGGAGAAATGTTGCATTACATAATTTGCTCACCAATGGATCTTCTGCAGTGAATGGGTGCCATCGGAATGAGAGATCAAACAGCTGATAAAATTATTACAATAATCCACAAGCAATCCACATATCTCTAGATCATTAATTAGCATCTTGTGAAGTGAAATGCTGCATGTTTGTAAAAAAACTAACCTATCAAGGTGTTTAAACTTTAAACCCTAGCTTCTGGCCAAAATATGACTCCATAATCAATAGTAACGCTTCCGAAAGTGAAAATGTCCATTCCCTGTTTTCACTTGTAAACAATGCTTGATCTCTGCAATATTATGGATAGAGGACTCTTTTAAAAACATCTTAATGATGGATTTGTTTACAAACACACAGCTTTTAACTTCACAGGACATTTTGAGTCGTGATGATTAATTGTGGATTATTGTGATGTTTTCTATCAGTTGTTAGAGCTCTCATTCTGACGGCACCCATTCACTACGTTTGTGAGCAAATAATGTAATGCTACATTTCTCCAAATCTGTTCCCATGAAAAAACAAACTCATCTTGAATGGCCTGAGGCTGAGTACATTTCCAGCAAATTTTCATTTTTGGGTGAACTATTGTTTTAAACACAAATGACTTGTGGTTTTTGTGGCAGAGAATGGTTTATGCCCGGACTTGCTGGCCTCAGGTGCCAAAACGTTTTTAGCAGGTTCAAATGTCTTATTATTGTGTTTACAGCTACTGATGTAAAATTAAAAAAAATCACACGAGAGGAAATTCTTGCTTTAATGTGGTGGCTGTCAAAATGTAATTGCTCGTTTGAGAACATGAGGTAAGAGAATAGTGTTATAATCACATTTATATGAATAATTTAGCTCATAGACATTTGCAAATATATATAAAAACAAGGCTCCAAATAAAGAATGGCTGTTGCTGAGGGTAGTTTTATCTGACAGGTGCCAGACTTGGCATTTAATGTACAGGGATTGAAGAGCAGGGCAATCCAGGATGATTCAGGCTGAGAGAAGCGTAATACAATTCTCTTGTGCTACTAATAGGAGACAGATCTCCTTTCCATGCCAAAGCATCATATCTCTAAAGCTCATGTGGGGAAAACATATGCTAATGGAACCCAATCCCTAGCCCCTCATATTTATACTATAATGACTTTAAATTTGTGCGTTAGAATGAAATAAAGAATAAATCCAATGGGAAAGCAAAGCAGCTGAGGCCAGGTCTGGTCTTGACAGCCATGCTGAGAATGATTTGAATGGGGAAGAGTTGAGGTGTCATCAGTCTTAGTCTATGTGCTCACTTGGTTTATATCAGGCTTGGATTTAAGAACATCAAGTGGTACGTGTGTAGGCCCTATCAAGTGTACTTCTAGTGTGTCCACTTCAACCTCAAGTGTGCGAGATGATAAGTGTTAAAACCCGTAGTACATTAAAGACTAATGAATGTAGGAGCAAAGAAGGTATAGTGACCTGCTTTCATGTTTTATCTATGAAATAATACAGATGCGAGAGGAAATAAGACCACACAAAGGCACTGAATAGCCAGATGTGGTGTGACTTTGTGTGATGCACAGATGTTATATCTTGACACTAAAATATCGTGTTTATTCTGAGTCACTTTATGATGATTCAAATTGAAGTGGATGGTGTTTAATGGATTTTATTTGAATATTTTCAGCTCACAGTGGTAGTTGAAACAAACATCCTTCATGTTATGTTTCTGTTAACTAGTTCACTTGTAACTAAGTGCCTCAAATAAAATGTTGAATATAATATTTGATTAGTGTTATTATTGTTAAAAAAATCATGCAAAATAAAATATAAATATTAGATGGAAAATTTCAACTTTTAAAACGTAAAAAATTGTAATGTTGCCTTGGGAGCTAATTGAAATAAAATAGGCTGAAACTGAAGTACTAAAATTACTAAAATTAATATTAAAACTAAAATTAATTACTCGCTATGGGTGGTCTGTGGGTGTGCCGTCTGAGTCTGAGACTGCATTACTTTTGACTAAGCTTGAAAATATTGTTTTTCTCTTTGTATTGTCTTCAGTATCATCTTTCCAACAAACACATGAAAACAAAGTTACTTACTACATTCCATACCTGGCTGTCTCTACAATGACAGTCTGAAAACATACTGCAGGAAGCTCAAGGGGGGCCAGGTAGTATAAATATGGGTTTGCAGTGGAGGCCACCAATATGAAATACCACTTCTATAGCCCAACAGGAGGTGGAATGTAATTGTGCCTTTTCATACTCTGAAAGTGCATGGCACAGCTTTGGCCCTGCTACTCTCAATGGATTTTTCATTTGCTGGTATTTGGGCGACAAGGCCACTCAAGATAGATTTACCTCATCTCTCTAACCATTTGTACAGCATGACTTTGATGAAAGTGCAAGAAAAACCTCTAGCAGTGAAACCGCCACTGTGTTTATTCACTTTCTGTCCAACAGTAGTTCCCATATAAAATAATACTGTATCATGTAGCAGGGGTCTTCAACAGGGGGATAACATCTATCTATCTATCTATCTATCTATCTATCTATCTATCTATCTATCTATCTATCTATCTATCTATCTATCTATCTATCTATCTATCTATCTATCTATCTATCTGTCTGTCTGTCTGTCTGTCTGTCTGTGTCTGTTTGTCTCTATCTGTCTGTCTGTCTATATCATATATCTATCTTTATTTATGTGTAATTTATTTATTTTATATAAATCCATAACATTTGATTACTTTTTATTTCCTTCCAGTTTTACATTTTATGGTGTTTTGGGATGTTTTATGTTATTATGTTTCTGTTTGTGGCATTATTTTAATGTCATGTTTTATTATAGTGGTTACAGTACAATTTAAGAAGCAACACAGATTTTGGTAGTTCATATGTACCTTGTTACATTAGCATTATATAAGTTAATGACATATACGTTTCTGTATAAATATACAGGACAAAACAACATCCCATATTGCCTGAAACATTGTCATGGTTTTTTTTTTTACGCTGAATGTCTGGCAACCACAGCGGGTGTTGTCACTTTTTTTTTTTACACTGAATATATATATATTTCTCTATAAAGCCTGTTTCTGTTATTCGGGTATAAAATACCTGCTCTGTCAGTTGGCTCTTGAGTGCATTCCATTTCATTCACTTACATTTTTGTTCTTTTATTCATTTATTTAAAGGGAAATGTGGAAGTCTTAGATGCAGAAACATATTTCGCAATTAGGGGATTCATATTGATTAGGAAAAGTGTGGAGTCATCGAAGAGAAGCCATTGCTTCTCAGATGAAATGCTATTCATATATGTCAGCTTTTTTATTAACTAATCCTCCAGCGGTTCAGTGGGTAAGCTTAAAAAACCAAGTCTAACTGCTCACATGTTCATCGGTTCAGTTTTCCTAGCTCCTCATAATATTGGCAAAATATCTTAAAAAGTAATCCTAGATTTCAGTATATAACACAGTTGATCTGATATGCCCACAACTATGTAACATTTTTGTTATAATATGATCATAAAAGTGTTTAAAGAGACAATGGGGTAAGGTTTGCCTGACACTGATTTGGTATTCTGAAAGCCATCTTAAATGTAAAATAATGTTTCAAATTAAATTAAATATCTTGCATATTTTAAATTATATTATTTTTAAATAACAAAAATACTAACGAAGGATAGCTTGTATTTATATAGCATATGAAAAACACTGGATTAAAATATGCAGGGGTGGAAGCTTAAAGTGATATTATATACGATATGTATTTATTATTTTGATAAATTAATATATCATGAGATTTAATTAATTGACATGTTATAAAAATATTGACACTATAAATTAATTTTTAAAGACACATTTTGTTCTGCATATTTCTTCATTTATAGTTTGTGTACTTAGCAAGATCTTTGTCATTTGTTATACTTTTTCATGCTTCATGTTTATTTTTATAATGCATACACCAATATTACATTTTGGTATTGTTCAGTTCAGCACTGGCCACTTTGATGTAACAACCTTTCAACTTCTCACATTTTTGTTAAAGAGATAGTTCATCTAAAATGATAAATTCTGCACTTATGTAATTACAAATCTGAATAAAGTTCCCTTTCAGTCAGTCACTCTCGACATCACGTCGGATGACCGACGAAATTGGGATCTCGCTTAGAGGGACCAATCTACTTCGAGTGTAAACTAAAACGAGCCAATGCACATTGGCATGCGATTATTGCATCCAGCTGTCGCTGGTCACAGTGTGAGTATAAGTAGGTAGCTGGTGCAGCGCATATTCAGCTTTTCGCCTCGGAGCCGAGCGATCACATCGTTCTGCTCCTGACTACTCTACTGAGAGAAGAAGACTGAACGAGTTCAGCGCGCTCTTGGAGAGCTCTTCGTGTTGGCGGACGCCGCTTCAGCAGTGGTGGTTTCCCGTGTCGAGTGGGTTGCACACATCAGGCTGCACTACCCCCTGTTTGTGTTGCAGATGATCATCTCCCCTGTGCGCCTCAGCATGCTAAAAGAGCTTTTTCCCCTAAAAGAGCAATTTCGGGTGCCTCTTTTTAAAGACGACGTTGCTTGGCAAACTTGAAGTTACGTCTTTATAAAGATGATGTGGGTTTTGCTATAGACAACGTATCACCCGGGCATTTTTGGATGCAGTCATTACCTGGCACTGGGTGATGGTCACGACCGCTGCCTCTCGTGCCTGGGCATGAAGCACGCTGAGGGGGCTTTTGTGGATGACTCATGCTCCCATTGCGGGGGCATGACCATCTCGGAGCTGTGGACCGGACTCTGTTACCTGCAAGGGGCGGAGTGCCCGTGCCACTGCTTAGATCTGGGGCTCCCTCTGGTGGCACCAGGGGGTGTCCTTTTTCTAGTGGTGGGCGGACTGGTCTTACGGTCAAGATGAGGAATTCCCCTCGGGGATGCCAAGCCCAGACGGAACAACAAAAAAAACTTAAACCAGCGACTCTCAAAGAGCAAGGCATGGCCCCTCCCGGGGGATCACCTGTTTCTTCGAGGCTCCCCCAATCAATGTCGGTTGCAGCACGGAGGTAGCCAGACTTTCTGGGAGGAAATATTCGCTGCTCTGCTCTCCTCCGGGACAGTAGCAATGCCTGAATCGGATCCAGAAATCCGAGGAGCTCAACAGGTCGTGGACGGCACCTTTTTACTGCCGGAAACTGATTTGCTGGATCCTCCTCCCTCACCACCCTCGATGGTGGGGCAGCTAGGGTGTTACAAGGGTCCCCCCGGTGGAGCGGTCGGTTGGGATGCAGTTGTGTCCTAATACCGCCTCCACCCGGCAGGGCAATCCGTGCCTCCCCTACTGGGTCTGTAGGTACTCGACTGGCCAGTGATGCCTATACGACCTGTGGAGAAGCTGCAGTGGGCGGATCGGGAGGACGAACCAACGGACTACCCATGCACCCTCTGCTCGAACGCAGGTCAGTGTTACACACACCAGACCCCGCCTCGGACCGGCTACGAGACGCCCGGGCCGGGTCCCTGCGTTTTTCCGTGCTGCCCCACTGCGGGTATGCCTGTAGCTCCGTTGATGCCACTAGCGCGGTGTCTGGGAGCCTGGCTTGAGCTACCCAGCCCGTCTCGATGGCTCCTTCGAACCGTCAGGCTCGGCTATGCGATTCAGTCGCCCGGCGTCCCCACCCCCCAAGTTCAGTGGCATCCGCTTCACAACAGTGAAGGCGGCCGATGGTCCTGTCTTGCTGGCGGAGGTCGCAGTCCTACTGGCGAAAGATGCGATAAAGCCGGTCCTTCCAGCCGATATGAAGACAGGGTTTTACAACCCCTACTTCATTGTACCCAATAAAGGCAATGGGTTACGACCAATCTTGGACCTGCGTGTCTTGAACCGGGCCCTTCACCGGTTACCGTTCAAGATGTTGACGCAGGAACGCATCTTCGGGTGCATCCGTCCCCGAGATTGGTTTGCAGCGGTCGACCTGAAGGACGCGTACTTCATGTGTCGACCCTTCCGCACCACAGACAATTGCTGTGGTTCGCGTCCGAAGGATGAGCACATCAGTACGAGGTCCTGCCCTCCGGACTGTCCCTATAACCCCATGTCTTCATGTAAGTTGCGGAGGTACCCCTTGTTCCCTTGAGAGAACAGAGCATTCGCATTCTCAACTACCTCGACGAAGCAGTCTCAGGATCAATTGTGTGAACACAGGGATTTGGTGCTCTCACACCTCAGCCTGTTGGGCCTTCGGGTCAACTGGGAAAAGAGCAAACTCTCCCCGATGCAGAGGATCTCTTTTCCTGGTATGGAGGGGACTCGGTAAGAGCAGGATGGCGGTCCCACTGAAACAGTTTCAGAGGCTCCTGGGGCATATGGCAGCTACGGCGGCAGTCACGCCGCTGGGGCTGCTCCATATGAGACCGCTGCAGTACTGGCTCCATGGCCGTGTCCCGAGGTGGGCGTGGCAACGCGGTCACCTTCCGGGTCCAAGTTACACCGGTTTGCCGCCAAACCTTCACCCCGTGGTCATACCTTGCATTCCTCCGGGCAGGATGCCCTGGAGCAGGTCTCCAGGCATTCTGTGGTTTTCACGGATGCCTCAACCACTAGCTGGGGGGCTTGCAGTGACGGGGTTTGGACTGGGGGGGGGGGGGGTGGGGTGGGGGTGGTGGGGGTGGGTGGGGGGGGCCCAACTGCACTGGCTGCCTCGAGTTGCTGGCAGTGCACCTTGCCCGGGGCCGTCTCAAAGGCGCTTACGAGGCAAGCATGTACTAGTCCGCACGGATAACACAGCAACCGTTGCGTACATCAACCGACAAGGTGGTCTGCGCTCCCGTCGCTTATCGCAACTCGCCCGCCACCTCCTCCTCTGGAGTCAGAAGCATCTGAGGTCGCTTCGTGCTGTTCACATTCCTGGGCTGCTCAACCAGGCAGCCGACGAGCTGTCCCGAGCTGCACTCCCGGGAGAATAGCGACTCCATCCCCAGACGGTCCAGCTGGTTTGGGGACGTTTTCGGAGCCGCTCAGGTAGACCTGTTTGCCTCTCCAGAAACCTCTCACTGCCAGTTGTTCTTCGCCCTGACCGAGGGAACACTCGGCACGGACGCACTGGCACACAGCTGGCCGCGGGGCCTTCGCAAGTATGCATTTCCCCCAGTGAGCCTTCTGGCACAGTTGCTGTGCAAGGTCAGGGAGGACGAGGAGCAGGTCCTGGTGGTGGCCTATTGGCCTTCCCGGACCTGGTTCCCAGAACTAATGCTCCTCGCGACAGCCCCTCCTTGGCCGATTCCTCTGAGGAAGGATTTACTGACTCAGAGACGGGGCACCCTCTGGCACCCGCGTCCGGACCTGTGGAAACTCCATGTGTGGTCCCTGGACGGGACGCGGAGGTTCTGAGTGGCCTACCCCAAGAGGTAGTTGACACCATCACTTCGGCGAGAACACCGTCTACGAGACACGCCTACGCTTTGAAGTGGAACCTGTTCGTTGAGTGGTGTTCTTCTCGCCGAGAAGACCCCCGAAGATGCCCGATCAGAGTTGTGCTGTCCTTTTTGCAGCAAGGGCTGGAGCGAAGGCTGTCTCCCTCCACCCTGAAAGTTTATGTCACTGCAATTGCTGCTAACCACGACCCCGTTCAAGGGAGGTCGCTGGGGAAGCATGACCTGGTCATCAGGTTCCTTAGGGGGGCGAGAAGGTTAAATCCTCCCCGGCTCTCCTCTATACCCTCTTGGGACCTGACTCTAGTGCTCACGGCACTACAGCAGGGCCCATTTGAGCCTTTGCAGACGGTTGAGCTGAAGTTCCTCTCAATGAAGACTCTGCTCCTGCTGGCATTGGCCTCCATCAAGAGGGTAGGGGACCTGCACGCATTTTCGGTCAACGATTCGTGCTTAGAGTTCGGGCCGGCTGATTCCCAGGTGACCCTGAGGCCCCGGCCCGGCTATGTGCCCAAGGTTCCCACTACTCCCTTCAGGGATCAGGTGGTGAACCTCCAAGCGCTGCACTCGGAGGAGGTAGACCCAGCCCTAGTTTTGCTCTGTCTCGTCCGAGCCTTAAGGTGCTACGTAGACCGGACGCAAAGCTTCAGGACCTCAGACCAGCTCTTTGTCTGTCACGTAGGCCGGCAGAAGGGGAATGCCGTCTCAAAGCAGAGGATGTCCCACTGGATAATGGATGCCATCACCCTGCCGTATTAGGCACAGGTTGTGCCCTGCCCGTTCAGGTTGTGAGCTCATTCTACTAGAAGTGTTTTATCCTCCTGGGCGCTGGCTCGTGGCGACTCGCTGACAGATATCTGTAGGGCTGAGGGCTGGGCGACCCCTAACACATTCACTATATTCTATAGCCTTCGTGAGGAGCCGGTATCCTCCTGTGTTCTCAACTCAAACGAGTAGAAGCACTGAGAGGCCCCGGCTTCGGGTCGGCTTGCTAAAACCACTCCAGAGAGTCCATATAGTAGACCCTGTTGAGTTCCGCCGTCCCCTCGGCAGCCAGACATGGTGGAGTGTTCGGCGCCAGGCCTTCACTCGTTGAATACTCGAGAACCGGTAGAAGGTTGGGTTCCATATGTAAGACCTAAGTGTATCTCATATGTGTTAAGTCCACGGTATAGCCTTGAGCCCGTTTTTCCCCGGCAGACTTCTGCCATTCCCAGAGGGTTCAATCACCTCCATTCTTCCATATGCACCTACGGGATGTCCATATGTGTATTGCTTCCGAAACCTTCTTCGGGAAGGATGGGGCTTCCGCAAAGTTTCTGTTCCAAGTGGAACGGGTACGTTTTCTCAGTGTTATCCAGTCTTACTGATTGGGTAGTTCCATAGCAGCAGTAGCTGGTCCTCTTTTGCAAGCCCTGGCCTACGCCAAAAAGCAGGGGTGCAGGTGGCTTCCACAGTACACTGGAAGGGGCAGTAGCTGTGGCCCTTTGGTAGGATCCCAATTTCGTCGGTCATCCGACGTGACGTCGAGAGTGACCGACTGAAAGGGAACGTCTCGGTTACGGATGTAACCCTCGTTCCCTGAAGGAGGAAAAAGAGACGTCACGTCCCGTCGCCACAGCTCCTGTACCACCGCTGAGCGGTCGGGTCACCGGCTCGGCTCCTCAGCGAAAACCTGAATATGCGCTGCATCTGCTGCCTACTTATACTCACGCTGTGATCAGCAGCAGCTGGATGCAATAATCGCATGCCAATGTGCATTGGCTCGTTTAGTTTACACTCGAAGTAGATTGGTCTCTCTAAGCGAGATCCCAATTTCGTCGGTCATCCGACGTGGCGTCTCAGTTCCCTCCTTCAGGGAACGAGGGTTACCATACGTAACCGAGACGTTCTTTCGTCTGTGGAACACAAAAGAAGAATTCCCGCATAATGTCAAGCTTGCTCTTTCCCATTCATTGTAAGTGAATGGTGACCAGGGCTGTCCCTGATATTTGCAGAAAAACCTTACAATAGAAAAATAGAAAGTGGCGAGTAAATGATATTGGAATTTTGGAGTGAACTATTCAAGCTTTTGTTAAGGAGACATTTAACATCACTGAAAGGTTCGTTTGTTGGAAATAGCCTTTGGATATAAAAGAGCGCCTAAAATCATATCACAAGTTCCTCACCTTTAAAGCTTCTTTGATATGGCTTTTAATTAGTGTCAGGTCCTTTAAAAAGAAGCCAAACCCGAGTGCGGCCTACTTACCATTTGCCACTCGACGAGACAGCAGGAAAAAAGTACTGAGGTGGAGGGGTGGAGGGTGACAGCTTCCTCTTCCCATCGTAAGCCATAGAAATAAATCTCCTGCTTCTCTGTTTGACTTCTTGATGAGAAAGTGTTGTGCAATAACACAATTTTGAAAGGAAAAGGCACTTAGGAGGCTGAGAGGTAGATTAGCAATTTGTAAGAGCTATTTATAACCATAAATTGCAGCCAATCAAACTGCCCTTGTCTTTTATAGAAATATGTTTGAGTTCCAGAGAGGCCGCTTCAGCCTGAAATGCAGTATCCTGAAAGAAACAGCTGTTCCAACATACAGATGGGAAATGAATGAGGGAGGTGAGGGTAGGAAAATGAAAGAGAGACATGCACAGATGTGACCTTATCAAAGTGACTTGAATCTTGTACTTATTGGCCAGGACCGATTTGAGTGAACTAAACGCAGTGACGTGATCACAGCTTAAGTAAAGGACAGTTCTCTCTCTCCTTTACAATCCCTCCCTCTCCCTTTCTTATGGTCGGCCTGAAGAGGCTGGAGATTAGCATATGACATGACAGATTACATTAAATCATATAGTTGCAGTACTTTATGGCATTAGCCTCTTAGCCTAGGGAGCTAGACGCATGCAAATGCCCCTCTAAAACCCTCTTATTTAAATCTGCTGAGTGACATGGCACCTTTGATATGATTATTAGTCATCTGACTGACTGGGGTTCACCAGAAGCAGGATACATAGATGCCACAGGAACGTGTGAGATATTCACACTTTTCAACATCACTTTCTGAAACTGACACGTTGCAGTTTTTTTTCCTTCATAGCAACATTACCATTATCTTTAAGTAGGTTATGTTTATTTTTACCCACATTATTATATACTGTATAATTAGGTTTTAGTGTTGGTGGTGTTATTAGGGACAGTGTATTCACTAATCCATATGTACTTAATATGACTTTGTACTTACATCATGCTTACATTTTAATTATACTGTACCGTAAGTGTAATGTTGTGACATTTCGGTTTTTATTTTGATAATATATTGAGATAATATCACACATGACAACAGCAGCAGGAATGACAGCAATAATGACAATACAAATACAAATAATAATACATTTACATTACATTTACGCCATTTAGCAGACGCTTTTATCCAAAGCAACTTACAAATGAGGACAATGGACGCAATCAAAATCAACAAAAGACATGATAACAATGCTATAACAGTCTCAGTTAGCTTAATGCAGTACACGTAGCAAGGGTTTTTTTATATAATAAATAAAAAGAAAAGATAGAATAGAAAAAGAATAGAGAAAACTAGTGTTAGAGGCCTTTTTTGCTTTAGTTAATTGTATAATAAAACGAAAACAAATAGATAGAATACAAAAAAGATTAGAGAAGCAAGTGTTAGTTTTTTTTTTAAAGAAAACAAGCAGTAAATGAATAGAGTGCAAGTCTAAAAAGGACAAGTGTTTTTTTTTTTTTTTTAGAATAGAATTAGAATAGAGAGTGCTAGAGTTAGAGGGTCAAATAAAGAAGGAATGAAATGTGTTTTTAGCCGATTCTTGAAGATGGCCAAGGACTCAGCAGCTCGGATTGAGTTGGGCAGGTCATTCCAACAGGAGGGAACATTAAAGGGGTCCTATTATGCCTTTTCACTTTTTTAATTTTAGTCAGTGTGTAATTTTTCTGTTTGAGCATAAAAAAGATCTGCAAATTTACAAAGTTCAAAGTCCACTTCAAAAGGAGATATTTTATTTAACAGAAATCACTTTTCAAAAACTACAACAAACGACTCGTTTGGACTACAACACATATTTTCCGGGATTTGTGATATCACAAATATCGACGAATGGTACGAGATCTGGTTGAGCTGCACTAGAGAAGGCACTGAGCTCACAGGCGCTATGGTAGGGGCATGACATTTCTTGACCAGGCGCAGAGTGGTGCCAATCACAACACACACTGGCCTAGTTAACCAATCACAGCACATTTCGTGTTTCAGAAGGCGGCCCTTTATTTGATACAGGAACTATTCGAGCCGTTCATTCCAGACTGGGGAGAGAGGTGTTGTAATAAAGTAAAATATGTGAAAAATTATGTGTTTTTCGAACAACCTAGTATGAGAGCCTGTTCTAGTACAGCTCCAAAACAAAATCAAGACTTTGTAAAAAGAGCATAATATGACCCTTTTCATTTAAAAGTCCGTTAAAGTGATTTTGTGCTTCTTTGGGATGGCCCAATCAAGCGCGTTCACCTTGCAGAACGCAAGCTCTAGAGGGCCTAATTCTGAAGTTAAATGAATTTAGGTAAAGGGGTGCATGAGCTAGTGTGGTTTTGTAGGCAAACATCAACCTTGAATTTTATGCGAGCAGCTATGGTAGCCAGTGCAAATTTATAAACAGGTGTGACGTGCATTCTTTTTGGCTCATTAAAAATTAATCTTGCTGCCGAATACCCCAACAACCAACCGAGAATACTATAGTATTATTATTATATTATTATATTTTGTTGCGCTGTTTGCAGTTGTTGTTTTTTGGTTCTTGTAATGTGCTAAGTATTAAAAAAATATTATTTACAGGACTATTGTTATTATTCCATAAACAATACATGGTGTTAATGCATTTAAAATATATTTTATTCTACAATAAATTGCGATAATAACCCCTATCAACATACAATTAGCTGCAATAATAACGCAATAATACTAGATTAATAATAATAATACACTAATATTATTATTATTATTCTAATAATCTTGGATAATGTATCTTATTATTGGATAGTTGTGCCATTTTGTTTGAGTGTAATAAGAATATTTACGAACTTGTGCTATTCATCACAATCCATATTTTCCATACATTTTACCTAAATTATTTTAATAATAAAATAATAATAATAGATATTATTATTATCATTATCATTATTATCATAATTATAATAATAATGAACAATGTGCATTAAAAACCGGTTTCCTGTGTCATCTACTATAGTGCATATCATTGCAATTTCAAGATTGATATTTATAAATTAATTTATATTTCAGACTCTTTTCTCTAACTATTCAGAATGTCACAGTAGAAGCCCCCTGCCCTTCTGCTGTGTCTTCCTCGTGTTCGGTGGTCTTTAATCTTAATTATAAAGCTATCATTACCACATGAACCCGAGGCTGTGGCCGTCCACGCTCAGAATCAATCACACGATGGGTCTGTTCTGTTGCAGAGCTCCTCTCCCCTCGTTCCCCAGTAGAGCTTTTTCATTTATTCTCTTTTCAATTTTCGTAATTGCTGTTGTCCTCACACTCGCAAAGAGCACAGCACGTTACCCTCCCTGCTGAAGTTCAGCATTTTGGATATTGAATATTGGTTTCACATACTTCATTGCATCGACTGGATTGGATTTTGCAAGAATAAAAGGATGCGCCCCCTCTGATTTAGGAAGATAAAGTGCTTTTCTTGCAAATACACCTTGACCAATGAGTCTCTCATTCCGTTGTGTCTGTTGATGCATGATTTATGGGAGTTTAGGTTTGTTGCGGGACGGATGTTCACTAGAATGGTACATTTTGATAAAGGAGTTTGTGTCTCGTTATACATTTTAAAAAGAAAAAAATATTACGCCAGGCCAGAAATCAACAGAGTGCTATGTATCCAGTCATTATGCTGTTTTATCGCTCTGTTTATTTCTTATGTGTACTAGTCATTCTCTGACAGGCTGTTGGCAACCCGCTGGATGAATGTCCAAAAAAAAAAAAAAAAAAAAAAAAAAATAAAAAAAAAAAAAAAAAAAAAAAAAAAAAACCTTAAAAAAAAAAAAAAAAAAAAAAAAAAAAAAAAAAAAAAAAAAAAAAAAACAAAAAAAAAAAAAAAAAAAAAAAAAAAAAAAAAAAAAAAAAAAAAAAAAAAAAAAAAAAAAAAAAAAAAAAAAAAAAAAAAAAAAAAAAAAAAAAAAAAAGGAAAAAAAAAAAAAAAAAAAAAAAAAAAACAAAAAAAAAAAAAAACAAAAAAAAAAAAAAAAAAAAAAAAAAAAAAAAAAAAAAAAAAAAAAAAAAAAAAAAAAAAAAAAAAAAAAAAAAAAAAAAAAAAAAAAAAAAAAAAAAAAAAAAAAAAAAAAAAAAAAAAAAAAAAAAAAAAAAAAAAAAAAAAAAAAAAAAAAAAAAAAAAAAAAAAAAAAAAAAAAAAAAAAAAAAAAAAAAAAAAAAAAAAAAAAAAAAAAAAAAAAAAAAAAAAAAAAAAAAAAAAAAAAAAAAAAAAAAAAAAAAAAAAAAAAAAAAAAAAAAAAAAAAAAAAAAAAAAAAAAAAAAAAAAAAAAAAAAAAAAAAACAAAAAAAACCAACTGTAGAGTAGAGATCCTAACAGAACTTTCACACTCTATTAGATGTGAGAAGGCGTCAGATGAAATACAGGACAAAAGCTTGCCAAATGCTCATCGTGCAGCTGAATTCTCAATAATCCAAGATGCTCGAGCAGAGCACACCAGGTCTGTGATTGGGATATGCGAGGCCGCTGCAAGGACTAATTTCTTGAAAGCCTGCTTGCTAACCGAGGCGGTGAAATTTAGGAGCCGTGAAGATGTCAGGACTGCATTAGACCGCCTGATCAAAGGCCTCCAGCAGGCCTCCCTCTGCAGGTCCTTTCATGAATCCAGTCACTGCCAACAGACTTGTTTTAACGTTAAGGCAGCTTTATGTTTGAATTTTATGTGCCAATTAATTAGGTGCTTTCTAATATATGTCGGGAGAACTGTAAACTATTTAGAGAGGGGTAAGGAGTGAGCAATCTGTGCTAAAGTTCTTTTGATTTATAACGGTCAGTGTTCACGTTCAGTAAGCAGAAGAGACAGCTGAGAGTGCATGACCGCCACTCCGGCCCGCTCTGAACCAGGAAGAAGGATTTAAATGTCTTCCCTTGAAGTCTAAATATTTAATTTGTTAATAGAGGACATTGCAGCCAACATTAATTTTGAAGGAATAGTGAGGACATTAATGAGGCTAACACAGAGTGGCATGTCTTGTGACATTCATTTGATAAAATGGTGAGGCTCTTTTTTTCGTCATCTTCCTGCACTATCCACCCCTTTCAAAAAGCAGGCGGTAAAAGCCTTCACCGTCATTGATCTGCCTTCCCTACCGCCCCAATTATTCGATTAAATGTAGAAACTCATGAGTTTCACACTGATTGTAATTACGTTAACTCTACAGTATCATTATGTCACATATGCAATGTACAAATCAGCATCTTAGCAGTAAAAAACCTTCGCTCCTTTGTAGGGAGTGAATTGAAACGTGGCTTCAAAAAATGAACACTGGCTTTATTATTATAGGTGACACTGAATTTTCAAACCCACTGCTTGCTAGGTTGGCGCTTACGTTGGTGACATAAGCCAAACTATGTATGACTCAAATAACCAGGAAATCATCACCTCAGATGGTGTGAGTGGGATTTGATTCCTAATATGGCACAACACATTCACCTCAATCAATTTCTCACACTTGATGAGAAATAGTCAGATGTTGTTTAATAAGATCTAGAAAGATAAAATAGAAAAAAGGTGCCACCATACCCAATGGGATTTGTTTATAAGAAAGATGTTTATTATTTCAAATTTAAGACGTTTTCTGTAAAAGCCTGTTTTTGCCTCAGAAAAAAAAATGAAAAAGGTAATTGTGGATAAAGTTTAAAATAAGTAATAAAGACGCATCGTGAGAAATAAACTCGCAATGTAAAATATAAAGTTAAACTGAGATATGAAGTCAGGGATATAATGTCATGAGAAATTATGCAGTTGTGACATATCGTAAAATGTGACTTTGTGACAATGTGACTTTATGAGATCACAATTAAAAGAACTAAAGTCACATTGTGAGATATCGTCAAAATCAAAAGAAGTCACAGTTGCGAAATATAAAGTCACACTGAGTTATAAAGTCAGAAATAGAAATAAAGTTGCAAACCGTAGAACCGTCTCTAGGTTACGTATGAACCATGTTCCCATTCAGGAACTCGAGCTGCGTTGAGTTGCTTTGGGAACGCCCTTGCGTGACCGCGTTCTGAAGCACATGTCAAATCCGTCCAATGGAGCAGCGAGACGTCACGAGCAGGGTGACGTAAGCACCAGAAAGCATAAAAGTGCATCCGGTCGGGCGCAAACCAGCTTCGATGAAGTAGCGCCTGCAGGGATGCAGGAGTATGGCAAAGAGACCAGCTCGGGTGAGTTCCTGAAGGGGAACCATGGTTCCAACGTGACCTAGAGACGTTCCCTTCAGTACTTGATGCTGCGTCGAGAATCGCTTTGGTAACGAGAATACCCACTGCGCCATACTACCAAGTCCCTGCCTGTGTGTGTATCCTATGAGCACATCACGAAGAGAGAACTTGGGAACCTGGGGTAGATGCCAGGTCTAGGTTGTAAAAGCAGACAAAAATGTCCTGCAAGGCCACACCCAAGCTGAAAGCCTTGGAGGCCGCCATACTCCTGGTCGAGTGCGCTCTGACCCCCATAGGTGACGGGAGGCCAGAGGACTCATAGGCTAGTGAGATGGCCTTGACCATCCACCTACTCATAGTCTGCTTGGTCGTCGGAAATCCCTTCTTTGGCGGACCAATACAAACAAAAGCTGATCTGCCTTACGCCACGGGGCAGCTCTGTGTGCGTAAGCGTCCAGTGCTCGAGCTGGACAGAGCAGATTAAGCCTTTCTTGGCCTACTTCCTGGTACGGAGGAGGACAGAATGCCTGAAGTACTATGGGCCCTGGTGAAGAAGAGGGCACCTTAGGGACATACCTGGCTCTCGGGTAAAGGAATGCCCTAACCATCCCTGGAGCAAATTCCAGGCACGAAACAAAAAGTGCCTGAAGATACCCAATCCTTTTAAGTGAGGAAATAGAGAGGAGAAAGATAGTCTTGAGCGTGAACAACTTGACCGAAACTTCTTCTATGGTTTCAAAGGGGGCATTGCATAAGCCCTCCAGAAACACAGCCAGGTCCCATGAGGCACCTCATCTCATACGCGAGGGACTGTGGGTGGGAAGAAACCGCAGCGCGGGCTTCCGAACCGCGAGAGAGAGAGCCGCGGATCTAGCAGATGTAGCGTCTCGACCAATCTGACACACTAATTTTTATTTGATTTAACAAATCAATTATTCATTAGATTAACAAATCGTCACAGTCCCCTCACTCAATAAACTGTATGCCAGGATTTCTGCTGAACACCATACCCCACCTTGGTCACCATGACAACTAATCAAGATATCACTGGTTTTATGGCCTAAATGATGCGGGAGAAAACTCCCATCATTTTCCTCATAATAAAGACACATAATGCCCAGAGAAATGGACTGTTCTCTATTTAATTCATAGGAAAACCTTTCTTTGCTTGAATACACATATCCTTCAGGTCATTGTGTATGTTGTTACTTTTCTTGTATATTGTCTTTTGTATTTTATACTGTTTTATGCATGCTTATGATAAATCACTAGTTAATGTAAACTCACCAATACCATGTTTGGTATATGTATTCGTCTTCGGATGATCTAACTGAGCGTGCATATTACATGCTGATACCTATGCTAACATATTAATGTTCTAAGAATCTTTAGTAATTTTGCATCAACACCCAATCGAGTTTCATATGCAAATTACCATGCTTTCACACAAAAGGTCATAAAACTCCCCAGTATTTCCAACCTCCCGCTTGGGATTTCAGCTTTCCTCATTGGACAAACCCATCTTGAGAGGCGTGAATCTCTGCAGGCTTTAAAGGCCACACTCCATGTGACCCGCCCCAGTCGGTGGTTCGGTCAGAAGCTAAGAAGATGTGAGAACACGCTTCAGGATACCAAAGCATTTGTGCCAGGCCTATCTTCGGCCTAGTCCTTTCCATTCATCAAGTTACTCTGACTCAAACTGGTTCTTTTCAGCGACCCGAATTCAGCAAAGATCAACGTGAAGCTTTAAGATTTGCATCAGGAATCTCTTTCAGACCGCCGAAACTCGCTAAGTATCAAACTTAGTCTTATTAGTTGATACATTAAGTATCATTTGCACCTTTTTACAAATGTGTGTTTGAACTCAGAATCTGACGTATCCCTGAAGGCTTGGATCTGTTGAATATACTGAAATGGTTCCATAAATGTCATTCCTTATGTCTCTTTCTTTAGTGTTAAACTTTAACCCTTTCCTATACCAACTGTATGTGTGTGTGTGTGTGTGTGTGTTAGACCAGTTTATGTTTTTATGTAGTGTGTTAGACCAGTTTATTTGTTTATGTAGTATGTTAGACTAGTTTTTAAGTGTTTATGTAGTTAATAAAACTTACTTGTATCACACTTGACATGTTCATTGTTTGCTTATAACTGGAGTCACTTAATCATGCAGTTTTATGCTACAAGCTTTTGTAGAATTGTAAAGTAAGAAAGTTATTTCCCTTAACCAGGAAATTAACGTTCTTAGAATTGACAAGACAGTTGACCCTGAGAGGTCAGCTAAATATCTACAGCGGATCTAAAATATGAATAGTTAATTATAACTAGTTATGTTAATTATTCATATTTCCCCATGAGCTGATTCGCTACACAGATGAGGACCGAGAAAAGGACGAGCCCATCTCGAATCCCTCCGCTAAATCCACCCGCGATCACCACGACAACAGTCTACGCTGTGCCTCAGCAACAGCGGGACCGCTGCCAGCGGGATCGCGAGCCTGGCCGCTGTCATCAAACGCAGCCAGGCGAGAGCGGAGCGTGCGCAGCGAGCTCGCAGTGATGACAATCAGCTGCTCGAAAGCTGACCGTGCATGCTCCGCTCCTAAACAAACGACACACACATCGTGTGTATCCCCTGCCGCCAGATATCGTGGGCAGGGAGAAACACAGCGTTTGTAATGCCGTTCGCTCGCCATAGACTTTCTCATTGTTTTATATATATATGAGTGCTTGTGCGGACAGACAACAGTAAATAGACAGACACATACATAGAGCGCTACTGAAGAGCAGAAGCTGGTTTGCGCCCGGCCGGATGCACTTTTATGCTTTCTGGTGCTTACGTCACCCTGCTCGTGACGTCTCGCTGCTCCATTGGACGGATTTGACACGTGCTTCAGAACGCGGTCACGCAAGGGCGTTCCCAAAGCGACTCGACACAGCTTGAGTTCCTGAAGGGGAAATAAAGTTGTATTTTCAAAATATAATGTAAGATTGCAATATTTATAGTCACATTGTGAAATATAAAATCACAACAGGGAGATCTAAATTCACAATTCAAAGAAATAAAGCCATAATTGTAAGACAAAAAAGCCAAATAGTGAGATATAAAGTTGCACTGTGAGAGTCTGTGAGGTCAATTAAAACAATTTAATAAAATTGCTTTTGCGAGATATAAAATCACATGGTGAGATGTAAAGCTTCAAAAAAGACATAAAGTTGCAATTGTGAGAAATAAAGCCAAAATAACATGTATTTTGTTCATATAAGGATAGAAATAGGCTGTTGATTGTACAATGTAAGAAAATATGGTAAGAAGTTAATGCAAGTTATTACTTATATAATTAGGCTAGTCACTTCATTTGCACATTTGGTCTCTTTGTAGGACATTTACTTACCCTTTGTTTTATCACAGAGAGGACCCGTCTGCTGACAGTGTGTGAACAAAACACAGACTTTATCTATTCACTTTTCATTTTTGACCTACACCCATATAGGTCCTCTGTACTTGACTTCTGAATTAGGCTATGTCCACACGAAGCCAGAGCTTTCCTTATCCAATCTTTTTTTCCCTCGTCTCAAGAAACATTTGCGTCCACACGAAACCACGAAACCGACACAAAACAATGTAGTATACATGCCAGACCAGCATGTGGCGCTGTAATTCTGCCACAGAGATACACTAAAAACGGAGAAGAAGACTTGGACTATGCACATAAACCTTGAGCGCGGTATACAAACGAACATGGAACAATACATTTATTAATCTGTGTTAATGTTAGTTAATTAAAAGACAATCGTTCAGTGTTTGTTCATGTTTTTGTTGCTGTTACGTGACGTAGCGGTGTCTGACTAGGGGCGAGACGTGGGATGATGATGTCATCGTTTCAGAAAATATATGGGCTGTGTCCGAAATCGCCCCCAATACCCTTAAATAGGGCACTATTTGAGGGATCAACCATTTTTAGTGGTGTCCGAAACCGTAGTGGACGTTCTCGAGTGCACTCATTTTAATCCCACAATGCACTGCAAAAACCAGTGTACAACTGGTGCACGCTCAACGGCTAGAGAATGCCCATAATGCACCGTGAGAGTCACGCGCCGAATTAATTCCCGCATCTCGCCAGAAGATGGCGCCCGCAGCGCTCATCCATGGCGTACAGCATAATGTACAACACGGGTATAAATTCATTGTAAATTGATTATTAAATTGTTTGATTAGGGTTTATACATAATTTCCGTGACAGAGTTCAAGATAAATCCTTCAATCTTACTACTGGAGTTGCCAGTTTGCCAGTTTCAAATGATTAAACAGCAAGCACAATGCAAAAGCGGCATTCCTTCCGGTGCACTCAGTGTCTGAATTCGCTACTCGTTTTCATTCACTCCTTCTAGTGAACTGAATTAGTGACCTAATGTAGGGAATAGTGAATGAGGGTATAGGGGGCGATTTCGGACACAGCCATGGATTCGTTGTCCACACGAAAACGCAAGGGCGGCATTTTCAGATTTATCGACTCTGGGACCCGGTTTCAAAAAAATATCGGTTTCTCTTTCCCAAAACGCCGGATCCGTGTGGACGAAACGCCTAAACCATACAAAATTTATGCGTATACAGCTAAACGCATCTCCGTGTGGACGGGGCCTTAATGTGCACAACCACAAACTACAATTTAACACCTGCACGTCGATTCTCACCTTTTATCTACAGCACATATTTCCTTTTGAAGTCTTTGTCTAAGAAGATAAATGAATCAGAGTAGATCTATAATACTTATCCCTGTCTGCATGGTTTTATTCTTTTAAAATATTAATCCCACATGAAGGAAGCTGTCTTTTTTTTCTTCTTTTTTTAAAGATGGCAGGATAGCAATGAACTCTTCCATTACCATTTTTGAAGGTAAAGTATATCTTAAACCGCAAATGCAACATAACATCTTAAGACTGAATGAGAGAGTAAAGTCTCTGGAGAGGGAATCAGAGGTATCGACTAAGCTGGAAACTCTGTCAAGTACATGGGTCAATTGTTAAACACACACAACCCCAGGACAAGCAGGCCTTCCCTTTGTCCCTGTAGCATAGAAATTCAAAGCCTGGCTTTAGCGTGCTGGAAAGAGAGCTATAATACTCTTTAAAATATGTAAAAAAGCACATGATGACGTACATACTTAATGTAAGCTAGTATCAATCCACTGAAAGCCAGAAGAGGCCTGGGATATTTATGATGCTCAGAAGCTTTTTATTTAGTCCCTTCTCCATTCCTGACACACTTCAGTTAGAATAGAGTGTGCCTCTACTACTTTTTAGAGTCCAACATCCTCTTAGTGTGAATAATCTACAGTCATTTTCCATTGTAGCACATGGTATTGGATAGAAACATACATTAAGAGACAAATGTATTATTAATCATAAACAGTATGTACTAATATTAAAATACTATCAGACATCACATCAATGCTTATTCTTGTCCCTGTATTAGAACTGATTTCCAAATAAATGCCTAGCATTTTAAGTCATCATGCACAATGGTATCACATATATAATGCTTAGTAAAAAAGGTTATGAAATTAATTATTAAATAATTGGAAATTAAGATTGATGCACCATTAGCTAAAGTGGTTACGAATAATACTGTTCTTAAATGTTTCTAAAATATTATATATACATGGTGACATATTTTTCACTAAATATTTTTTCATTTTCTTTTCTTTTTTCTTGTGCTCCATGATTTCACATTTTTATTCCAAAATAAATTCCTTTTATTGGAATTTACAGCACTGCACATTTTGCATGTCTTCTTAATCAAACATTCTTTAATATAGATTACAAAATAAATGTAATCTGAATGTGTAATATAGCAGCACTGGAAAACGTCTCGGTTACGTATGGTAACTCTCGTTCCCTGAAGGAGGAAACGGAGACGTCACGTCGGATGGCCGACGAATTGGGATCTCGCTTAGAGAGACGATCCACTTCGAGTGTAAACTAAACGTGCCAATGCACATTGGCATGTGATTATTGCATCCAGCTGTCACTGATCACAGCGTGAGTATAAGTAGGCAGCTGGTGCAGCGCATATTCAGGTTTTCGCTGAGGAGCCGAGCCGGTAACCCGGCCGCTCAGCGGTGGTACAGAAGCTATGGCGACGGGACGTGACGTCTCTATTCCCTCCTTACCCTAAGAAGACCAGCTACTGCTGCTATGGCACTACCCACTCAGTAAGACTGGATAGCACTGGGAAAACATACCTGTACCACTTGGAACAGGGACATTGCGGAAGCCCCATCCTTCCCGAAGGAGGTTTCGGAAGTACTTACACATATGAACAACCGTTTAGGTGCATATGGAAGATTAGAGGTGATTGTAACCCTCTTGGAAAATAGCAGGAAGTCTGCCGGGGAAACATGGGCTCTGAGGCTATACCGTGGATTTTACACATATGGGATCCACTTAGGTCTCTACATATGGAACCCAGCCTTCTACCGGTTCTCGCGGATTCAGCGAGTGAGGGCCTGGCACCGGACCACGTCTGGCTGCCGAGGGGATGGAGGAGCTTGACAGGGTCTACGATATGGACTCTCTGGAGCGGTTTTAGAAAGCCGACCCGAAGCTGGGGCCTCTCAGTGCTTTTACCCGTTTGAGGTGAGAACACAGGAGAATACCGGCTCCACACGAAGGCTATAGAATCTAGCGAACGTGTTAGAGGTCATTCAGCCCGCAGCTAAACAAATATCTGTCAGCGAGGCACCATGACCCAGCGCCCAGGTGGATGCAACACTTCTATTAGAGTGAGCTAGCAACCTGAACGGGTGCGGCACACCCTGTGCCTGATAAGCCAGGGTGATGGCATCCACTATCCAGTGGGACAACCTCTGCTTATAGAGGCATTCCCCTTCCTGAGCCGACCTCCATGAAAGACAAGAGCGGTCTGATTTGCTGAAACTTTGTGGTCCGGTCTACGTAGCTCTTAATGCTCGGACGTGACTAGCCAAGCTAGGGCTGGGTCGGCCTCCTCCAGGGCAGCACTTGCAGGCTCCACCACCTGATGCCTGAAGGAGTAAGTGGAGAAACTTGGTCACATACCGGGCCCTGGCTGGGCCTCATGGTTACCTTGGAGTCAGCCAGCCCCGAACTCTATGCCGATTCGTCGACCCGAAATGCGTGCATGCCCCTACCCTTCTTTTGATGTGAGGCCAATGCCGCAGAGCAAAGTTTTCAATTGAAAGAAACTTTTAGCTCACGACTGTCTGCAAAGGCTCAATAGGACCCTGCTGTGTGCTCTGACACTATAGTCAGGTCCAAGCGGGTATAGAGGGGGGCCTTCGGATATTTAGGCCTTCTTGCCCCCCCTAAGAACCTGAGATCATGTCTGCTTCCCTAGCGCTTCTTCTATTGGTGTCTAGTTTAGCAGCATTGCACAAGCGACTATACGTTAGGGTGGAGGGGCCCGCGTCCAGCTGTTGTGCCAGTGGCGTCAAAAAAAAACGATGCCGAGTGTTCTCTCGGTCCTGGGAGTAAAACAGGCTGGCATGAGACGTTTCTGGAGAGGCAAACAGGTCTACCTTAGTGGCTCCGAAACGTCTCCAAATCAGTTGGACCGTCTGGGGTGGAGTCTCCAATCTCCCGTGAGCGCAGCTCGTGACAGCTCGTCGACTGCCCGGTTGTGCAGACCAGGAATGTGAATGGCACGAAGCGATCTCAGATGCTTCTGACTTCAGAGGAGGAGTTGGCGGGTGAGTTGTGACATGCGACGTGAGCGCAGACCACCTTGTCGGTTGATTTACGCAACGGTCGCTGTGTTTTCCGTTCGGACCAGTACATGCTTGCCTCTTAAGCACCCTTTGAGACGGTTCAAGGCAAGGCACACCACTAACAACTCTAGGCAATTGATATGCCAATGCAGATGGGGGCCCGTCCAAACCCCTGACACTGCAAGAACGTCGAACGTGGCCCCCCCCGTTTCTATGTTGAGGCATCCATGTGAACCACAGCATGCCTGGAGACCTGCTCCAGGGGCATTCCTGCCTGGAGAAATGCAAGGTCTGACCACGGGGTGCAGGTTTGGCGGCAGTCCGGTGTTACTTGGACCCGGTGAGTGCCGCGTTGCCACTCCCACCCACTCGGCCATGAGCCCGTGCTGAATGCTGTCTCATATGGAGCGGCCCCAGCGGCGTGACTGATGCTGCAGATGCCATATGCCCCAGGAGCCTCTGGGCAAGACCTTGTACTGATATGCCCGTCCTTCGAACGCAAACCACAGCAATGGCCTGTGGCGCGGAAGGATCAACACATGGAAGTACGCGTCCTTCAGGTCAATCTCTGTGAACCAATCTTGGGGACGGATACACCCGAAGATGCATTTCTGCGTGAGCATCTTGAACGGCAGCCTGTGAAAGGACCCCGTTCAAGACGGCTCAGTAGCCAAGAACGGTCGTAAACCACCGCTTTTCTTGGGCACAATGAAGTAAGGGCTGTAAAACCCCAAACTCATATCTGCTGGAGGAACCGGCTCTATCGCATCCTTCGCCAGTAGGACTGCGATCTCTGCACGCAAGACAAGGGCATCTGCTGCCTTCACTGATGGTCCGACGGATCCAACGAGACGGGCTGGGAAGCGCTAGCCAGGCTCCCAAAAAACGTACAAGTGGCACCAACAGAACCACCGACATACCCGCGGTGGGGCAGCAAGGGGGAATGCAGGGACCCGGGCCGGGCGTCTCGTTGCTGGTCCGAAGCGGGGTCAGCGTGTGTGCAACACTCACTTGCGTTCAGGCAGAGGGTGTGTGAGTACTACGTTTGACCGCACTTTCGAACCGCCCACAGCTGCTCACTGGTGAGACAGGAGGGTGAGTGTGATCCGAGACTGGCCCGTCCACAGCTCCCTGTCCCCTCTGGGGACCCAGAGATAGAGGAAATTGCTCTTTTGTCAAGTTTTTGGTTACCACTGATCGGGAAGTCAGTGGTGGGGAAAAAAGAAACAAAAGATTCCCTGCCCGGCCCTCCTCCGGGGGAGGGAGTGGTGCGTTCACCATCTCCCGAAGAGCAGGTCCCTCCATCTCTGGGTCGCCCTTCTCAGGGCCTCTTGCTTTTGCGCTTGCCGCCAGGTTTGGCAGGGGCCTGGACAGGCGGGGCGGCTGCCCTGCAACCGGCTCCACAGCACAGCTTTGCTTGAGGCTGCTGCGTATTCTGCACGGGAGGGTGGAGGCAGCAGCTGCACGCCGGAGCAGGATGTATCTGATGGCCTCAGTCTGCTTCTGGGCAGCGGAGAACTGTTGGGCGAAGTTCTCCACTGCATTGCCGAACAGGTCGGTCTGGAACACGGGGGTGTTCAAGTCCAGAGGCCAGTAGCGGCACGGAGTTCTTTGAGAACTTCTAGGTCATGACCACCCTCGTGTAGGTCCTTCAGTGCCTTGGCCTGATGAACCTGCAATAACGCCATGGCGTGTAAGGCAGAGGCAGCTTCTCCACAGGCCGCATAAGCATCGCTGGCCAGTCGAGTACCTACAGGCCCGGGAGGGGAGCGACGGCTTGCCCTGACAGGTGGCAGCGGTATTTGGACACAATTGCATCGCAACCAACCACTCCACGTTAGGAACTTCTTATACCCCCGAGCTGCCCCGCAATCAAGGGTGGTGAGGGAGGACAAACCACTGGGGTGGTTTCTGGCAGTGAAAGGTGTCGTCAAGGACCCAGTGAGCTCATCATTCATCAATCCCACGAAGGTGTTGGTTTCCTCTAGGAGACTTCCTCCCCCTCACCGTAGACCAGTCCGTACACGCCAGGGGAACCCAGATCTGGGCATCAGCAACTGGCACCCCATCCCCTTTTGAAGGAACGAGTCTGGTCCGCAACTCCGAGACGGTAATTTTCCCGCAATGGGAGCATGACTCATCCATGAAAGCCACCTCAGCGTGCTTAATGCCCAGACAAGTTAGGCAGCGATCGTGATCATCACCCGACGCCAGGTAACGACCGCACCAAGAAACACACGGATGGTACAACATCTTTAAAAAGACACGTCTTTAAAAAGACGTTCCACCCATGAATGCTCTTTTAGAACTGCTCTTTTAGTGTGCTGAAGCACACAGGGTAGATGGCCGTCTGCAACAAACACAGGGGCAGTGCAGCCTGTTGTGTGCAACCCACTCAACACGGGAAGAACCCCTCTGCCACTGAGTGCTGTACCACCCCACTAGACTTTCCTAAGAGCCATGCTTGTAACTCCGACTCATAGTTTCACTGAAACAGAAGATCAGGAGCAGAACGATGAGACAGCTCGGCTCCGAAGCGAAAAGCTGAATATGCGCTGCACCAGCTGCCTACTTATACTCACGCTGTAATCAGAGGCGGCTGAATGCAATAATCGCATGCCAATGTGCAATGGCTCGTTTAGTTTACACTCAAAGTATATTGGTCTCTCTAAGCGAGATCCTTCGGCTCGTCATCCAGTGACGGTCGAAGTGCCGACTGAAAAAGGGAACTGCATGACAGGTTTCATCATTTTATCATGATGCATCATTTTATCGCATTTTAATACTGTAACGTTAAAAAAAACATTATTTTTCAGTGTCCTGCTTCAGTGTGGAAAGGTCTGAATGACATCACCAATTACAAGACACCATCCCCCAGCACTGTGGAGAATCAACAACTGGCAGACGATCTGAATGAGTTTTATTGCAGGTTTGAAAAAACACCATTCACACCTCCTGCAACCCCCCTCTCCCCCACTCCAGCACTTCAGATCAGTGAAGATGACGTGCGTCAGGTCTTCAGAAAGAACAAGAGAAGAAAAGCACCAGGCCCAGACGGTGTGACACCAGCCTGTCTGAAATCCTGTGCTGACCAGCTGGCCCCCATCTTCACACAGATCTTCAACAGATCACTAGAGCTGTGCGAAGTCCCCTCATGCTTCAAAAGCTCCACCATCACCCCCGTCCCAAAGAAACCCAAAATTAATGGACTTAATGACTACAGACCTGTGGCTCTAACGTCTGTGGCCATGAAATCATTTGAAAGACTGGTTTTGGCTTATCTGAAGGACATCACTGGACCCTTACTGGACCCCCTGCAGTTTGCCTACAGAGCAAACAGGTCTGTGGATGATACAGTCAACATGGGACTGCATTACATCCTGCAACATCTAGACAGACCAGGGACTTATGTGAGGATCCTGTTTGTGGACTTAAGCTCGGCTTTCAACACTATCATCCCAAACCTCCTCCTGCCCAAATTAACTCAGCTCTCTGTGCCCACCTCCGTCTGTCAGTGGATCACCAGCTTCCTGACAGACAGGCAGCAGCTAGTAAAGCTGGGAAAATTCTCATCCAGCACCCGTACGATCAGCACTGGAGCTCCTCAGGGGTGTGTGCTCTTCCCACTGCTCTTCTCCCTCTACACAAATGACTGCACATCTAAAGACCCCTCTGTCAAGCTCCTGAAGTTTGCAGACGACACCACACTCATCTGCCTCATTCAGGACGGTGACGAGTCTGCTTACAGACAGGAGGTTAAAGAGCTGGCTGTCTGGTGCAGTCTTAACAACCTGGAGCTTAACACGCTCAAAACTGTGGAGATGATAGTGGACTTCAGGAGCAACCCTCCTGCTCTCCCCCCACTCACCATCATGAACAGCAATGTGGCTGTAGTGGAGTCATTCAGGTTCCTGGGCACCACTATCTCTCAGGACCTGAAGTGGGACACTCATATTGAGTCCATTGTCAAAAAGGCCCAGCAGAGGTTGTACTTCCTTCGCCAGCTGAGGAAGTTCAACCTGCCACAGGAGCTGCTGAAACAGTTCTACTCCGCCATCATTGAATCCGTCCTCTGCACTTCAATAACTGTCTGGTTAAACTCAGCTACCAAATCTGACCTCAGAAGACTACAGAGGGTAGTCCGGACTGCTGAGCAAATCACTGGTACAACCCTTCCTTCTCTCCACGAACTGTACTCATCCAGAGTGAGCAAAAGGGCTAGCAAAATCACTCTGGACCCCTCACATCCAGCACACTCCCTCTTTGAACTGTTGCCATCTGGTCGACGCTACAGAGCACTGAGCACCAGAACGGCCAGACACAGGAACAGTTTCTTTCCTCAGGCAATCCATCTCATGAACACTTAACAATAATCGTGGAACACACAACACTATTATACATTATTTATTTAACACACATACTTATTTACATTTCAAATTTGCACATATCATACCTGTACATACAAAATTGTCTATATTATATATTGTGTTTTTGCTTTTTTTGTACATTGTCTATTTTGTCTATTTTTATATTATTCTTTTTATTATCTGTGTCCTGTCTTGCCACTGTCATCCTGTTGCAATGTGGAGCTTCTGTCACTAAAACAAATTTCTCGTATGTGTAAACACACCTGGCAATAAAGCTCATTCTGATTCTGATTCTGATCATGATCTGCACTGAGTGAAGATCCTCTTACCTTTGTGCTCATCAGCTCTTGAGGCTGAAATGGGAACTTCAAAGGAGATATACATAATTAATCTTTATATTTTTGATAAAAGGTACCAGCCAATTTGCTTATCAGCCATTTGCCTTCTTTTAGGTTTTCATGGACATCTTTGTTGACTTGGGAAACAATGTTTAATACATACATCACTCTAAAAGAAGTAGGGCTATTGCTAGCTGACCTCTTCAGGGGGTCAGTCTTGTTTTTGTAGTCTTTCTTGGTCCATTTCGGCTGAGCAAGAAATTAGGTCTTTATGTACAAAGAGAAATAGGCTAAAAGCTTTCAGAGAGGTATAAACATGCTGAATTTAATTTTGTGTTCCAGAGAAACACAACTTCGCTAAATCTTTTCCTCTTTCAATTTTCCTCCTAACAGGCATTACAAAACTGGTGCTGGAATGTAACTGCTAATTTATCCTCTCAGTGTATGATATCCTGTCATCTCCTCATTTGTCTGTGAGTGTTTCTAATTGGAGATAATCCTGGTCAAATCCTTTGATTGTGAGTTTGGATGTGATCCATCTCTAAAGAAGCGATTTAATGGGCTTCATGGCACTTGCCGTTAAGTCATTTATCTAGCGGAATGACTTGAGATGCTTGTTTTAATAAGAGTGCACTTCATGAAAACCAAGGAGACTCGCCATTTAATTATCCAAAGGGAAGGCTGTTCTCAACCCTCGATCAAGCAAATTGCTGCGCGTACAAAGAATTTTCCTTAAACTCACTCTTCCCTCACCTTCTTTGGATGAGTTGGTATGCCATCCCTTCTTGGATGACATCCACCCCCTGCAGCTTCAGTACCTCACTTTTTTTTTGTGCTTTTTAAAAGCTTCACAACAGGCTGGATTAGTTATTCTTACATCACTGGAGAATGATTATGTAAGCAAAGTAATTTAGGCGTTGGCAGTGGCTTTGTGTTGCAAGCCTGCAGACATTCCACAGATGGTAAAGAAAACTAATAGGCACAGAAACACTGCCTCCATTTTCTCTCTCTGTCTGTTGTTTGATCAATTCTGAAGTTATTTCTCCAAGGGAACAGGAATCAGTGTGTTTAAACATAAAAATGACAAATTATCTTATGACAGAATAATCTTCTCTTACACTTGCAGAAAAAATGCTTACACAGATTTGACTTTAAGCTTAAGAAGAAAGTTTTGGACATCATAACTGCCATTGCTTTGTACTCAAATTCACTTAAAATAAACAGAAGAGGGTTTTATTGACTAAACCAATGCATGTAGTTCATGGTAATGTAGTTCTTTTTGTCTTTAGAGCAACTTTTTAAACACTACTTTAAGCACTACTGTGACCCCTGTTACTTGAGGCAGGTTAGGACAGGGAAAAGTGATTGACTTGCATAGCTTTGCGCCACAATTTCGGCTCTTTTGTCGAAATTTGTCTCGGCATGTCAAGTTGTATACAGTTTGATTTAAACAGCAGGTGAATGCATCTGTTCAATATAGCGTAAAATGAACCCCCACCATAATTTTAATTTTGCCATTTAATCTGAAAATCTAAATTTGTGAGAATTGTTCACATTTCACCATTTTCAACTAAAAACTGATTTTTTTGGCCATTCATTCACATGACACTGACATTTTGGTGGCCTGAAAATTCAAACTTCTGAAAGAGCAAGATTTTGAAAATTATACTGTTACCATCTCAGTGTAAACTACACAAAAGCAAATTTGTGAAAATGGTGTCATCATACGCATGTGCATTACGTGTTCAGCCTATAAGTATGTCCGTGTGAACATGTGAATGTCTTTTTGCAGATCCGTGTGAACGAGGATGTTTTGAAACGTTATCGTCTGTATGCAAATTGTTTTTCAAAAAACGCGAAGGAAAAATGTTTCTGTTTTGAGTACATCATTGTTGTGTAAACGTTTCCTCAGTCAGTCAAACAGTTTTGAGGTTAACTGATCAAATTTTCTGTGTCTGGAAAGTAGTGTTCTATGACATTGTATTATGTTGAATATCAATTTTTTTGTGTGTGTCTATTTATTAATGAGGGATTTGTGGAGTAAAAATTATAGGGTTTTTTTATTTGTAAGTGTTATTTTTTAAAATGTAATACTTCATGGATTAGATGTACATTTCAAAAACCTTTGCTTATTCAATTATTAAACTATATTGTCAAATTATAAATTGCCTCAAATTTGTTGCGGTGCTATACAAAAACGTTTTTTTTTTCTATCAACACGAAATCCATAACTTTTTTTTAGCACTGTCTGAAGATGATCTGACTCAATTTTGGTGAAAATCAGACAAACAGTCTAGGAGGAGTTTGAAAAGGTATGTTTTCAACATAAATCAAAATGTCGGACAAGACGTTTGAGTCCAGTTTCACTACAATAGTCTAATTTAATCAAGTTATTAGCATTTTTGGAAATTTCCTTATTAGTGGTTAATGAATGGTTTATCACTTTTGACCAATAGGTGGAACTGTTACAAAATTGATGTCAATATGTCAAAGCTTTGACAGATAGATACAGCGTCAGACACCGTTTGGCATCATTCCAGCAAATTTGTTAATGCGTTAAACAATAACCGTTTTGTATATCGACACAAATCCTCTTTTGGGGGGGGGGGCCAGCATGTCCTGAAGATGATTGGTCAGATTGGTGAACTCAACCAACGGTCACGCGGAATTAAAAAAGTAGGTTTTCAACATAAATCAAATTGGCGGACAGGAAGTTCAGCCAATTACACAATTCAAAATGGCCGACGCCCAACATGGCTTACATGGGAAAATTGGGTATGGTTCGACTCTGCATGCTGCACCAAATCTAAAGAGACCAGTTTTGTGACTTTAGCCCAAATCATTCGGAAGTTATAAGCAAAAATATCCATTTTCATATCTCCTGACCACTAGGTGGCACTGTGACGAAACTGTGCAGGTAACCTCAGGTCATGGTTATTACAACACATACCAATATTGCTCAATAAGCTAAAGCGTTGTGGAGATATAGCCTCATGTTAAATTTTGCATGCTTTTCGTCGGCTTGCAAATTATTCGAGAATAGTTTGACTAATCAACTTGAATTCCATACATTTTTGCCAGCATGGTCTGAAGATAATTTGAGCCAATTTTGGTGAAAATCATTAAGTACAAATTTCCAGCACTCTTTCCACCACTGAGTAAGGTGGCACAGAATTGCTACTAAGGGGGGCCCCTAGCAGGGGCGTGTCTACGTGGTGGCCAGGGGTGGCACCGCCCCCCCCTGAAATTTGGCTGGCCACCAGACAAACTGTCTAGGACGAGTTCGAAAAAGTAGTTTTTTTTTGTAATAGAATTTTACATTTTTGTGTCCAACTTGTGTTCGACTCAGCAAGAGCCAAGAATTTCATTCTAGAGCTTACGGTTCAAAAGTTATTTAAAAGGGGGCGTTTCAGAAAGGAAGAGAGAAAGTGAAACTGTTAGGAGATTTAAAAGTTCTTGGGAGGACTCACAACAACATCTTCACTGAGAAAAATAATGGAAAAAGGATATGAAATTCTCTCATATAACACGTATACAAATGCTGTCAGTGTTAATATCACAGCTATGTAGAGTCTTCATTGTTCTCTTGTTCTTACTTTTTTCCATCTGTTCTAAAGTTTTACTGTCTATTCTGGGAAAGACAAAGGATTGATATCAATTTAAGTGAGCATGTTTTGACTACCCTTACCAAAAAGTAGTATACTTCAAGTTTATTTTAGCAAGTATACTTTATGTAGTAAGTATACTTTTTATTTAAGTATACTTTACGTAGTAAGTATACAAATATCAGTGTACTAGTAGTATACTTGTAAGTGTACTATTTCAATACTCCTTGGGACTAAATTGTCCCACTTTCTAGTATTTAAAAGTATACTTTTAAGTAACTTTAAGTATAACAGTAGTAAACTTTGAGTACACAACTAGTTTACATCAAAATGTTTAGTTTGTACTGCAACTATACTAAAAGTGAACTTATAGGTGAGTCATTCCACAAACGTTACGATTTGGGCTTTCACATTTTTAGATTTTTTACCCAAAAGTACTACTTTTCTGAACACCCCACAACATTAATGACATATTTAACTTCCAGAAAAACATATTTTCCCACCTCAGGCATCAAATCCCCATTATTATTATTGGTCATTATTTTAAGATATGGGCACTATTAGTTTTCAACCCCGTTATGGACACTATGGGAGCTCTCTGAATATGTTTATAAAATGTATTTGTAATGAAATCAAAATTTTCCTATTAATGAGATGTCCCTCACACTAATTCAGTATTTGTAAATATAAAAGTTACATAAAATCTCACACTTTTGCTATACTAAAGCCTGAAATGGGCACTTTTTGTGACTGCAACCTCATCATTTTTTATCAAAGAAGTGGCTTAACTTCAGAATTTGAGCTAAAATCAGTATTCTTATGATTGCTCTGAACATTTCAGATTGAGTTCAGCAAACATTAAATTGTTTTTTCATAAACTTAAAAAAAAAATTTAATAAAAATGTAGGTGTGACGGGGTTGAAGAGACAAATACATCTTAAATAAATAGTTTTTTACTCATTCACTGCAAGATTTTCTATAAACACTGTATTTCATTATGCTACTAAGAAAAACAACATATATACATTGCAACTGAACAGAGTTTTATTAACCTGACTGCAGGAAAAACAACAATAACATAGTATACATAAGAGCATTATAAACTGACTGAATACAGTGCATCCGGAAAGTATTCATAACACTTCACTTTTTCCACATTTTGTTATGTTACAGCCTTATTCCAAAATGTCTTAAATTCATTATTTTCCACAAAATTCTACAAACAATGCCCCATAGACCTGTAAATAAGTTTATTTGGAAATTGATATATATTATATATAGAGATATATAATATAATATATATATCATATAAATCACATGTACATAATATTACTGTATAAAACAAGTTTATATTGTAATATATTACAATACTTTGTTGGAGCACAGACCTTTTGAGTATGATGCTATTTTTGGGCAGTTTCTCCCATTCTTCTTTGTAGGACCTCTCAAGCTCCATCAGGTTGGATAGGGAGCATCAGTGCACAGCCATTTTCAGATCTCTCCAGAGATGTTAGATATGATTCAAGTCTGGGCTCTTGGCTGGGCCACTCAAGGACATTCACAGAGTTGTCCCGTAGCCACTCCTTTGTTATCTTGGCTGTGTGTTTAGAGTCATTGTCCTGTTGGAAGGTGAACCTTCTGCCCAGTCTGAGGTTCTGAACGCTATGGATTGGGTTTTCATTAAGGCTATCTCTATCTTTTGCGGTGTTGAGCTTTCCTTCTAACTCGTATTCTGGGGCGTCAGTCCCTGCTGCTGAAAAACTCCCCCACAGCATGAGGCTGCTACCAGCACACTTTATTTTTGGGGTGGTACTCTTTAGGTGATGAGCAGTGCCTGGTTTCCTGCAAACATGATGCTTGGAATTCAGGTTCATCAGACCAGATAATCTTGTTTCTCACAATCTTAGGGTTCTTTAGTGCTTTTTTGCAAATTCCAAGTGTGCTTTCATGTGTCTACACTGAAGAGAGTCTTGCCACAATGCCATAAAGCACAGATCAGTGGAGTGTTGCAGTGATGTTTGTCCTTCTGTAGTTTTCTCCCTGTCTCCACATATTATCATAGAGGTCAACTGAGTGACCATCCAGGTTCTTGTCACCAGTCTAAAACCAAAGCCCTCCCCATCGATTGCTCTTTGGCCAGAAGGCCATCGCTCTAGGAAGAGTCCTGGGCGGCTTTCCCAAAGCATCAAACTTGGGTACATCGTAGACCCATTGAAACCAATGGAGCTACAATCAACTTAAGCTTACAATGCTTTTGGGAAACGCAGCCCTGGTTGTTTCAAACTTCTTCCACTAAGAGTAACGTAGACTACATGCTTCTGCAAACCTTTAATGCAGCAGAAATATTTCTGTATCCTTCCCGAGATCTGTGCCTTGACACAATCTTGTCTTGGAGATCTACTGGCAATTCCTTGGACTTTATGGCTTGGTTTGTGCTCTAACATGCACTGTTAACTGTGGGACCTTAAATAGACAGTTGTGTGCCTTTCCAAATAATGTCCAATCAACTGAATTTACCACACGTGGACTCCAATCAAGTTGTAGAAACATCTCAAGGATGATCAGTGGAAACAGGATGCACCTGAGCTCTATTTTGAGTGTCATGGCAATACTTATGTACATGTGATTTTTTTTCTCGTTTTTTTTTTATTTTTAAAAAGGTTTCAAAAATAGGAAAGATTTCAAACAAACTTCTTTCACGTTGTCATTATGGGGTATTGTTTGTAGAATTGAGGAAAATAATTAATTTTAATCCATTTTGGAATAAGGCTGTAATATAAAATGTGGAAAAAGTGAAGTGCTGTAAATAATTTCCGGATGTACTGTAGATGGGTAAAGGTTCTTGGATAAATTAATCTGGTTGATGGCTGCCAAAACAGCGAGCAGCTATCAATCGGATGTTTTTTCAGTCAGTAAACTATCACATACAACCTAAACAACTAATATAACTTTTATTAACTACACTTTTAATTTAATAACACTTTCTAACACTCAGCCTAGTCGTTTTCTTACACCCTTAACTGCTCATTCCTCTACCTGGAAGATCCTGGACATGTATACTGCTCTGGGGCATGATCTGGACTTTGTGGAGGAGTGGTTATTAAGTTCCTCAGTGCTTCTCTCCTCTCCTTGCTTCTTTTGTAAGCTGCTCTCCACTTTCTATGCTTCAGCCGCTGTTGTCTTTCACTTAACTCATTGATTCCTTTCTTTTTCCATGTCTCTAAATTTTTTCTCCATCTCTGGCGTTCATTCTGCAGGTATTTCTCCCTTTTTTTTAGGATCAGCATTTAGGCGTGCCGCGTAGACGATACTCATAGATGTCTGTAGGTGTTTAAATTGATATTGACAAATATTCTTTCAGAGCAATTTACTGAACACTGAGATGTGAAAGTCTAGGCAGAACACACATATGCACACACAGCTTTAACATGGACATTACTACATTTAACATATGCATGTGGTATAAGACTCAAAATATCAAATATAATAATTCATTTAAATTATTGAATAACTTCAAAACCAAAGTGTTAAAAACACAACCCCATCACAGTCTCACAACCCCGTTATGATCGAATAAGTAACAGGGTTGAGTGTGACGGGGTTGTGATTTTTTTGCTCAAAATGGCCACTGCTCTAAATGTAGTGAATAACAGGAGAGCACAAGGCATGCATGATATTAAGAAATTATGTATATTGTTGAAATAAAAAGATAATTTTCACAAGTAATAGATTTCTATCTTTATTTGATGTAACGGGGTTGAGTCGTTACGCTTGACAACCACAATATCACAATATTAATAAGTTATAGTTATAAAAGAAGGTGGGAACTTGCCTATGTCTGCCCACAATGTTGTTCAGAAGACTTATATGATGTCACTTCCTGTTAATGATGTCACATAAGGATCAGTTAATAATTTTTATGGGGGATAATGATTTGTGTAACGGGGTTGAGGGGTTACTGAGGTACGGAACTAAATAATATGATTTTAATGAATAATCATGAATTTACTTTAAAAAAAAACATGACCAGCAAAAAAGCACAGATAGATATTTATGAGAATGGCAAAATGTATGGACTTTTTTCTAATTTTATTATTCATATCCCAAGTACACTTTCATAGAAGGCCATGAGGGACATGACAAAATAGGTGGTGTCGACTGAAAAAAACAAGATAATTTCTAATATAAAGATAAAATGTATGTCATGTTTTTAAACCTTATTAAAGGAGACATTTCAATTAATACAAAACGCTTTTATAAATAGATTTTGGGGACCCAATAGATAAAATACACTTAAAAAGGTCAGAGGGACTCAAATCGTACCGGTTTCGTGGAATGACTCAGGTATACTGATAGTTTACTAATTAAATACTTGTAGCATTTTAGTACACTTTGAAGTATAGTCTCAGTAAACTATTAGTTTAGTAGTTTTATACTGCAAGTATACTCGTAAGTTTTCTTTAATTGAATTTTACATCATACTTTAAGTATACTACTATGTCCCTATTTAGGTATTAATTTGTATATATTTTGTTATATGAATATCTGAACATACAAAACATCAAAAGAACAGGGTATCTGCTTGTAAACAAAAACATTTTATTCTAGCTTCATGCATTCTTTTTTTAAACACTTGAATGTGGATAAGTTTCATAAATAAAAAATAAAGAAATAAACAACATTTTGAACAAAAAGCTGAAAAAAGACTATGAATTGGATTCAAAATGATAATCAAAACGTAGATAGAGTCGATCAGCAACCCCAAGCTTGACAGTTATTATTACCTCTTCATTGGTCGACATTTTATTCCATAATGTTACACAGTTTTGATGCTGTTTTATGTCTGATGATCGTGTTAGATAACATGTGGAAGCATCTGTTGTTTCGGTTTCTTCTTCACTTGTGTTTTTTGGAAATTCTGTACAAAAGATGTGTACTAGCGCCCTCTACCGTATAACAATGAAAACACAGATTCTAGGAGCACAATTATAGCTACATATATTTAGACTTTTTCTAAGTATAAGTGTACTTAAATGTAATTTTAAGTATATTTCTGAGAAGTACATAAAGCCCATTTCTGAGAAGTACATAAAAAGTAGACTAAAAGTATACTTTCCTATTTTTAATTTAAAAGAAGTATACTAATAGCACACTTGAATAAACTTCTTTTTCGTAAGGGTAGGCAGAACATTCTATTAATTCAACTCGCAGTTAAAACAGCACCATTTAATTCTCTATACGAATATGTGCACAGTCAAAACACAGAGGTATTTGCAGGAAATGCAATGACCGCACTGGTAAACAAAAGTGCAGATGTACACAGTGTGAACAAGCATCCTGTGTCATTCAGCAAACTCAGCACATACTTGTGCTTTGTGATGCCTAGACTAGCTTTCATTCTCTAGGGTGTGAAGAGACCACCATTTCAGTGATTTTGTCATTAGCTGAAACTAAAACTATGGGTGCTTTCAGTAAAAAATGCTTTCAGTAATTGAAATATTAGCTAGGAACTTAAACTTAAAAACAGAAAAAAAATTATTGCTTTGTCAACTAATTGAAATAAGTTTAAGTACTAAAATGGCAAAAACTGAAATAAAAATAAATAAATTAAAGCTATATAGCGATATATAAATATTTTATCTAATTTATATAATATATATATAGAATATATATATAATAATATTATATACATGTCAAAGCCAGAACAATACCTAACTTAAAACAAATTAAAATTAAAACTGAATAAATTTGGAAAAATACTAATAGTATATACATAATTATACAATAACCACTCTACACTACATTATGACAATTTCATCACTTCATTAGAATTACCATATAAAACAACTTTTCATTAGGTGACAATATTAATTATTTTGCATTTCCATCTGCTCGTGGTATGCTTAATTATATTTGTGTTTAATAATATTTGTAAAAGTGTAATTTGTACAAACAGCAAAACCATTTAATTTAAAAAAATCACTAGGTGGAGCAGAAAAGGTGGTCCTGGCACCAGCAGAAAGCTTCTACAACTACAAAACCAAATTATTATGTGTAATAGATCCTCACATGCTCAAAAATCACAGCTTTGGGGTGTGAAATATGAAATTTCAAACATCATGAATATCATTAATGTTAATGCTTAGACTGATTGCGCTAGTTTATCTAAGCCTGCTAATCCATAGCCAGTGAAAACCATATCAATCGCAAATCAAATCAATTCTCTAATTATTAGCTTGACTGCTAAACATAGTAATGAAAGCCTTAATTGAAAGAAACATCTAAAGAACTAAATTCCTCCCCTTTTGTAAGTGGAAATTGCACCCATTAATAGATTCTTTATCATTTTGTCCATTTAATCTGTATTTGAGAGCCTGTATTTGATTCTCCTCATTTTAATACTATCATAACATTTTTTTTTCTTTTAAGGTGAAGTTAAAGCTGGGACTTTCAAAGTCTTGTAGGAGTAAAAAAAGTTCCTCACCACACGTTTGACTGGACTGTGATGTGAAATTATGTTTTTATCATAGATTAGTCATTCAGAACTCAGTCTACTCAGTCTAGTCTACAACAACATTTCTTTTGAGATTTTACCTTTTATTTGCCCTGGAGTCAAAGATTTTATTGTTTGCAAATATATCTCTTGTGCTCTTCCTGAACTAATGTCCACCATTTTTGTTACAATGTGCTTCCTGTGTAGATAGGTTGTTTCCCTTTGGAAATGTGTCAACATTTTGCGACTGACGTTGTTCTTTATCCATCACTCTGTGGATTTAATTTGCAATATTTTAAAGCAAATTAACAGGATTGCTAAATCTGTGTTGCCTGGAGTCATTCAGAGGGGAGGAAAAGTTGTCTTGTAATTTGAAAGCTCAAATATTTTCTAATGGAGTGACCTCTAAAGTAATTTATTATGAAACGAACATGCTGTTTGAGCCAAAAGGTCATTGTCTGATGTCACCACTGTCAGAGTTGCAAACAGTAGGCCTTTGAAAAGGGTACATTTCACTTTTAAGATGCATAAGAGGGCATTTTTCAGAGGTGGATTTCGTGTCAGCACAGAGAGGGAATTTTGACGGAGATGCCACAATTTTAGACACAAGATGAATGTAGCCATATGGTAGAAGTCCAGAACCATGTTTGGGAGGTTTTGCTGGCCATGGTGTTTTTTTCTTTTTGTGCTTTTTTGCCTCCTGTTCTTTCCAGATGGCTGTCACACAAGCCATTCCTCACCCACAGTCGTCTAATTTGCCATTATTCTTTCTCTAATGGGGCCATTAACAACATCACTGATAATTGAATCGAATGTTTCCCTCGATTGGGCCGTTTTGGGGTTTTAATGGCGAATAGGGCACATCCGAGACCATTCTTGCAAGTTCCAATCTCAAGATGCTTACTTTCTATTTGTCCGAAGCCATTATGCAAATGATTGCAGATTGTTGGGCTACTGGTCTTCAGTCAGTTCATATGCACATTTGAAAGAATAAAAAATACCATCACATAATGAAATTACATGCAACAGATTGATATACAGTATAATTGTAGAATGTTTAGTGTTAGTAGAATTTAACTTTTGTATGTCAAATTAATGCCAGGGAATTGGTTTAACATTTATTAGATTTAAAATTAATTTATATCAGTATCTGCTGATAAACGTAGGCAAATTAAGATTATTCAGAGATGATAGGCAATGATTCAAGCTAACGATATAGTTCAGCTGATGATTTGTTTAACGTTTTTTTACAATTAGTTTTAAAAGTAGTTTATAAAAAAATATACATATAGTTAATCACTGAAAATAACAGGTTAAACTGACATCTCTGAATTTCTTTAAATTATTATTATTTTTATTTATGTATGATTATTTTTTAATTGTTCAGTGGCTAAAAATGTCAAATCACTCAAAACAATACCTGTCCTGTAAGTGGAAAATATGTTTATGCATAAGCCAGAGGAATGGGTGACATCCTTTGACAGTTTGCTTGGGTAGTCCAAAACCTTCCAACCACAGAAAGCTCTAGCTGTATCTACCCAGAAACTTACTCTGTTTGTTTTTCCCATTCCACTTCTAAGAACGTGTCACTGGCCTAAAAGAAACACCAAAATGCTTGAAAGGCTTGCTATTTTAAGTCTCTTTGCAGTCATGAATATTCTACACTTCTGATGCAACGTATTGAGGTTCTTTCAGCTGGGAGTATAAAGTATGGAAAGGAACATCAAAACGGAGTGTTCATCGTGGTAGTATATCTCTTTCTCTATCTCTACTCATGTAATACAAACAGAGTAACAGCACTGACATCCATTGGGAAGTTTTGTTCTCTGTCACAAGGTGTTTGGAGACTGACTTCATCCAGTTAGTTCATTGCTAACCTTGTATTATGAGGCTACACATACAGAGACCGAGACAGTTGACAGTTAATTATAGGAGCCATGGATCGCTGTAGACATGTTTGTCAGCTGTATGCCGATTGACTCGTAACTTGTTTATTTTTCAATGCTGTTCCATTGTTTTCTGGAGCTGCTTAGATGAGTCTATTTTGCAACGTGTGAGAAGGGCCCCGGGGCTGGCCATAATGATGGTAATAAGAGAATAAATCCTGAACTGTGGGGAGGAAGAGAGCCAGAGAGAGAGAGAGCGAGAGGGATGATAACTGCATTGTTTGGGGAGAGGAAATAATTGGTGAAGGTGACCTGATATGTTCATGAGTGAATTGCCCACAGTCCTCCTCTCATTTAACCTGCGCTGTTGTACCACCTCTTCACTGTTGTGTAACTGCAGTTTTACTGTGACATGCAGCATTGACTTGAGAATTTAATATAGCCTATAGAAAAATGTTCTGGGTATTTATTTTCAAACATAAATGTTCTATTCACATTTAGTGTAGCTGAATAGGGCAGCAGAAAGTGAACAAACTGAAGCTCTCATCACATGTGAAAATTTATTTTTCATTCGGAGTTCAATACAGAGGCCCTTAAAATCAATTTTAATTATTCTAACTAATCCGTATACAACCATCACTGCGATTTGTGAAAGACGGAGAGTGAGAGAAGAATGTGTTTAATTCAAATAGAGTGATGGAGACAAACTGAGAGGCAGATAGATGTAATGGAAGAGACAGAGTGTGATGGTTGGAAATGCTAAGACAGAGTGAAAGATGGAGGAGTGTCAGTCAACTCTGCTGCGATGGAGATCTGGCAGACTTCCTTATACACTTTGTATTTACTCAGACTTCTACTGGTTTGCAACCGTTGAAGGCAATTTCTGTTCTTACTCTCAAAACTCTTGGCTGTAAGTTAACTAAAGTTGTGTGCATTTCAGACCAAAACCCAAAACACATTAAATATGAATAAAGTAATTGACTTTTAATTATATAACATTTATTCATTGATATTGATGGGGGTGAGAATTCATGAATAGTATATATATAGATATATATATTATAATTATATATATAATAGTATATATATAGTTTATAATATATATATTAGATATATATTATATATATGTATAGTATATATATCTATCGTCCTTATATATTATTTAAATTAAAATAATTTTTTTTTATTTTAGTTTTAATACAGAAAACTAAAACTCATTTTAAATTGAAATATGATAGTTATTTATATAAAATAAAGATTTTATTAATTTTAAGTAATATGTTTAACCATACTTTTTTTTTTTGTTTATTAAAAATTGTATAGTAAAGTGTAGAATAAATATATTGAGCTATATACATTGATATACAGTGATAGAGGCTGTAATTGCTGCAAAATGTGCTTCAACTAAATACTGAGTCTGAATACGTATGCAATATCATATTTGAGTGTTATTACAGATCTGGTATGCGTTTCCCAAAAGCCATCTATGGTCGCAAGTTCCGTTGAACTCTGTTGGTTGCTTCTGGGAAACTCCCCCTGGTTTTGCTTTGCCATTATGTTATATATTATACATAATGAGTGATGGAATGGAGACTGATGATGAAAAAATTGCATCATAACATAAAGGGTCTAAATACATTCTGAATCCAGCCTCTATCTATCATCTAGCTATTATCTATCTATCTATCTCTCTATCTCTCTATATATCTATCTATCCATCTGAATCATACTGAGCTTTATTGCCAAGCAGGTTTACACATACGAGGAATTTGTTTAAGTGACAGAAGCTCCACAGTGCAACAGAATGACAGTGACAAGACAGGACATAGATAATAAAAAGAATAATATACAAATATACAAAATAGACGATGTTCAAAAAGAGCAAAAACACAATATATAATATAGACAATTTTTTATGTACAGGTATGATATGTGCAAATTTGAAATCTAAGTAAGTATGTGTGTTAAATAAATAAATGTATAAGTAGTGTTGTGTATTACACGTTTATTGCTAAGTTAGTTGTTCATGAGATGGATTGCCTGAGGGAGAAACTGTTCCTGTGTCTGGTCATTCTGGTCCTCAGTGCTCTGTAGCGTCGACCAGATGGCAACAGTTCAAAGAGGGAGTGTGCTGATGTGAGGTGTCTAGAGTGATTTTGCTAGCCCTTTTGCTCACTCTGGATGAGTACAGTTCTTGGAGAGTGAGGAGGGTTGTACCAATGATTCGCTCAGCAGTCCGAATTATCCTCTGTAGTCTTCTGAGGTCAGATTTGGTAGCTGAGCTGAACCAGATAGTTATAGAAGTGCATAGGATGGATTCAATGATAGCAGAGTAGAATTGTTTAAGCAGCTCCTGTGGCAGGTTGAGTTTCCTCAGCTGGCGAAGGAAGTACAGCTTCTGCTGGGCCTTTTTAACAATGGACTCGATGTGAGTGTACCACTTCAATTCCTGAGAGATAGTGGTGCCCAGGAACCTGAATGTCTCCACTGTCATTAACAGTGCTGTTCATGATGGTGAGTTGAGGGAGAGCAGGGGGGTTTCTCTTGAAGTCCACTATCATCTCCACAGTTCAGCCACTCTTTTAACCTCCCTGACTGTAAGCAGATTCCATCACCGTCCTGAATTAGGCCGATGAGTGTGGTGTCGTCTGCAAATTTCAGGAGTTTGACAGAGGGGTCTTTAGACGTGCAGTCTTTGTTGTAGAGGGAGAAGAGCAGTGGGGAGGGGACGCAACCCTGGGGGGCGCCAGTGCTGTTGGTACGGGTGCTGTATGAGAATTTTCCCAGCCTCACTAGCTGCTGCCTGTCTGTCAGGAAGCTGGTGATCCACTGACAGACGGAGGTGGGCACGGAGAGCTGAGATAGTTTGGGCAGGAAGAGGTTTGGGATGATAGTGTTACACTCCGAGCGAAGTCCACACACAGGGATCCTCACATAATCCCTGGTCTGTCTAATTTTGCAGGATGTAATTTCCAGTCCCATTTGACTAGTATCATCGCACAGACCGTTTTGAACAGTGTGTGATGTGTTTTTTTTCAAACCTGCAAGAAAACTCGTTCATATCGTCTGCCCCGTTTTTGATCTCCACAGTGTGTTGGTATTGTGCTTGTATTGGTGGATGTCTTTCAGACCTTGTGCCACACTTGCAGCAGATCACTGTAAAACAATTGTTCTTTAGCTTTCCTTATTAATTCTCTTTGCCACTCTGATCTCCTTTTTTCCAGTGTGTATTTGGCCTGTTTACAATAATCTGTCCCCATTCCTGCGAGCATCTTCTTTGGCCTGACGGAGCTGTCTGAGTTTTGCAGTGAACCATGGTTTGGCGTTGTTGTAGGTTAAATGAGTCCTGGTAGGAATGCACATGTCTTCACAGAAACTGATGTAAGATGTTACGGTCTCTGTGAGCTCGTTCAGATCGGTGGCAGCAGCTTCAAAAACCCTCCAATCAGTGAGGTCAAAACAATCTTGTAAATCCTGCTCTGCTTCATTATTCCATCTTTTATTACAGTCCTTAATACAGGTTTAACTAATTTCAGTTTCTGCCAGTAGGTCGGTATAAGATGAACCAAACCGTGATCAGAGAGCCCCAACTGCCTGTGGGACAGAGTGATATGCATCCTTTATTGTGGTGTAACAGTTATCCAATATATTACTGTCTCTGGTGGGACATGTAACATGCTGTCTGTATTTTGGCAGTTTACAGGAAAGATTTGCTTTATTAAAGTCCCCAAGAATTATTAAAACAGAGTCTGGGTGTTGTTGTTCTGTGTCTGTGATCTGATCAGCGAGTTTCTGTAAAGCTGAGCCCACGTGCGCTTGCGGAGGAATGTAAACACTCACGAGAATGAGCGAGCAAAACTCTAGAGCGCCTGTAGATTGGGACAATACATCTTCTTTAATGCTGTAACATCTGTACACCACCTCTCATTGATAAAAGCATGTCCCGCCGCTGCGTGATTTCCCCATTGATTCTGCATCGCGATCCACTCTGAACACCTGAAAGCCCGGGAGACTCAACGCTCTGTCCGGAATGACGTCTTTCAGCCAAGTTTCCGTGAAACACAGAGCAGCAGAATTAGAAAATGCTTGTTTGGCCTGAGAGCAGAAGAAGTTTTCGTAGCACGTTTTAATTGGTAGAGATTGGCGATTCGCCAATGATGCTAGGCAATGGCATTCGAAAAAGGTCACGGGTGCTGCCTGAGCTTCACGAGCACGCCGGTCACTTCCTCCGTAGCGCGTCCTGAACGCTTGATCAGCCCGCTGCTCTGCCAACTACAACCTTCTCAGAACGTCAGAGTAATCGAAATCCGTACATTTTGGTGGGGTGTTCGCCGAATGTGCAGCAGTTCTCCTGTTAAAACTGATCGTGTTTGTAGAAACAAAAAACAGGAAAAACCGAACAAAACAGTACAACCCTGGTAGCCAATCACTGAGTCAGCTGTTTGCGGCGCCTCTTACTTCTTCCGTCATCTTACTTACTATCTATCTCTATACTATAGATATATATCTATATATAATTTATTTTTTTGTTTGTAATTATTGCCTATTGAAAAATGTAATAATAATCACACGGACTCTTCTTTGTTACCCGTCTTATTCAGTTCTTAGTCGCAAGGGGTCCGGTTTAAACCAGGGCTCTATCAGTGTAGAATTCTGGAAAATAGCACTCCCTGTGCAGATTAAAAGGGGGAAAACCAATCATTATTTTGTGTATTTGGTGTAACAGAATATGTTGACATGCTTTAATGTTTAAAAAAACACATTATTTTTCAAATAGTGTACATTATTGTAGTTCCTTTATGCCCCGCCTCTCTCAAACGCTTCGCTTTCTACAAAGCCCCCTCCTTTGACAAGCGCAGTCTGCTTTGATTGGCCAGCCGACCCAGTGCATTGTGATTGGCCGAACACCGCAAGCACTCGTCATAAATGTAACGCCCCTTACAATAATCGCGAGTTTCATCTTTCAAAATAGATGTAAAGACAGAGCCTGAAAGGGGATAGAGTCGCGTGGCAGACACAGTGATGAAGTTGGTATGTGTTTGCAGTACACAAGCCACTGTTAAGACAGCTGGCTCCTCTTCTCTCCTCTCTCTCTCTCTCTCTCTCTCACACACACACCAGAACACTTTCACACACACACGCACACACGATGTGCAAAAACTCTGCATTTGAACAGTCAATAGCAAATATTAAACTAATAACAAAACCGTAGCTGATTCAGAAGAGCCAGATTGTCAAAGCAAAGTCAGAATCTCCTCCTCTCCATCTGTTCACGAAACGGCTGTCTAAAATGGCATTCTGTTCTGTGTAAGTAAAATCTTAAAGATCCTAAATGTCATCTTACTTTCGGTACGGCAAATAAAAGTTCGTTTTGCTTTCGCCTAAAACCCAGCGTCTCCCGGGGGGGGGTGACATGGCTGCTTCAACACATAACTGCGGTTACTGAAACCAACGCCTAATTCTTTCTTTGGCGTGCCTTTTGGGCGCATTAGGCTAATATGTTCCACATCGTGAGACAGAGTAATATGTGGGTGCTTGTTAAACGACCATTTAGGGGAGCGGTGGCAGAGTTTTAACTTTATAAAGATCTCTTTATGTTTTGATACTTTAGGCTTTGCAACTTCAGGAATCTATCTTTGCACAATCAGCTTGTAACACTCCAAAGAGAAAGAAAAACTTGAAATTGCATCACCCTTTAAAATGATTTCTTTGTCATTCTTTTCAGCACAGACATGCCTAATTTCTCTGTCATTTATAATAGACTATACCTTATTCACAAAACTCAATGCTATTTGCCTTGCAAAATTAATGCTGTGATATTATGGTAAATGCATTTGTATCCAGATGGCAATGTAGTCAAGACTCTTTCTGTACAGTCCCAGTATTACATGACATATTGTGGTAGTCTGCAGATTCCTCTAAAGGATTTATTTTGCTTACATTTTCAAATTTAAATGAACATGTATTGCTTTTATTGGCATGTTTGTGCTGTTAGCTGATTTTCATAATTCCTTTAGTCAATGGGGTGCTAAAACAACACAGAGGAAATAAACAATGCCAACAGTGCAGTTAATTCTTTGTCAATATCCTCCTTAGACTGTCACACACTTAACATCTCCTATCATCCTTTTATAAAGTGCATTCAGTTTCACACAACACACACACACACATATCCACACAATCAACCACAAATGACCACCATGCCTGTAAGGGAAATAACTGTCTAAAATTTTCTTGAAGAGCTTAAATTTCACATATCTCTTGCTAAGGCGACAAAACACTCTTGCCTTATTATAAGTCTGGTTCAACCCAGTTTTGACAGAATTTGGATAAAGAGCTTGTGAAAACCGGTAATATGTCTTATGAACGGTAGACTCTAAAGCAGCCACAGATAGCCACGTTTGCCTGGTCAGTAACAATAACTGCTTACAAAGGCATGAGAAGATCCCAATCAAAGCCTGAACATGTCATTAAACGGATTTGGTGCCCAGTGTGGGTCTATCTGCAGGACTTGAGGCTACATCGAGAGCTGAGCTGAGAGAGACAGCAGGCCCTGAGACAGCACGTTAGATATCTTGAGATGAGTGCGCTGATGACAGGTTGTCTCCCACGGCAAGAAACAGAACCATGGTTCAGGTTTGGGCTTCAAGCTCCTGGTTTAAGCGATAAATCGAAGGCAGGTGGACTGGAAAATGTACAGCTGATCAAAGACTTGATGTACTTTATAGCAAGTGCCCTTCAGGCTAGAGGTGACAATGTTAGCTTGCTTTCTGGCACCTTTTATGCCCATTAGATTCAGTACATCAGAGTCAGGCTGTGGCCAGTCATTTGGTGAACATTCTTGTGGCTTGTGTGTGTGTATGTTGTTTCATGTGGTGTAAGGGTGTGCTTATGAAGGAATACGTGTGTAGAATTGTGGGGGAAAAAGGGATTTTAATAGGAAAACATTAAATATATATAAAACAGTAATGACCAATTATGCATTTACATTATGAAATATAGCCTATCTATGTATGTTTGTTTGTATGTATGTATACAGCATAAAGAAGCAAATTACTTTTTTATATTTATTGTTTCCACTAGCATTTTACATTATGTGATTATAATATGTATTTTTTTTGGAGAAATTAATACTTTTGTTCAGCATTAAAAAAAAAGTGACAGTAAAGAATTTTACAATATTATTTTTATGTGACAGCGTTTAGTGCCCCCTCCCTCTTTTGTTATTGGTAGTTTTTGCTAATGGTTTGTTTCTTTGTCTCTTTACTCGCTGCTGTCTTTCTTCTTTAGGCTTTGCCATTTGCTGGCTGGACTGTCTGTCAGGATCTGCATATCTGTGACAGCCAATCACGAATGATGGCTCTGTATTTAAGATGTTCAAGCTCCTGCTTTGGGGGAGAGGCGGAGTTGGGGCTGGCTTCGCCGCTGCTCATTTGTGCTGTTAGTCGCTCTCTGTATGTTGCTCTTATGGTGTGTGGTTTGCTCCTAGTTGTCATTTAGTCAGGGGATGCCTTCCCAGATCTGTTACATCCTCCCAGAGAGAAGAGAGAGGGAAGTACGTCACGTGACATACATATTACAACACGTAGGTTTGCTTTTGTTAAACACATTACGTCAGGAGCGTGTGCCACTTTATGTACCTTTTGTTTTAGGGCAGTGTAGGTTATTTAGGGCGCGTGACACCGAAGACTCGTGTTTCTTTTCTTTTTATTTCCAGTCAGGACAGAGGGAGAAGTGTATTAAATTAGCACCTTATGTTTTGTTATTTTCTTTAATTTAGCACCGCTCATTCTCTTTCTCTCTGTGGTTGGTTTTTCTTTTGTTGTTTTGATCCAGTATAACTTCTTATGTAAAGTTGTAAATAGGCTCATGGGGGATAAGTACACTTGGGGCACGTTAGTTTACATGCGATGCTGGGTTGATGTAATCTTATTTAGAGAAATTTTTCATTTTGTCACACTTTAATGTTTCAGATCATCAAACAAATTTAAATATTAGTCAAAGATAACACAAGTGAACACAACATGCAGTTTTTAAATGAAGGTTTTTATTATTAAGGGAAAACAAAATCCAAAACTACATGGCCCTGTGTGAAAAAGTGTTTTCCCCCTAAACCTAATAACTGGTTGGGCCACCCTTAGCAGCAACAACTGCAATCAAGCCTTTGCGATAACTTGCAATGAGTCTGTTACAGCGCTGTGGAGGAATTTTGGTCCACTCATCTATGCAGAATTGTTGTAATTCAGCCTCATTGGAGGGTTTTCGAGCATGAACCGCCTTTTTAAGGTCATGCCACAGCATCTCAATAGGATTCAGGTCAGGACTTTGACTAGGCCACTCCAAAGTCTTCATTTTGTTTTTCTTCAGCCGTTCAGAGGTGGACTTGCTGGTGTGTTTTGGATCATTGTCCTACTGCAGAACCCAAGTTCGCTTCAGCTTGAGGTTACGAACAGATGGCCGGGCATTCTCCTTCCGGATTTTTGTTAAACGCAAGTTCATGGTTCCATTTTATCCATCGCTTCCCAGGTCCTTAAGCATCAAAACAGCCCCATACCCACCACCACCTCATCCCCTATTTTACTGTTGGTATGATGTTCTTTTTCTGAAATGCAGTTTTGACAACACTTTTTCACACCACTGTATATATATTAAGTAAGTATTAAGTAGTGCTTCAAAACAGAACATTTCAAAATGGAAGAAAAGAAAGCTATAAACACCCTTCACACAGTAATTCATTTCACTTTGAATCTTGAATCATGAGATTATCACAAGATATCTCATGAAGCACATTTTCGGACCACCCCATCACTGTGTGAGGAAATTTAATTTTACAAATTTAGATGTGCTTCTCAGATTTGCTAGGGACCCACCAGGCCTTCATTTCAACCCAAATTCTGTTCCATCTCCAGTCACACTCAGTGTTATAAAACAGCTTTAAAACAAACCTCAAATATTTACTCTGAGCTTAGCCATGTACATTTTTTCTCCTCGCCGTATATTATATGATTTTACCATGGAAAATACGCTCAAATTTCAAGAAATGCTTTGTTGGTAATTTTGGGGATTAAAGTGATGATAGAAGACAGCGAAGAAGAAATATAGAGCATATTGGTCGCACACAACCATGATTCCCTGAGGGACAATCTTTGCCTTTATTACATCTCTGGACTCACTATGCTATTTTCTCTCTCATTCTCTCTCTCACACACACTCAATCTCTGTGTTACTTAATCTGTGCCACAACACACATGTAATTTGTGAGACATGGACAGGGCTTTGCAAGGGCCTTCATTTTCTGTGTGTGTTGTGTGGGGTGTTAATTGTATAAGTAAATTTGAAAAGCTGATGCAATTCCTGTGAAACCTATAGCTCTTCCCTGGCTTTTTTGCTGTGTAGACACATTTTAGTTGAACTGAATTGGTACTGAGAGCCAATAAAGAAAATATATTTTTCTGCACACTCATTTGAGGACAGGAAATGAGTAGAGACGACTGGAAAAAAACAGAGTTCTAAAAAGCAGCAGTCCTGCCCAGTCTGTGTCAGTGTATGTGTAGGAACTTCCTTCAGAGACCATGATGAGATCACTTTAAGGCGATGTGGAGAGGAGGGGTTGAAAGGATATTTCGCAATCAAGGAATCCCCAGGCTGAAACTGCCTGCGGAGAATTGAACCCTGCTGCTTCCCTCAAACACCACTTTAATATTAGCAGGAGAAATTATATCTGAAAGCTGTAACAATTTATATGTATCCTCTTTTTGGCTTTTTATCTCCCGTTTCAATGCTGGTTTTTAGATTACTGTACTGCTATTTTTTTTTTTTTTGTGACATTGGACTTTCAAGTTTTTTTGAGTTCTTGTAGAAAAAGCTTCAACAAACATGTTTTTGAAATAATGGATCATTCACTGATCATTTTGATCTGCTTGTTCTCTTTGATAAATTTGTTTCAACAGGTTTAATACAAAGTGACTTAAGTAATAAAAAGTAAAAATAGCCTCCTAGATGCAATTAAATAATGACCACCCAATGGCTTTGGTTTTTTTTTTTTTCCCCAAGTAGTGGAAAGGTCTCTAATGGCGTATTAAATAAGGACACACCTTATTAAATTTCTAGACGTGAATGCATTCCAGCCCTCAGCTCTGACCACACCTGTGTGCTCTTTACATGCAGCGTAAGAAATTAGCACAGTGAAATATATACACTTTCTTAATGCAAACATGAGTTAAGACATTGTATACTTTTATATCATCTTTATTTAGAATAAAATAGACATTTAAATGAGCTCTATATGCTGTAAAAACCAGATGTATACACATTTCAGACTAGCAAAAGACCGATGCACCTTCTTTCAGGGTTGACAAAAATATCTGAATTAAGTGCCAACAGCCTTATATTATTTACAGTATAATACAGTAATTTACTGCAAAATTTAAGTTCCGCTGAGAAACATTTATATCTACTCTGCAATGTTGACAAGAAAATGGAGGAAAAACAGAGTATCCCATTCCAAGTCCTGCTTCCCCTCAATCACTCGTAGTCTCTGATCAAGTCTTTTTTTTCCCCCTCGCTTCTCTGGGAGCTTTCTGAAAGAAAATTCCTCGAACATTCATTCAGTGTCTCTGGCAAGTGTGCAGACTCCGTGATGACTTGCTGCCATCTCTTTGCGTTCTGCAGGCCAGACCTTCTGCACAATCGCAACGCTGGAATATCTCCAAGCCATGGGTGCCTTTCCTCTTGTGCTTTGTGCAGACCTGGCCTTCTTTTAGGACAGGCTTGCAGATTTTGGACCAAAAGTGACGGGCGCAGCAGAGTCCCTCGGCACAGTCTGATGATCTCAGGCAGTTCTCGCCCTCCAGACCTTTAAAAACAAAACAACACTCATGAATACCATGCACAACTTACATTTTCTGAGGTCTGAGAGACCACTTTAATAGATCAAAATAGCTTTTACATTGACGATTGAGTTGATCTTAAAGCCTGGTCTTGGAAATAAATTTCATAATATTATATTGCTAACATGCTCCAGTGGTCCTACACATCTTTTACACTCAAGCAATATTACTATATTTAATACCAGTCGCATTCCTGAAAAGTTCATGCTTTGTGATGCAACAGAGGATTTAAGCTTCAAAAATATCAGCCAGCTGAGATGCAGTCAAAATAACATAGAATCATTTGAAGCTACATTCTACACGTACATCATTGGCTATTTTAATCATCGTTTACCTTTTAGCATTTGGTTTTGTGGTGAACCTTCAGTTGCAACTTTTGGTGCCACCACAACAGTTGAGTTTTCTTGGGAGATGGACACAAACTCTTCCATTCCAATCTGGTGGATCATGTCAGGATCATTTGGAAGACAAACTCCTAACAGGAAGACACATTTTAAAATGTTAGCCAACACTGCTTGTTGTTCGTTTAGGCCAGGGGTGCCCAAACTCAGTCCTGGAGGGCCGATGTTTAGCTCCAGCTTGCCTCAACACACCTGCCGGGAAGTTTCTAGTATGCCTAGTAAGAGCTTGATTAGCTGGTTCAGGTTTGTTTAATTGGGGTTGGAGCTAAACTATGCAGGACACTGGACCTCCAGGACCGAGTTTGGGCACCTCTGGTTTAGGCTATATAACGCTAAAATGTTTGTACTCTTCGGATTTCATTAGATGGCTCTTACCGTTGCTGCAGTGGTTGCCAGGGCAGCACATCGCATCCCGGATGCAGCGCTTCCTGCGCTTCTTGCACTGGAGACAGACACCGCGAGACAGGAAGCAGAACTCGTCGCCACCGCATTCCTCATCACTCTCGCAGATTAAAGGCTGCTGGGGTTTAGAAATACACTATTAGTCTAACGACCACAAAGTAAAAGCAGCTGTCTGAGATAACACGCGCTCGTTTATATTCTTACCTGCGGTGCGTCTATGGCGAAGTTCAGACTGCCGCTGTCCGCAGGTGACTCCTCCGGACTCGGGCTGACCGGGTGACCGGGACTCGCCGCACCTGAACCGACCTTAATAGCGTTGGAGTTGAGCACCACAGAACCGGCGGATGCCGCTTTGATGCAGCCCACGAGAATGAGGCAAGCGGTAGAGAACACGGCAATGTGCAGCATCGTCAGGTCTGGTATTCCTTGGAGGACGGAGGATGTATTCCCGAGGTGAGCGGAGCTCTTCTGTAGTTCCTCTTGAGCGCAAGACGCTTCATTTATACGCGCGCGGGGTTGTTTGCGCACCCGCCCCTCGCTGAGAGTAACAAAGGGCTGGATGAAATTTCAAAGCGTTGTGTCATGAGCGGTCTGTCTATCGGTATGTTAGAATGCATGAGCCGTATGTCTTCATGAGCTGCCATCAAACAACCACCACAACACTTGGATGGGAAAATCAGTCGAGAAATATTGGGTTTCACTATTTTTCTAGTTTTCTATATTCTGTTTTATATAGATTTTAGGAGTTGTACATGTAGCTACATTTACCGTCATTTTTATTATTATTCTTAAGCCGGTTAAACTTCAAACTTTAATTGCTTTTGTATGCATATGAAACGTGTATTCAGTTGCAGCCTGCACCGACAAGTTCAACATGCATTTGATTACTAATAAAAAAAAAAACGAGAAACATTTTTGAAGCAATATTTTACCAATATGTTCGAAATTTTGGAACTGGAATATTATTTTATTATTATTAATAATGATGCAATTGAATAATTTGTATATTTTATATACAGTCACATTGATTATTTTTGTATTAAATAGCAAATAATTATTAAATAATTAAAATCACTTCTGGATGTCAGTCATTGGACATTTAAACATTAATATTCATTTTTCATAGCTTCACGGTTTTTTTTTTTCAGAGTGAGTTTGTATATTCCATGTTCGAAATGCAGGAAAGATTGAGCAGAAATTGAGTCATAACCGTGATGGGGGCCCTTTGAAATGCGTTTGATAAAACAAGTGCAGAAGATCAAAGTGAATATGCAAATAAGAAAAAGTGAGACGTTTACCGAATTAATTATCATTCAGTCTGTGCTTTTAAACAAATAGTGAGTGATTCGCAATCTGAGATAAGAATGTGACGCTCTTAGGTGACGTCGTTCATCTATTGATCTGATTATAAAGATTTGAGCAGAACAGAATAAAAGAATTACCTGAATAATCTCGCCTCCGACATTTGAATTCTATCCAAATTAATTGAGCAACCCATGTGTTCATATGCATCTTTATCAAAAGACAGCCTACATTTATTTGTCTATTGACAAATCTACTCCAATCTGAAAAGACTGCTCTAAAATAGTTTCATTAAATGAACAGCAATTGTATCACGGTAATATGACATTTCGGTGGACATAAAACGCGCCAATGATTGAACAATTCCAAAGTGTCCATCTGGCCAATACTCCGGGATAACTCCCAAATCAATGTCTTTGATGTTGTTGTAATAGACGAGCACAGGACAAACGCTCAATACACTTCATTAAACGCGAATTGTCAGGTTTCATCCCCTCCCTTTGTCCTATTGTTTTGTTTTTTTTTTTTGTTTTTTTTTTTTTTGGCTTAGTTTTAATTGTACATCCAAAGCCTACAGTGGTGTAAAATGAAGCGTGTGTAAAGGAGCCTTTGATGCGCTCAGATCAAACAGGACTGAAGCCCATGTCTTAATCAGACTTCCACAGCTTTGGCATTTTCGCAAACAGTCCATTTGCTCGGCTTTTAGCGCTTTTTGTAGACATTGTACTCAGCAAATTCATTTAGTGGGATGCCAGGTAATCCTGTTTTAAAATTCCTGAGGACGGCTTATTCAGGTCAGGGCTCCTGAGTGACCGCTGAGTAAACAAACCTTACCAAAAAAGTAGTATACTTCAAGTTTATTTTATTAAGTATACTTAAGTAAAGTTCAAGTATATATTTTTAAGTATACTTTATGTAGCAAGTATACAAATATCAGTGTACTTGTAAGTATACTATTTCAATACTCCTTGGTACTAAATTGGCCCACTTTCTAGTATATAAAAGTATACTTTAAGTACACAACTAGTTTACATCAAAATGTTTATTTTGTACTGCAACTATACTAAAAGTGAACTTATATGAATACTGATAGTTTTCTAATTAAATACTTGTAGTAGCATTTTTAGTACACTTTGAAGTACTACTAGTTTAGTAGTTTTATACTGCAAGTATACTCGTAAGTTTTCTTTAAGTGAACTTTACGTCATACTTTAAGTATACTACTATGTCCCTATTTAGGTATTAATTTGTATATAGTTTGTTATATAAATATCTGAACATACAAAAACATTTTATTCTAGCTTCATGCATTCTTTTTCTAAACACTTGAATGTGGATAAGTTTCATAAAAAATAAAGAAATAACAAACAACATTTTGAACTAAAAGCTGAAAAAACGACTATGAATTGGATTCAGAATGATAATCAAAACGTAGATAGAGTCGATCAACACCCCAAAGCTTGACAGTCATTATTACCTCTTGATTGGTTGACATTACATCAACTTTACACAGTTTTGATGCTGTTTTATGTCTAATGATCGTGTTAGATTACATGTGGAAGCATCTGTTGTTTCGGTTTCTTCTTCACTTGTGTTTTTTGGAAATTCTGTACAGAAGACGTGTACTAGCGCCCCAATGAAAACACGCATTCTAGGAACACAAGTATAGCTCAAATATATTTAGACTTTTTCTAAGTATATGTCAAGTATACTTAAATGTCATTTTAAGTATATTTCTGAGAAGTACATAAAGCCCATTTCTGAGAAGTACATAAAAAGAAGACTAAAAGTATACTTTCCTATTTTTTAGTTTAAAATAAGTATACTAATAGCACACTTGAATAAATTTATTTTTCGTAAGGGTAGGCCTAAGTATTATTCACTACAGCAATAAAAGTCTTAACCGTGTTTACATAAAAAAAAAACTGAATTTACAGGAGGCGGCAACAGCAAAATGATAAATGACAACGCGTTTAATAGCCTATAGTTTATAGCTTTAATAATAATCATTAACAAAATAAGTAATATAGTTAATTAGCCTAACTATCCGAAATTTAAAGTTGCCAAGCAGCGTAACTTGTTGCATTAATATACACGGTTACAGGTGTGCCTTTATATCAGTTTATTGCTTTTAAAAACTCTATTAATTTCTACAAATCGGTTCTTTTGAACAGGTCTTTTCAAAGAACCGGGTCAAAACATTGAATTAGTGATTATTTTACGATATGATGTAATTACCTCATTACTTGACATCCTGATGTGGCATGCATGTTCTA
>JADLZN010006921.1:0-284801 GCA_018155175.1 Sinocyclocheilus anophthalmus | reverse complement strand
GAGAGTTTTGGCCTTTGAACACATAGAAGTCCTTCGGTTTCTTCAAGTCTTCACTGGTAATGTTGACTTCAGGGAAAGGGATCTTCAGTTTCTTGCAGGTCTCAGCGGTTTGCAATACTGTCTGCAGTGGAAAAGCATAGCAGTAGCACTTTACTGAAAGGCTTAGACAGATATTTCAGTTGAAATTGAAGTTATTCACTTAAATCTACTCCTGTGTAGCCTATGCTTCCATCAGGCACTAGTCGAGAAACAGCCACTGAGATGAATGGGAATCCCGATGGTTATTACAAAACTCATGAAGATATATGCCACATAGAGATGTTTAAACCATCTGTTTAAATGGTTTTCTTTCTTGTTTTTATCTGGTCAGGTGATACACAACATTCGTAATTATCCCTCGGTGTGTTTAGAGCGTTACTAGTATTTTTAGGTATGCTGCACGGTCAATGGATGAGGCAAAAAAAGAACAGTTTTTTTTTTTTAATGACCATTTGTGTGCCACAGAAGAATAGTGAGATTTTGCATGAGGTTCAGTATCAATGAGTGAGTGTCCAAGTTGAGTAAAAGTGAGGGGAAGTCTAGGGGATGCATTTCTTTAAACAAACTTTTATGAGAGAATGTGTGCATTATATAGTATTATTTAAGTATATAATACCATGAAAGGATCCCTTTCACTGAAATCCAGGGAAATGATGAGGTCAATGTCTCGTTCTTCTCTCAGCACTGAGAAGTAGGGTGAGTTTAGCAACAGTCCGGCGTCTATATAGTCTCTCGTCTCACTTTCCAGAAGAGCACGAGGCACTGCATCATCTAAGCGATCACAGTGTGAAATGAGTCCCTTTATTATTCTCAATGAATTGCCAGTTAATGAACGGGTCTGTTCTCACCTGTCATGTTGTGGAGGAAGTTATAATGCCTGCCCCAGATCCACTGAGCCGCTGTGCATGTGTAGAAGCTACTGTTCTCAGCATTACCCGTCTGATACCCCTGCCTTCTCAATGATTCTGCAATTGCGAGGCCTGTGCAGAGCAGTGCCCTGCGTCGATAGATCCCCAACGTTTTGTCGTCGTCACTGATTATGAATGGCGCTACGCAATCCCTCTATCGTGCGCTTTGAGCGCTTAGCTCCACAACCTACAGAAGTTTTGTTTTTATGGCAAGAAATACCCTCCTATGAAGCGCCGTCTGTCGCGCGGACTTTTTTTTTTTTTTTTTTTTTTTTTCTTCTCTTTCCCCTTCATGTTATTTTAAGAGTCAATTTCACTTAGGTCGAGCAAAATGGCTTGTCCGTCTGCTGAAGAGCACCTAACCGCCTGATGCAAACCTCAGTCCGAACTCTTATCTGAACCTCATTCGTCATATTTTGCTGCTAATTGAGCATCGCTCTGCTGCTATCTGCTGAGTTAAGTACATGTAGTTGATTTTAATCTTGTGTATGGGTAGAAAAAGCATTCACCTTTTCATAAATATGCATGCACATAACACTTGCACTAAAATTTCAATCAAATCCAATGTCAGAGTTTGGAATTTGGTAGCTTTGGGGAGGGAAGGGGCAACACTTTCTCTCTCTTTTCAGGTATGCTGTTGTGATTCTCCTAAAATTGAGACTGAGCCATAACATGGGAGTGGATGGATGTGCTTGCGTCGATGCAATTGTGTAACTAAATTGATATATATTGCATTGGGATGGGGAGGGGGGGCTTAAACTTGCTGTGTTTTGTTTTTCCCCATTGCCGCTTTAGACTTGTTAATTCTTGTACTCTGAAGAATTGGGTGTAAAGCGTCACTGGCTGGAGAAGTTTTACGTGCACTTTTGCCTTTTAAAGATTATGAAAATGGTTTGGGGAGTCTGGGGGGGGTATTCTTAAGCTAGGGGGGGTGACGAAGAACGCCTGCCAAGCATTGTCTATTACAGCGAACGTGATTTTTACTAAAAGCAGCGATCAGAATTTTGTTCATGCCGGAAATTGAATTGGGTGAGTTGGTTTGAGAACTGAACCATATGTTTGGTGCGTAATTACAGTTGTTATGCCACTTGTGGCGGGGGAAGGGCCGGGAGACTCTAAACTCTTTTCTTTGTGTTTCAGCTTTTAAATAGGAACAAGTCACACCTGAATGCAAGTGCAGCCTTGTTCAAGACCTCACTGGTCAGAGATTTGATCTTCCAAGTTGAAGCATATGAAAATTTGACCATTAATTCAGTAGTAGCAATGGCATTTTGAATGTTTTGAAGAATATCTGGGGATTGGGGGGAAACCTGCAGTCTTTGTGTAGTTTCAGGCTAAAGAAGAAGAGCCGTAGAAGACCAGAGTGTTGTAGAGCAGCGGGTTTGAGGTTTTTCTTTTCCTGAGGGAATAATCTTAGGATTGTTTCTTCAGGTTTTGCTTTTTTAACCTCATAAGAAAAAAAGCAAAAGACTCCGGTGGAGGCACTCCTGATTCTCAGGACGGGGTTCAATTCCCTGCGGCGTCTTTGCTTTCTAACCTCTGGTTTGTACGTTCGCTCAAATAGTAGAATCTTTGTGTACCTAAGGTTAGTTGGTTTCTATTTATTTGTTTATAATTTGTGAAAATAGAAGTTTTGCTAATGGCCTAATCTTGTCACCTTTAATTGTGTACACGTTCATATCATCCAAATTCATTGCTTTCTAAAGTTTAATTTATATTGAAGACAAGCTATCAAATGCAGCTTAACAATAGTGACCCTGGACACAAGACCAGTCTTAAGTCACTGGAGCTATTAGATTTGTAGCAATAGCCAAAAATACATTGTATGGGTTTAAAATTAATTTTTCTTTGATGCCAAAAATTAGCTTAAGTAAAGATCATGTTCCATGAAAACATTTTGTAAATTTCCTACCGTAAATAAAACTTTTTTGATTAGTAATATGCATTGCTAAAAACTTCATTTGGACAGCTTTAAAGGTGATTTTTCTCAGTATTTTGACTCGGTATCTATCTGCCATGTACCTCATTACAGTTGTGGGATGTAACTGGAAAGGGTTTTTCTCTGCCAGCGTTTTTAATTGACCACGCCTCCGCTGCGTTTTGGTTCTAGGCCTGTGCAAGGCCTTTCCCTTATCTGCTTAAATCCATTAGCCTTGTCCTGAGAAGCAATCCACATGCGAAGGGTTTTGAAGTTCCTCTGCATCCGTCCCTACACGACACAACTACCTCTACTGCCACCCCGGGTCGGTGTATTGCTGGCTCATTGGGAAACTGCACAAATAATTTTATGACCTGATGAATTTTCAAATGGTCCACTGCATTGGCATCACATTGCTAAAGTCTCAAAACTGACCATTTCATCTGTGTAAGGTTTCATTTAGGATTAACAAATGCTTTGGGTGAGTTTGTTTTATAATGCCACATGTTCTTTAAATGTATAAATTAAACATTTCAACTATTATTATTGAGGAAATGGATACGTTTAACAGGTCACACCATTAGTCATATTCAACCGCCTGTAATTTCCTTTTTAGCTGAAGTTAATTCGATTGAGGTTTTTAAAGGGGTCATATGATGCAATTAAAAAAATTTTCCTTTCTCTTTGGAGTGCTACAAGCTGATCGTGCATAGATAAGATCACTGAAGTTGCAAAGACTAAAGTCTCAAAACCAAAGAGATATTTCTTTATCAAAGTTAAGACTCTGCCAAACCCCCCTAAAACGGCTCGTTCTAACAAACCCCCACATATCTACCTCACTATGTAAAAATATTAGCATAATGCCGCTCTGATCAAAGCGACTCTGTTGCCCTTTCGGGCTTGAACTGATGGTAAAACTAACAACATTATTAACTGTATTGATATTTACTTTGAATAGCTGAAGCTCGCAATTATGGCTAAGGGGCGTATACATTTCCGACGATCGTGCCCTTGATGGTGTTCGGACCAATCACAATGCCACTCGGGTCAGCTGGCCAATCAGAGCAGACTCCGCTTGTCAAAGGAGGGGGCTTTGTTAAAAACTACGTGTTTGAGAGAGGCGGGGCAAAGAGGACCTACAATAATGTACAGTATTTGAAAACTAATGTGTTTTTTTGAACATTAAAGCATGTCAAAATATTCTGTTACACCAAACACTTCTAAAGGCGCACGCCATATGATGTTGCTCAAACGAACATTATTTTGTGTATTTGGTTTAATAAAATGTGTTTATGCGGTTTAAGGTTAAAAAAAACACATTTTCACATACTGTACAACTGATATGCCCCCGCTTTCTGAAACTGTGTCCGCTTCGTCCACTGTGAAAGCTGATCTGGCGATCCACAGCACAAAGTTGAAGTATTTCCTCAGCAACCAACACGGATCAGCTCCAGGCATGACAAAGCAATATCGTCCTATTTTGGAAGGCCAAACAAAGCACCTTAACAACATGGTGGCCGAAGCCAACAATACTACAGACTGAGAAAAAGTTACGCCTTCTTTCTTTACGTGAACATTTGGATGGCGTTATGCAAATCTTCCCAGATAGTGACGTAGACATGTGGGTGTGTGTGTATAGAACGAAAAACGAGCCGTTTTAGGTAGGCGTGGCCTGACTACTTAACTTTTATAAAGAATATCTCTTTGGTTTGAGACTTTAGTCTTTGCAACTATACAGACCTTCTTTATGCACCAAGAGCTTGTAACACTCCAGAGAGAAAGGAAAAATAGAAATTGCATCATATGCCCCCTGAAATCATGGGCAATAATAACACTTAGCAGTTATAAATATATGTAACATACAGATCGATGGTCGAGAATTGTTGGTACCCTTGCGTAATATGAAGAAAGGCGCCTGTGAAATAAATCTGCATTGTTTATACCATTTGCATCTTTGCTTAATATATTTTTTTTAAATTCTAAGCTTTAATTCGAAGTAAAAAATTTTTTTAAAAAACAAAGGTGTCTTGAAATCAGGCATTGTGAAATAATAATTCTCTATACACCATTATTGTCTACATATTATCGAGTAAATATCTTTAAAGTATATGTCCAGTATATCTTAAAAAAAAAATATCACCAGGACCGTGCACGGGCCGGCTAGGCAACATGAAATAATCCAACATGACTTGTCTATTTTACCGGAGCTATAAATTTGAGGTAATACAAAGGCCAAATTCCCTTAATCATTCATCACAATGAGGAAAAACCAAAGAATATAGTTCAGGGCCCGTATTCACAAAACATCTTAATGCTTACCACTAAGAGTTCTCCGTAAATCGCATGTAAAAGTTTTAGCCCCCCCCAAAAAGTTTCTCTTAAAACCTATTCACAAGCGCTGAGACAAAATTACTAGAATAGGAGAGAAGCTCTTAAAGGGATAGTTCACCCAAAAATGAAAATTCTTGTCATCATTTACTCACCCTCATGCTTCCACAACCGGACTTAATGTAAGACCTTTGTTCATCTTCGGAAACACAAATTATGATATTTTTGATGGAATCCTGAGAGCTCTCTGACCCTCCATAGACAGCAAGGATACTACCACGATCAAGGCTCAGAAACGTAGTAAGGTCATCGTTAAAATAATCAATGTGACAGTGGTTCAAGCGTAATTTTAAGAAGCTAGAAAGAATACTTTTTTGTGCAAAGAAAACAAAAATAACTTTATTAAACAATTCGTCTCCTCCACATTACCCTGTAGCGCCATTTTGGAGAGTATCACATACAGGGCAATAATTAAGAATTTCCAATCAACAAAAAATATTACAAATCTGCCTGGAAAAGGACGTGTGTCTATATCGTCCTAATACACGGTGAGGAGGAGAGTTTGAGTGGCCAAAGAATCTCCATGGATCACAGCTGGAATTGCCACAGAAAATACAGCGGTGCCATCTCTAATAAAAAAAAAAAAAAAAAAGTAAAAACTAGAATGTCATGGAAAAGTTAATTTATTCAGTAATTCAACTCAAATTGTGAAACTCATGTACTAAATAAATTCAATTGACACACAGACTCCCCACCCCCCCCTCCCCCCCCACCCCGAATAGTTAAGCTCTTTGGTCTTTAATTGTGATGATTTTGAGCTCACAGGATTTAACAAAAAAACACCAATCACTATCTAACAAATATAGAATATTCATCAAGAACCAATAACAAAAAATTGTTTTTGTGAATTGTTGGCCTCTGAAATGTTGTTCATTTTAGTATATAGGTACCTCAATACTTGGTAGGGGCAAAGCGCTACTCCTTTGCGTTATTACTGCCTCATATTCGGCGCGTGGCCATGGAGGGATCATTTGTGAATATTAATGAGCCCTAAATAAACTTATCACCGCATCTAAACCAACAACATGCCCCGGTTAGATCTGCACCTACCAACTAATATTCATTGAAAGGTGTTACTGTAGCAAAAGAACGCTTATCAATATTATTAGCTCGTCTGTTATCTTGTAAGGATTCATGTCCCAAAACAATTCAAGCAGGCGGTTATTAAGCAATCATTATTAAGAAACACACTAGATCCTAGTGAACTCGGCCAAATTACAGAACCCATTTCAAATCGTCCTTTTAGGTCTAAAAATTTTAGAAAAAGTTGTTTATGGGTCTGCTCAATTGTGCTCCTTCCTGCAAAAAAATTATTTCTATGAAGAATTTCAGTCAGGTTTCAAGCCCCACCGTAGCACAGAAACTGCATTTGTTAAAATTACAAATTACTTGCTTCTTTCGTCAGACCAAGGCTGCATCTCATTAGTTTTATTTGATCTTAGTGCTGCGTTCGACAATGTAGATCATGACATATTCATAGATTGATTACAAAACTATACAGTTATTCAAGGGCAGGTTTTAAGATGGTTTAGATCCTATCTGTCGATCGCTACCACCTTGTTCATTTAAATAGGGAGTCATCTCAATTATCACCAGTAAAATATGGAGTGCCACAAGGATCTGTCCTAGGTCCTCTGCTATTTTCGATATACATGTTGCCCCTTGGTAATATTATTAGAAAATACGGGATTAGTTTCCACTGTTATGCCGATGATCTCAACAAGACCAGATGAAACTTCTAAATTATCTAAAGCTAACAGAGTGTGTTAAAAATGTAAAGATTGGATGACCAATAATTTTACAGAGATATTACTTATTAGAGACAAAAGATCAGTATGCGGCCGAATCTCTTGGATTACAATTTACAACTAGACGGATGTACTGTTACTTCCTCTACAGTCAAAAATTTGGGTGTTATATTAGACAGCAATTGTCTTTTGAAAATCATATTTCCCATGTTACAAAAACAGCATTCTTTCATCTTAGAAACATTGCCAAGTTACGAAAAACATGTTACCTGTTTCTGATGCAAAAAAAGCTAGTTCATGCATTCATGACCTCTAGACTCGACTATTATAATGCACTGCTAGGTGGTTGTCCTGCATCTTCAGTAAACAAGCTACAGGTAGTCCAAAATGCAGCGGCTAGAGTCCTTACCAGGTCAAGAAAATATGATCATATTACCCCAATTTTAAGGTCTCTGCACTGGCTACCTATTAAGTTCCGTATCAGTTACAAAATATTATTACTTACCTATAAGGCCCTTAATGGTTTAGCTCCTGCATACCTAACTAGTCTTCTACCACACTACAATCCATCACGCTCCCTAAGGTCGCAAAATTCTAGACTTTTGGTAGTACCTAGGATAGCAAAGTCCACTAAAGGAGGTAGAGCTTTTTCGCATTTGGCTCCCAAACTCTGGAATAGCCTTCCTGATAACAGTCGGGGTTCAGACACACTCTCTCTGTTTAAATCTAGATTAAAGACACATCTCTTTGGCCAAGCATTAAAATAATGCATCTCATAATCTTTTACCGCAGTTATATCTGATCAAAATCACATCATTATTCTTTAGCTTGGGTTAAACAAATAAATTTTGCTTGGATGGAACAGCAGCTATGCTAATTATGTTTCTATTTGTTTCTCTGTCTTTTGCCACAGGATTAAATTCCCTTCGGCTAACTAGGATTTACTCTTCAACTTCAGTCTGGATCCAGAACACCTGAGAAAGAGATGATGCCAACCCCTCAGAGGACCTCAGATGATGCAAACCCTGAAACAACAAACAGAACTACCACATTTTGCTATATGTTTGAGTGACCCATCATATATATTGCTGTTTTGGTTTTTTTTTTTTTTTTATAGTGGTCATCGTACTGTTTTAGTACGTCTTCTATAATGCATTTTCCGTACTGCTGGCTTAGTCTGCCGTCAGAGGAACTGGCCCCCTGACTGAGCCTGGTTTCTCCTAAGGTTTTTTTCTCCATTCTGATGGAGTTTTGGTTCCTTGCCGCCTGTCGCCTCTGGCTTGCTTAGTTGCAGCGGAAACACTTCATTCCAGCAATATCGTTGACATGATGCAAAGATTATTATTTAAACTGAGTGGATGTTGACATCACTAGAATTCTATTTGAAGAACTGTCTTTAACTGCAAAAATGCTCTGCGTGTTTGCTATTGTCATTTATGACAGTATTTTTTTTTTTTTTTTTTTTTGACACTCTTTCCTAATGTAATGCCTGACCCACCTTCAGTTGCTTGACACAATCGTATTGTAAAAGGGCTATATAATAAAGATGACTGACTGGTTGGGCCCACAGCCTGGGGTGGTATGGAAGCCCAGGTTTCTTTGACAGTGGCCTTCAGCCCATCTGCATTTTTTGGTCTCTTGTTTATAATTTTCCTCTTGACAATACCCCATAAATTCACTGTGGGGTTCAGGTCAGGCGAGTTTGCTGGCCAGTCAAGCACACCACCACCATGGTCATTTAACCAACTTTTGATGATTTTGGCAGTGTGGGCAGGTGCCAAATCCTGCTGGAAAATTGAATAAGCATCTTCAAAAATCTGGTCTGCAGAAGGAAGCATGAAGTGCTCCAAAAATTTCTTGGTAAACGCGGTTGCAGTGACTTTGGTTTTCAAAAAGCACAATGGACCAACACCAGAAGATGACATTGCACCACAAATCATCACATACTGTGGAAACTTAAGATTGGACTTCAAGCAACTTGGGCTATGAACTCCACCCTTCCTCCAGACTCTAGGACCTTGGTTTTCAATGAAATACAAAAATGGCTTTCTCATCTGAAAGAAGGACTATTGTATGCCATGGCCCCACGGCCACAATCATATTTCTTCTTCTCCTTAGAACAGGGTAAGATGCCTACTGACATTGATCTGATGCGTTCATGCGTGAAAGCTAACAGGATATGAAATGTAGACAAATATCCTTACACGTCCTGTGAGAGGGGATGGCCTCGATGCCTTGCCCAGCCTCAGTCCATTCCTTTGTGAAGTTCACTCAAATTCTTGAAACAATTTTGCTTGACAATCCTCATAAGACTGCAGTTATCTCGGTTGGTTGTGCATCTTTATCTTCCACACTTTTTCCCTCCACTCAACTTTCTGTTAACATGCTTGGATACAGCCCTATGCTGAACAGCAGCTGCATTGTTTAATGAATGTTTGTTCTTTTTTTTTTTTTATTTTTTTTTTTCTATTTTTTGGCTTACCTCCTGGTGAAGGGTGTCAATGATTGTCTTCTCGACAACTGTCAGATCAGCAGTCTTCCCATGATTGTGTAGCCTAGTGAACCAAACCCAAACTGAGAGACCATTTTGAAGGCCTCGGTGAACTTGGGCAGGGTAGTTTTGAGTGATTAGCGAATTGGCCTGTCACCTCTATTCTAATTTGTTGAGATAGTGAATTGTGTTGTTTTTGCCTTCAATGTGAGGCCAATTCATCACAATTAACAAGAACCACAGACTTAATACTACTTCAGTTGATCGATGATGGATTGAATTCTATTTTTAATACATAGAGTTTCACAGTATAGATTGAATTACTGAAATAAATGAACTTTTCCACAACTTTTTAATTTATTGAGATGCACCTGTAGTTGAGTCTGTTTTGGAAAGTCTCACAAAAAAATTAAGAAAAAATTAAAACAGCACCTACATCAAGTTGTTTGGGAGGGTTTAAAGAAAAAAATTCAGGTACAGAAAATGCTCTCAACCGAAAACAAACGGTTGAGAGCACTACTGGAACTTCAAACAGGACTGGGGTCTATGTTCAGATGAAACTAAAAATGAGCTTTTAGCAGCAAACACTCAAGATGGGTGGTGCACACAGGAGAAAAAAAGTTACCATGTGTTACAATGCGAAATATATTCTGTATCTTTATGTTGTGGGCCTATTTTTACTGCCAAGGGAGCGATCCTGGACATCTTGCTTCAGATACATGGCATCACGAGTATGGAGTCAATTAAATAACAACAGACAAAATAAATTAAAAACTGGCTGTTAATGCTAGAAACCTTGTAATGGGCCAAGGTTGGATCAATGATCACAAAACAAACATAATATAATAATAATTATATATATATATATTATATATTATATAATTAATAACGTTCTACTGACCTGAAACCTATAGAAGGAGTGCTCGCCCGTTAAACGGAACGAGAAGGAGCACCAACACGGAGCTAGGAATCTAAGGCGTTCTGACCGCTATAGGGGAGATTCTAGATGAAGGAATGTTCTCTGATCTCTTGTCAGGTGTTCTCCACCAAGCGCTATCAAGCATTACTAGGTGCTAGAATGAAGATCAGAGCTGGTATCTTGGCCAAAAGGATGATGCCAAAAAGTATGGATAAAAGATTACATAATTGCATGTACGCCAAGGTGTATTGGAGAAAAACATTTATTTCATAATGAGAATTTTCCCCAATTTTAAATTGAAACAATGATAAATAACCACAAACAGAGATCATTGTCTGAATCACATGGCCCGGATGGGGGTCTTTTTCCCCCCGACAGTCGCGGAGCAGTTGCGCCCTCTGTTGGTTCGCTGTCAGTCCTACAGCAACATCGTAGGCTGGATTGACGGGGAAGGATGTGGTCCTTTTTCGCACGGGATCCTATCAAAGACTTCAACTATGAGATTTTACCCGAAAACCAAGAAAAGTCAGGCATATGGACCCTTAGTCGGGGCAAGCGCAAGGTAAAACGAATTAGCACGTAATATAAAGCATGTAGTGTCGCAGCAGGCCGCTGAAGCCTCGGTCTAAAGTTTAGCTACATCCCGCGTAGCGTTGCGCAGTAAAGCAAATATAAAAAGCTCAAAACACCCCGAAATTCTTTGTAGGATTATATGTTTTAATAGGCAGTACTAAATATCTGTAGATGCGAATTTGTTTCAATATAAGGACCACTTATAACACAAACTAGGTTTCTTTTGTCATGCTTTCACCACAGTAACGTTAACGTATATATCGTTCCTGTGGCCACGTCAACAGAAAACTGCAGACACATTAGCGGCTTAATAATGATCTTATGACTAAGTACAATTGTTAGTATTCATTTGTTTATGTGTTTCCTTTTATTTTTTTGTTTGTAGTGTTTCACTGTCATCGCTCATTGTATTATGTATGATTATATAAATTGCTGAGAAAGGTGCAGTGTTTGTATTTACAGTACACGTGTCCTGACAGGCCATATTAATAACTGTATCACATGATCATTCACCAGAATTACCTATGTCATATCAGTAATTGTATCTGATCGTCATTTACTAAGTTTTCTGGCGGGCATCAGTAACTATCTGATCAGCATTATAATGGAGTGGGGGTTCAATCTTCAACTGGCTGGCAGGAGCCGCCACTGACAGGTCACGTGACCTGCCAGAAGAGGTTCGGTGGCAGCGGCCGAGTGGCAAGGCCACGTGAACTGTCAGGGTTGGTGGCCAGCTGCCCAGTGGCAGGTCACGTGACATGTCCGTGGCTGGTGGCTGGCTGGCAGTATGCCATTAACAAGATCCACTGGCGCGCATCAGTAGCCAGCGCAAGACGCGCTCCGAGTTTAACGCGTTCTCTACCACTCTCTCTACAAGGAAATGTATTATTTTATGATTATTAATATATTCTTATGGGTCTAGTCTTTTAATTTGTCGACATTTTATAGAGGCTTATTGCAAATAAGGTGCCCAAATGGCCGTGATCTCAACTGCCAGCTGATTGTCGCTTCCACTCGCGGCTCAATCCAGCCAGCCACGGTTAAACTGCGAGTATAAAGCATTCCCTATCACTCTCGCTGTATGAAAATACACTATTTTAATATTATAAATATATTCTTATGACTCCATTCTTTTGTATGATTGACGTTTTAGGTGGGTTTATCCCAATTAAAGCAGTCAAATGAACATGATCACGACTGGTTGCTTACTGGCTCTTCTCTGAATGCTCAACCAGCCAGCCGCTGCTGAGCTGCGAGTATAACACGTTCCCTATCACTCTCACTGCAAGGAAATAAATGTTTTATTATTATGACTATATTCTTATGAATCTATTATTTTGTATGATTGACGTTTTAGGTGGATTTATCCCAATTAAAGCAGTCAAATGAACATGATCACAACTGGTTGCTTACTGACGCTTCTCTGAACGCTCAACCAGCCAGCCGCTGCTGCCTCTCATTCCAAGGAAATCATTCTAATTTGTATGGATACTGCCACTAGTTGTGACGATTTTACGATTTATGTTATGTAATAACATTTGTTATGCAATAATGTACAGTATAAAAATGCCTATTAAAACGTGAATTATCCCAATAACAAGAATCTTTCTCAAAGTAATTTCAGCGACAACAGGACAAACTGCAATGCTTTTGAATAATTATATAAAAGAAAGCCAACTTAAACTCCAGTTAGGGGTCAATCCTACCTGATTGGCCCCAGCAGTGGACCATTGCAGCTGTCAGTCTGATTCTGGCAGGTCACGTGATCTGCCAGTGGTTGGCTGCCTGGCGGCTGGAAGTCCACTGTCAGGAACCATTGATTTATGGCAGATTTATGTTGCTCTCCTTCCACTCTATACGGGAATAATAATAAAAAAATTTATTGTACATCTGTTCATATGACTTTATTCTTTTAGTACATTACTATTCGGAAATGTTTTAGGGCGGATGTCAGCCATCGTGGAATATGGAACCCGTTCAATTCGGAGCTGAAAGTGACTGGCTGCACTGAAGCGGCAGTAACCCACCAGTCGGGATCACGGTCATTTGAACACTTTATTTGTGATAAACCTCCCCAAAATGTCCACAGTTTAAAAGACTAGACTTATAATAATATATTAATAATCATAAAATAATAATAGGTAATTGCAGAGACAGTGGTAGGCTAAACTCGGAGCGCTCTTGCGGCTGGCCGATTGAGCAGCCAAGTGCAAGCGGCAATAACCTGCCAGTCCGGATCACGGCCATTTGAACACTTTATTTGTGATAAACCTCCCTAAAATGCCGATCATGTAAAAGAACAGACCCATAAGAATGAATTCATAATCATAAAATAATATATTTCCTTGCAGAGAGAGTGGTAGAGAACGTGTTATACTGACAGCTTCATAGCGGCTGGCTGGACTAAAGTGTCAGTAACACACCAGTCGGGATAACAGTTATTTGACCACTTTAATCTGGATAAACCTCCCTAAAACGTATAACACATAAAATGATAGATTCATATGAATATAGCCTATACATAATAATAAAATAATTTATTTTCTTGCAACGGGAGTGGTAGAACGCGATAATCTTTAAGTTTAACAGTGACTGGCTGGATGAGCGGCCAGCGACGCGTCAGTAACCCACCAGTCAGGATCACGGCAATTTGACGGCTTTAATCGGGATGAATCTTCCTTAAACGTCAATCATATAAAATAATAGATTCACACGAATGCATTAATAATAATAAAACAATGATTTAAATTGTAGTGAGAGTCATATGGAACGCGCGTTAAACTCGCAGCTCAATAGCAGCTGGTAGACTGAAGAGTAGGCAACCCACCAGTCTGGATCACGATCATTTGACCACTTAAATAAGGATAAAACCCCCTAAACCGTATATGATCTTAAATAATAGATTAATGAGAATATATTTATAATAATAATAATAGTAATGCATTTCCTTGCAGCTAGAGTGGTAGAGAACGCGTCAAAATTAGAGCTCAATTGCCACTGACTGGACTGAGTGGCCAGAGAAGCGTCAGACCCACCAGTCTGCCAAACTGCCATTTGTCTCCTTTATTCAGGATAAACCTCCATTATACGCCTATGATATAAAAGAGTACATTCATAAGAATACATAAAAAATAATAAAACAATTAATTTAATTGCAGTAAGAGTCGTTAAACTGGCAGCTGCCGGAAGCGGCAGTAACCCACCAACCGGGATCACGGCCATTAGACTACAAATTAAACCTCCTTAAACCTATATTATATTAAAAATACGTTCAAAAGAACATATTCACAATAATAAAATTACGCATTTCCTTGCAGCAGGAGTGGTGCGGAACGCATAGGCATACTCATAGCTTAAAAAGTCTGACTGTAGGAAACTGTTATAGGAGGACATGAACGCAAATAATACATTAATTGACTCAAAGTTGTTTACAAAAACAATGTAGAAATAACAAAAATAAAATCAGAATTATTTCCTTGGAATGAGAGGCAGCAGAGGCTGGCTGGTTGAGCGTCCAACAAAGCGTCAGTAAGCAATCAGCCGTGATCACGTTCATTTGACTGCTTTAGTTGGGGAAAAAAACCTAAAAGGTCAATCATCCAAAAAAACAGAGTCATAAAAATATATTCATAATAAAATAGTGTATTTCCTTGCAGGGAGAGTGATAGGGTAGGCGTTCTACTCGCAGATCTACAGCGGCTGCCTGAAGCTGCCAGCCAGCCACTGGCAGGTCACGTGACCTGCCAGAATCAGACTGGCAGCTGCCACCAGCCACTGGCAGCTACCAGAATCAGACTGGCAGCTGCCACCAGCCACTGGCAGCTGCCAGAATCAGACTGGCAGCTGCCACCAGCCACTGGCAGCTGCCAGAATCAGACTGGCAGCTGCCACCAGCCACTGGCAGTGCCAAATTCAGAGGGAGGCTGCAAGAATTCAGACGTCAGCTGCCAGAACAGCCTGCAGGGGGCAGCTGCCACCAGCCACTGGCAGCTGCCAGAATCAGACTGGCAGCTGCCACCAGCCACTGGCAGGTCACATGACCTGTCAGTGGCGGCTCCTGCCAGCCAGTTGAAGATTGAACCCCTACTGTTATAATGGCAGCTCAAACATCAGGGAGGGTTCTTACTGTAATGTTATTGACTAAAGGATATATATCAGTGGTTTCGTTCATTTGAAGACTAGTCAATATAATCAGGACATTCTGGGTTTTCCCAATCTAATTGCACTAGTCTTCTTGGCCAACTATAGATGAATTGTAACTTAAGTTAACTAGTACCCCCTCTTTATTCCAGACAACTGGTGAGCCAGTGTCAGTCTTCCTGTATGAGGTTTCCCAGGGAACAGAGGAGCAGACACAGCTGGCTAAAGCAGCTTTCAAACGCACAAAAACTCTCAGACATCCCAACATCTTGTCTTACGTAGATGGGTTGGAGGTAAGGATCCCATGAAATGATGTTGTTTATCAATGTGGTGATGAACCATAAGGGGGTTGTTCTCTTGAAGCAATATTGATTATTTAGGTTGAGGTGAGCTTTGTGAGTGTAACCCCTTGTCAGTTAAATATACTTGAATCCCAGAATATAAATATTTTAGTCACTTTTTGTTAGTGGGGGATTTTACACAAACTGAGGTTTGATGGTCAAGATTGATCCCGATTGCGTTAAAAAGCCATTTTTATGAAAACTCCTGTCTTTTCCTGTTTGGCATCAGACAGAGAAAAGCTTGTACATCGTCACCGAGCCAGTGACGACTCTGGCTGCTCACCTGAAGCTCCAGGCGGAGAAGGGAGGTGCGAGTGATTTAGAGGTGTCATGGGGCCTTCATCAGATTGTCGTAAGTTGTGAAGGCATGGACTAAAATGAAATTATTGTTCAATCATTAGTCAAATTACTCAGTTTGCTGTCACTCCTTTCCCATCAGAAAGCACTGAGCTTCTTGGTGAACGATTGCCATCTCAACCATAATAACTTGGGCATGTGGGCTGTCTTTGTGGACCGTGCTGGTGAATGGAAACTTGGAGGGTTGGATCATGTGACCTCAGACCAGGGAGACTCCACTTCCTTACCGCCACCTAAAGTGATCAGCCCCGACTTAGAGAGATATGACCCTCCAGAGAGCCCTGGCAATGGTGGAGATAAATGGTACAGGCAGAAATCTTCTATTCTCTAGTTCAGCCCATACATTTCCTATAGGTTATGAAAATTTTTAATTGACTTGACTTTCAATCAAGACTTAAAATGTTTAGTAAAATGCATATTTAATAAACTATAGCTTATTGTTGTGTCTGTACCATCTCAGGACAGGGGACGTGTGGCGTCTCGGTTGTCTCATTTGGGAAGTATTTAATGGAAGTTTACCACGTGCCTCCTCGTTACGATCTCTCGGCAAGGTACTAGGGCATTTTTGTTTAACTAGTTGTGCAATAATAACTTTCTTCAGTAGTTTTGATTATTACATACAGAATAAAAGCTGTTTATACTCAGAGTCTTTCAAATCACTTTCTTTACTTCTTACAGATTCCAAAGCAGTTAGTGCCGCATTACTGTGAGTTAGTTGGAGCAAACCCAAAGATTCGTCCCAACCCTGCACGTTTCTTACTGAACTGCAGATCTCCTGGAGGCTTTATGAACAACAGCTTTGTGGAGAGCTGTCTGTTTCTGGAAGAGATACAGGTATTTAAACAATTGTGTGTTTGTCTTTTTCTGTGAGCCTGTATTGTGTTGTATTACACTAGCATTCAAAAGTTTGGTGTTGGTAATTCTAATATGCAGATTTGGGGCTCGAGGCATTTCTTATTACCAGTATTGCTGGTACAACTGTGCTGCATAGTATTTTTTTGAAACTCTTCAGGATTCTTTGATGAATAGGAAGTTCGAAAGAACAGCATTTAATGAATGGAAATCTTGATGTAAACATCTTTGTCATCTTTCATTGATTTAATGCATCCATTCCTTGCTGAATCACCCTCAAATATTTAAACAGTAATTTATATTGATGAATATGCTTTGATAAATGAATAATTCAGATGTTATAAATATTTTATGTAAAATTATAAAACCATGTGTAGGATGATCAGGCTATTTGTGTGGGTTGTGTTTTTGTGTGTATAGGTTTGTGTTGTTTTTACGTGTTTTTATTAATACTGTAACATGATTACCATAGATTTAGGTCAGATAAGTCGCATAAAAGCTTGTTTGTTTGTGTGTTCATGTAGATTAAAGAACCTGCAGAGAAGCAGCAGTTTTTCCAGGACCTAAGTGAGAATCTCGACTCTTTTCCTGAAGATTTCTGTAAACATAAAGTGCTGCCTCAGCTCCTTACAGCCTTCGAGTTCGGCAATGCTGGCGCTGTCGTCCTCACACCATTATTTAAGGTGATAGACATTTTTGGTATTGCATTAACGCTTAACCATGTTGTACATTATCTTCAGAGCATCTTATCCAAAAGGTTTGAAGTTTCTTTAATAAATATATATTGTTTGTGTTAGGTAGGGAAGTATTTGTCAGCTGAGGAGTACCAGCAGAAAATCATCCCAGTCATAGTGAAGATGTTCTCCTCTACCGACCGTGCCATGAGGATACGACTGCTACAGCAGGTACATTAGAGTTTTCTACATTAGAGTTTCGTCATACCAAAGTCTTACCCAAACTTTCTGACTCTATCAAACACACTGTCTCAGTTCTAAATGTATTCTTTTTTCTATTTGTCTATCTTTTTTCCAGATGGAGCAGTTTATTCAGTATTTGAATGAAGCAGCAGTTAACTCACAGATTTTTCCACACGTGGTTCATGGCTTCACAGACACAAACCCTGCCATCCGAGAGCAGACTGTAAAGGTATCTGTATGTTCCATCTTCTCTCCTTTCCAGTGTTTTGAACCTCAGTGTAACTGATGTTGGCATATTTATACATTTATGCATTTAGCAAACACTTTTAAATAATGTTTCTTTTAATTTCTTTTTCTCCTGTAGTCCATGCTACTGTTGGCCCCTAAATTAAATGAAACCAATTTAAATCAAGAGTTGATGCGTCACTTTGCACGACTCCAGGCCCGGGACCCCCCCGACGCGGCCCATCCGCTTGCCAACTACCACCGTTGTGGGGCCAATCGCCCCTACCCATATGTGGGACGGTAACGGCATCGTAAAAGAAAACCCATAATCCTTCACACAAGTGTTTTGCTCTCAATGAGCCATCTTTTGCCCGATGCTTTTTTTCTCAATGGCCGAGAGTGTATAATCTCTCATTAATCGGGAACAAAAGGGCAAAAAGAAGCCCCATCGTATTTTCCATATAGCGCTCAACAGAATAGACGAGCAAGGCGTCTGGGGATTTAGGTGGCCCCGAACTCCGTAAACTATAGTGTGGCACCTTGGAAGAAAGGCGCCGCAATCGTCAAAGGTTCGACCGCCACTGTGGCACCGGGGGACGTGAGAACCAGAACAGGAAAAGTCGAGAGCTTCAGGTAAAGAAAAATGGAACAGCAGACAACATGCATTGTGCCACCTGATACGTACTCTATTCTTTACATGTTCCGCTGGATGGGTCTTGGGGGGGTAATCCTCATTTTTAAAACGGACAAATTTTAAGGACTTCGTCTTTGGTTCCTTGTAGGCGTTCCCCGCCACCACCCGTGATCCTCGCCGTAACAGATGTGCGGCCAGTTTCTGCAGGGCCCCTCCGCCTATGCAAATGACTCGGTTAAGTGATTTGATTAACGCATAATATGGATACGACCCTGGCGCCCCCAGCAACCACCAAGTCAAATTAGAGGCGAGCGGTAAAATTTGTTTTACAAGCATCGCACGCCAAAAAAACACTCCCTGGTATGGGATCCCGGACCGAACTTAAACGGAGTACCATTTGTAAGCTGGGATATGCCCCTATTAGGCTATTAAGTACCCGATCCATGGATATCCATGCAAGCTAAGGTTGCTAAAAACTGTCACCTACACATCAGAATATTAAAAAGCTAGGAATTTATTGGTTTACGGAATATGCATTGAATTAAGGACTTCCTTGGACACACCTTAAAGACGGATTTTTCTCAATATTTGATTTTTTTTGCGCTAATGTCAAGATTTCAGATTATCACTAGTTGATTATTGCAGGGCCACGAAAGGATCGTCGTAATCTGAACCAGGAAACACAGTACATCAATGGAAAGCTTATTTATTCAGCTTTATTTAAAAAAATTGACCCTTGTGACTGGTTTTGTGGGGTCAACGGTCGGTCACATTTTGTCCCTTATCTTAAAGGGATAGTTTACTCAAAAATGTATATAAAATTCAGTCTTCCCAAATGAAGGTAATTAGATAAAAATAATGCTAACGGTTCAATTGCAGAGAAGGATGTGACTGCATCGGCTCAGACAGGAGGCTCAGCTGCTACATGGGCAGGATGGGCGGTAACAGGTGTCTCATCTCTCACCTCCAAACTCATCCGAAATGCTCCGGCTGGTTCGGAGGCACCACCTGCTGAAAACAGCCCTGTCCCTCAACCTGCTGCTGGACCAGTACCCACAAATACTGCAAGCAAAGGTGTGCAACAAGACAGAAGCTATGTCTCATGTCAAAGGCTGCACCCTGTGTAGGTCACATTTGTCATATGCATACATCAAGGATGTCTCATTAAAAAAATAAAAATAAAATTGCCATTATAAAATTGCCTGTTATTTCTAATGAAGCGTAAATGACTGTACTTTCTTTCTTACTTTGGAATGTAGTGGTTATTTTGCCTAAATGAGGCATCCTCAATGACACATGCAGCCAACAAATATGACTTCCTGAGGAAATAGCCTTCCAATTTAGACAGCTAAAGTATGATAAATTAAGGAAGTGGAATGAAGATGATCAAGGAAGTAAATCTTTAGTTATAAGCAAAATGATTTAACTAGTATGATTTTAGATTGATTACAGTTATTTTATAACCTAGTTTCAACCTACCAAACAGCTTTAATCTGCAATCTTATTTGATTAGATTTTTTCAAATAAAATTATGAGCAGAAATATACATTAAAATGAGTGGCACCAAGTTTATTATCTCATCAACTTCCTCTTTTCCTGTTAGGGCCAGAAATGAGAGCACAGACGTCAGGTGCACGTGGGATCCAATCAGAGACATCAAATGAGCAGACAGTGGAGCCAGATAGGGATCGGTGGGATGATGAAGATTGGGGAAGCCTTGAGGTGAAAGATGGTTATTCAAATTATGTAAAGTCTCTGGTGTTTTTTCAGTGCTTGACATTTTATAGTGTTAAAAGTTCTCTTACACATGAATACTGAAGAAATTTGAATAATTCCTTATCTCTGTGCACCCACAGGACCCTGAAAAGGTCCAAACAGATCCAGACGATTGGCATTCTGATTGGTCGGCAATGTCATCAACACAGAAGAAAAGCAGTGTAAGTGATTTGCATTAGTGTAGCTTATCGGATAAAAGATCACTATTATCCTTCTTGATTTGTTCAGTGTTAGCTTTGTGCAAATGTTGAGGACGTATTTACAATATCCTTTCTTAAAATTACTAAATGGAAAAACTTGACAGGTTTTTTTAACCATATTCGTTCTACAGTGGTTGACTGAGATGGGATTTTCAATATATTTTATAAAAATATTTCAAAATATATAGAGAATATTGTACGTGCAATGAAATATATTGATCAAATGAGACAATTCTATTCATTCAAATGTTACTTCACAAATAAATGATGTATTATCCTTTAACAAGGCTAAACTAATCTTGTCATGTTTCCATAGGTGGGCCGGAAGTCCTCTGAGGCAGTCAAGAAGCAGAATTCTGATTGGAGCTCTGGCTGGGATGCCGATGACAGCTGGTCTAATGAGAAAGACGCAGATGGTCAGGGTCAAAGTTCACCTGCTGATGAGGGCTGGGGTAATGACTGGGATGAGGATGGAAGTCTGGCTGAGAGTTTCACCCCAACACCTCGAAGTATAGCCTCAACCGAAGCTCCAAAGAGTGGCAGATTAAGCTCTGCGCAGGAAGGGGTACGATTGGCCAGCGATTATAAATGGGCGGGAAAGCGGACCGGGCGCATCAACAAACCTTACGATTGTTGCCATTGGTGTCACAAACGATAAGTAGGAAAGCAGAGAAATAAAAGTACCACGGTAAGTCTCTGGTGGAGGTATTTCCTTTCATTGTAAATTGCTAAATGCTATAGTTCCCACCCGGTGTATAATGTTTGTGTTTTTTTTTGTCCACAGAAGTCTGATGGCTGGGATGCAGACTGTGCTGGAGACTGGGGAACAGAAGAAAACTGGGAGTCACTGGATGGAGATCAGGGTCAGAGACATTTGTTTTCCAGTTTATGCACTTAAACCAGAGTATTAAAATGCAGATTCATTCTTGTGTTTTCAGTTAGAAAATATAGAAAGTGCATCTCAAATAACCATGCTTTCACTCCCTCAGGTTTAAGTAAAGCAGAATTAGTAAAGAAGAAACGAGAAGAGCGGCGGAAAGAGCTGGAGGCCAAACGGGCAGAGCGCAAGGCGGCAAAGGGTCCTCTCAAACTGGGCGCACGCAAACTGGACTGAGCACTTGAGGTACAACAGATCATTGACACTTTGAAGATGAAGGGACTGCGAGATTTTAAAGAAACATTCTGTGATGTACGCTGGGCAACTTGAAAGACCTAAAATTCAGCCGTGTCTGCTGACTGAGGAACAGCTAACACACTTTAAACTATGATGTTCCTTTACTCTCCCCACAGTACCATGATTTTTATAATACACAATATCATAGTTTACTGAGTGTGCATGAACTCACTGGTTTGATTATTAGGAGAATAATATAATCCTATATATCTGTGTATGGATGTACACTGATTATACATTAACTAAGGACCGCTTTGCCCTGAATGCGATCTTTGAGGACATGAAAATGGATGATGCAGAGAAAATCAAACATGTTAGCTGTTACTTAATCATGATCCTAGATGGAACAATGCCATTACTAGTGCATGTATAAACACAGATGAATATTTTCAAAACAAAGGATTCACTTGACCAAAAAACATTGTAACTCATGAAAGGCGTTTTGTTCTTTCTTAGTTTGACATATGACGGGGTGAGGGTGGATGTGCTTGTTGGTTTGTGCCTTCTTTTGCGTTCCAAGTAAGCGGTACTGCTTATGTTGTAAAATAAACTAATCAACAGATGATTTTAGTTAATGAGACAGTCTGTGAAATCTGGTGCAATATTTTCAGAAGGGGTAATTAATGTACTGTACACACAGATGTAAAATCCAACTTCATATGTATTATAATAAAGAGGAGCAGTCTGTCTTTGGAAATGTGCTATACAGAATCATGTTGCTCAATTGCTATGTTTCACAGAACTTAGTCCAGCAAATGGTAACAAAGGTCTCATTGAACTGTCAGAAACACAGTGTTGCCTTCTAAAAATATATAACAGAAGAAGTGGTGAGATTTATTTTCTACAGTCATCAAAAATCTAGAAATATCAAGGAATTTAATATTATATTTTTATAGGCCTAAAAAACACTGGTAGTATTCAACTCTAAAATATTTAATTAGCTGAATTGTCTACAATATTTTCTATATAAAATCTAAAGAAAAATTCAAAAAATCCTTATGTGGGAATGACAAGGGTTGGGCAAAGTCATGGAAAGTTATTGGTCTCTCCCACACGGTTTTTCGTATACCCCTGTGCTTAACTTTGGACCAGCCTTTGCGGGTGTGAAGAGGCATTACTGGCTTATGAACATAACTCAGGAAGAAAGGTTTCTTAAATTCTAAGTACTGGACAGTAAGACTAATGTATTTATTTCAATCTCATTTTCTTATCTTTGGCCAGCGCTATATTTGTAAATGTTTATTTAAGGAGTGGTGGCAAATCCAACAGCCATAGATGATGTCACAGAATATAATTGCACAGTATGGTAATTGTTATCTTTCATTAATGTTGTTTACTTTCATTATGTAGTTCACCCTTGTCTTAATGGATATGAGTGCGGTGTCAATTTAGTTTGATCCCATTCACATTCAAGTGCCTCACCATTACCATGATGATTACTTTTTTTCCTAAAGAGAATAATCAAAATGACATTTTGTGGTAATCAACATGCCACAAAATGAGTTTAACCTTAACCATTAAAGGGGTCATATGATGCTGCTAAAAAGAACATTATTTGGTGTAATGAAATGTTTATGCGGTTTAAGGTTAAAAAACACATTATTTTCCACATACTGTACATTATTGTTTCTCCTCTATGCCCCGCCTTTTGAAACACATAGATTTTTACAAAGCTCATCGTTCTGAAAAGCGAGGTGTGCTCTGATTGCCCGAATACCTCAAGCGTGTGACGGAAATGTTACGCCCCTTACCACATTGTGATGATGCCGTCAGGCCGGAGCGGAGAGTGCGGAGAAAATCGAAAGTGACGATTCAAAAACAATAAAACCCATTATAAACGAGGCATTTGTTGCATCCAGTGGGGATGGATTAAAATGGCATATACTGTCTTTTTACGCGTTGCACTGAGCCCCGTAAACATAAAACCATGTCTGAATTTATGATCGGAGAAACGACAAACAACAAGCGCTGCTCTACACTGCTCAAAACTCGAATTTGAATCATCAGTTGCAAATTCTTTAATATAAAAAAACGCACTCACAGTCTGTGAGTCAGAACAGCCGGCCTTGTAGTCTAATCTACCAGGATCAGGAAAAAGTCCTCCTGTAACATGTGCTGCAACATCGACTATTTGGGAGGATGTTCTGGACCCGTTTTGCCTCCCGCTCACACCTACAACCCCTTAACCCCACCCTGACAATAGTTCTAGATGAGAGGTTCACTTCTTTTGCTCCGAATACCTGTCACCAGGGGCAAAACCCAAGTCGTTTCAGTTTCGCTTTCAGGCCGACGGCCTAGTGTGAGCCGCGGCCGGCGGATTCGACGAAGGAGCGTCTGGCGGGTTTGCGGCAACCACATGTGACGACCCCGAGCTGAACTCCGCTTCGTCCACGGTGAAAGCCGATCCGGCGATCCACAGCACAAAGTTGAAGTATTCCCTCAGCGACCAACACGGATCAGCTCCAGTCATGACGAAGCGGATATCGTCCTCTTTTGGGAGGCCAAACAAAGTAGTTTAGCTCTCACAAGGAAGCGCACAGCGCCTCCACGACATGGTGGCGGCAACAACAATAATACAGCAAGAATAAAAGTTACGCCTTCTTTCTTTTTGTAAACATTTGGGCAGCATTATGCAAAACTTCCCACATAGTGACGTAGACATGTAGGGGCGTGTTAAAACGAGCCGTTTTAGGTAAGCGTGGTTTGACTCTTAACTTTTATAAAGAATAGCTCTTTGGATTTGAGATTTAGTCTTTGCACTTTACAGATCTTCTTTATGCACCAAGAGCTTGTAACACTCCAAAGAGAAAGGAAAAATTTAAATCACATCATGTGACCCCTTTAATGAGAAATTAATTTGATCCATTAGAGGTATTTAACACAATGTCTCTGATGTTGTTGTCCTATTGCTATGCTTCCCACTGCTTTGCTGTCAGAAGAATTTAGTCCAGCAAATGGTAACAAAGGTCCCATTGAGCTGATGTAAGGCAGGCCAGCTTTGCAGAAACCTTCCGATTTTCTTGTGTAAATTATAATCTTGCACCATGGAACAAGAAAATTAATTTAACAAGTAACATCTACGACAGGGTTCCTCAAATCTTGCCCTGGAAGGCCAATGCGCTGCAGAGTTTAGCTCAACCCATGCTCCAAACTCACCTGCCTGTAACTTTCTAGTAATCCTGAAGACCCTGATGATTTTGTTCAGGTGTGTTTGATTAGGGTTAGAGCTAAACTCTGCAGGAAAGTGGATCTCGTGGGCCAGATTTGAGGATCCCTGATCTACGATATGCTGGTATAGTATAATCACATTAAGAAATACACAAACACTAGTATATGATGTCAAATATTTAATGGCACAAAAATAGCAACATGGCAGTTTATGTTAGGATTTATTTGGTCAAATATTTAGCTTGCTATTTTTGATTATATAGTATTAAAGTGTTTGAAGTGTTAATAGGAAACCAGTAGAAAGAGAAATGTATGTGTGTGTGTGTTATTCCAAATTATTAAATACATGAGCAGCCCGAGACGTTGTCAGTAGCGAAGTGGCACCCACTGTTCGCAACAAAACGACCAGAGGGGGGTGTGATTATGGTTGGCTGACAATCTCTTGTTCTGTTTAGGAATATTTCCATTTGTGCTCCTAAAACTAAGCCTGCCTAATCAATACATTAAATGTTTTAATTATTTCCATTAAATGCAATAAACATTTTACAGACTTTAAATATCAAAGGTCTCCACAACTGTGCTTTCACTTCTTCATTCCCCAGTCTTTACTGGTTCCGTTTCTGTTTGTCTTTTGAGCCAAATATGGCTGCAGCAGCAGCAAGAACTGCAAAGATAGCTGCTGCAGCAAGACTAACTCCAACACCAGTCTCCACCGCTTTCCGCACCTATGACAATGGACAGAAAGTATTATATTAATTCACTGTATGATAAGAAAAGCTCCCATCACTGTTGCCTAAATCAATATTAAATAGTTTACCATAAAACAGTGCTGCAATACTGTGATTTGCAATTTTTTTTGAGAAATTACTGAAAGCACTATTCACTACTTCACACTATTACTTCTGTGATGTTCAAACTGTACCTGTCGGGACTGTGGTTTTCCGTATCTCAGCTCTGTAACAAAGTGCTCACAGTTCCCTCTAAAGACACAATATGGAAGTTCTTGTCCCAAAAATCTATGTGCATCCCGTAGAATCTCGCGAACAGGACGTGTCTCATATTTCTCATCTAGAAGGTTGTTGATACGGTATTTATCATTGCCAACTACTTCATAAAGTTCTTCTTTCTTCACTGTGGCTTTATCACATAACACCGACATCATACTGTAGGCTCCAGCTTGAGCATGTTCAGCTGAAGAGAAAGAAATGCAAAAACAAAGTCTGTAAAGCGCTTGACCTTTACATGTCATTCATGAGACTTAAATGGAATGTTTCCGACTGAATGCAAGTTAAGCACAATAATTTGAGGCATGTAAAATACTCACAGGGAGGTGCCAGGTGAATCACATAACCTTCTCCAACATAAATAGCCCAGTGCTGATATGAGCCTCGGAAGATTTCAATAAGGTCTCCGGGCTCTGGCTTTTGATCCTCAAAGGGACACAATATCAGATGTCATATTTTGTTAAAGAGTCATTTAGATCGACAATAATATATCATACTGTTTGACTCAAATAACAGATACTATTGCACTTGTGAATAGAAAATAAAAATAAAGCAAAAGTGTGCTTGCTAGAGGTTCTGTAGCTGATAATAATACAGTTCCTCCATAACAGACCTTGAGCAATAAGCATACATAATTACCTAACTGTGCAACAGTACCAAACACTACGATTTCTTCAATAACAACAGCACTAAAATGATCTATTCGCCATTTACTGTTACATTTCAGTTCGTTTCAGATTATTAAAATGCATTTACCTTTGTCGGTGCCATGGCAACCTCGAAACACTGCTCTTCTTGTTTTTACTCTTATCCTAGGAGAGACACTTAAACGACATTTGTGATCCGGACACAAGTTAATCTTTACCGTTACATTATGCATCTCGTTTATTTACGACTTTATGACTTTTAGATTGCAACAAATACGCGGTTATTCTTGAAAATTACATTAATCTCATTTCTATATAAGTGAATATAATAGGTTGACGCATCGGGGAAAATCAGGTTATAGAAGCAGAGTCGACAAGCCCAGACGTCATGCAAAATAAACAAACTATCCGGTCTTCATTCCGTAATCGAGATAAGCAAGTAACCCTGTGGTATAACGAAGGAATCATACTTACAGATAACGATGTTTGTCTCGGTGAGCTACAATCCGTGTAACGTTATTCGCGTCTGAAGCAAAAATAGCATCCTAGACCAAACCAGCTGATGTGACTGTATGTGACCAATCAGCTGCAGGGTCATCGCTGATAGAGATCATTGGTGGACGTCCTTAAAAGTGGTATTGTGTTCTAATTCATAACTTAAACAATTTTACTTATGTTTTTATCAGTGCCATCAGGACTAATTCCTTTGTACGTTTCAGGAGACTTATAAGAGCCGATTACATTTAGGTGGCGGTGGCCACTTTTCCATTGTTGGACAAAGAGTTATGGTGCGTTCAAGTCATGTCGGATAGATCGTATTTACGAGTTGAACGCCACCACAAAGTCGTTATTACGAGTGTGAAACTCTAAATATTCTTTAAGCCCCGAGTTTCTGAGGGGGGGGCGTGTCAGGGAGAACGTGTCGGATGCACTGGACGCATCCAAAGACTAGATACGCAGCATCTGTATTGATAGTAAATTTTTTGAATGATAATTTTTTGTAAACAGTAAAATAAAACTTAGGTTTAAGATACAAAATATTTTTATACTGTCTATTACCAACGACTATAAATGATCAGTTACATCACCTCGAAATTGAATCAAACAGAAGAAAAAAAGCAAAAACACAATGACGCACATTCTTTATTCATAATTTTGTAGATGTAAAGTTAAAAAAATCGTTGAATTTTATGGGAAAAAAGTTAAATCGCCATATTGTTCCGACCAAAGTGACTTGAACCGTTATTACGAACGTCCCAGGAGGACTTGAACGCAGCATTACAGCAGGCCAGCTTCAATGTCAATGACTTAATAAAGTTTAACCTAGGATTTAGAAATATGCAGTGGGTAATTTTGGGACTCATTCCATTTTATGCAGTGTTGTCAAGGACGATGTTGAGCACCAAATATTTTGATAATAATAACTCTCCTACACTTCAGAGGGCGGTAAGTGTATTGTAATGTTCCCAGTGGCGAAAGAATGTAGGTGTCTGGTGCGTCAGTCATTGAAATGGCGTTGAAATGGTTACAATTGAAACTTTTCCTTCACATTTCTACATCTGCAGTATTTATTCTGTATGTCAATAAAATATTATGCATGGAATATATACACACATAAACGATGTGGTGAGCAATCATACAGGTTACCAACAGCTAATGAAACATTGGTTCCGTTTATGGACAGACGTCCTTTTTGTTATCTGTCTTGTTAAACTATGTTATCTGTATAAAGGAACAACTTGAGGTGCTCTTTTTTTACTGTCATTATGGGGGTTTGTTCATTCTGATTCTCGGTTTAATGTATTTATAGGCATGCTACAGTCTGCAGATGTAGGCTACAAGTTCAATCCAAATTAATAAAGGTTTAAACATAATTTGGTCAAGTTTTGATTGTATTAGACAGTTATAAAAGTTTTTGAAAGGTCATTAGAAATGTATTTTAGTTCTTCGTTTCTCACTGTTCACTGTCTGCTTCTCTTGTCTTTGAACCAAAAATGGCTACAGCAGCACCAAGAACTCCCAACGCCAACCGCTATAGTAAGACCAACTTCTGTTTCCACATTTCGCACCCATGAGAATAAACATAAAGTATCTATTAACTGACCGTGTAAAGATGTTGATTTTGTGACCTTAATCCTAATAATAAATTAATGTAAAATATTTCACCATAATACAGCCCTGTAATGCTGTGATTTAAAAATGTAAGACATTTATGAGTACAGTATAATTAATTAACATTCAGTTACAGTACTTGTGTGAATTGTCTCAATATGCCAGGTCATGCCAAACAGCTGTAGCTGGTGGGACTGTGGTTTTCTGTATCTCAGCTCTGTAACAAAGTGCTCACAGTTCCTTGTAAGCTTATATTTTTCATCCATAAGGTGGATGACATGGTAATCAATCATTATTGCCAGCTACTTCATAAAGTTCTTCTTTCTTCATTGTGGCTTTTTTGTGCATTACTGACATCATACTGCTGGCCCCAGCTTGAGCATGTTCAGCTATCTGAAAGAAATGGAAACGTAATAACATTCATGAGACTTAAAAACCACATCCAGTGTATTCAATATAATGGATGTGGTCTAAAAAAGAAAGAAGAAGAGCATATGTGACCCTGGACCACAAAACCAGTCATAAGGGTCAATTCCTCGAAATTGAGATTTATAAATAAGCTTTCCATTGATATATGGTTTGTTAGGATAGGACAATATTTGGCCGAGATACAACTATTTGAAAATCCAATCCAAGACCACAAATGTGTGTAGAACTTTTTATTACTTGATGGGACACACTTATAGTGTTGTAAAAATGCAAGTGTTTACAGAGCTTTATTTTACTTTCAATACTTTCCATTATAAAATAAACTTCTAAATGTCTGTTCAGTAGTCCCTATAACATATGACACAATTTAATTTGTGGTGCTTCTAATTGAGTGATAAAAAGCAATTGCAAATGTACAAATAAATATACTCATCTTTGCACCAATAAAATGTGCAATACTTTGTTTTACTACCAAATTATATGTCATATCTAATTATTATATTAATATTTAACTTAGATTGGAAAGGTTTCTGTGACCTCTTGCGAGATCTTGGCAAAAAGTCTCCCGATTTATTTCCAGAACATGATGCATGATGGGATACACTAAGCCTGGAATACCCCTCTGGATTTAGTGTGTGTTAAGGGCACTGCACTTTGGTGTTTTAAGTCCTGGGACAGTCTTGCACACTTAGGCGCATCACACAGTACAAGATATTATTAAGATTATCATGATTATCATGCCAGAGGGAGCACCTCACGTGATCGCCTCGTGACCAGGGGCATGTCTACGTGGTGGCCAGGGGTGGCACCGGCCCCCCCTGAAATCTGGCTGGCCACCCCAGGTGCCCCCCCTACCAGATATCTTGCGATAGGCTTGTTTTTAGTAAAGTTCTAACAGCATCTGGCAGTGGCGGATCCTGTGTAGGCAGCTGCCTAAGGCCGCTTTCTTCTCTTCTTTATGCTTAATTTTAGGCGGTTTCTATAGTGTGATCTTAATGACAATGTCGAGTGCGCATAATGTTACGCGATCCATGTGATGCGTGAGCAAGAATCTCACCGCAAGAATCCGCGAGCGGGTTTCCTTCACTCATATAAAACTGGACGTGTGCTTTTAACTATATATTGTTTTTTTTTAATTTTATGAATTGGCTCTGCTCTCGCTCAGATATCTCGCTCAAATGTTGTCCTCGCATCACTGAACACCAGAAGAGCTTTTTTTCTAATTCAGGTGAAGAGTAGCCAAGGCTTTTCTAACTAAATGGAAGCAAACTGGTTATAGTCAGCCTTCTCTAGTTATTTATTTAATTATTTAATACTTATTTTAGTTAAGTGCTTAATTTGTAAATATGCATTTATTAAATTATTTTATTTTATTTAGTGCATTTGTATTTTTTTGTTTTTGTAGTCTATACAATAAAAGTGTACCAACCAGAAATAATCACTGAGGGTACTTCTGACATTAGTGAGGGTGCTCTAGTCTTAATGCACATTTTCACATATTTTGTCCCATCTATTGCTATGGTTATCACTATGTCAATCACTTCTACTTAAATATGCGGATGTCATTCCCGAAACTTTGCAACGTGTGTGTGGCCGAAAAACAAAGTTCTACATTTTAAATGGATTATTGCATAAAGCTCGCAAAGAGCGCTCCTTTTTTACCACTAAAAACTGTCACTCTTAGTTCATCGTGATCTCACAAAGTTCTGTTATGACCAATGAATCTCACACTGTGCAATAAATATATTAACATCGTCGTGTAAACACTCTGTATGTTATAATGAAAGGATTTGATTGTGATCAGCACAGAACAAAAACCGGTGTGTCGCAGCCATTAGGTAAACCAGCATACATTCATGAGGATGATGAAAGTGTTTTAACTTGAGTAAAGCCCCCTGCCACCCCCGTACACGTTCAAAACTGAGGCGATTTCACTCCAGCGCTTCTCTTTCTCCTTACGGTTGTGATACGTTTTCGACACATTATACAGACAGTCGTGTTACTACAAAACATCAAGAAGCAGTTTCCTCCATCTCCGCTATCCAATGGAGCCGTACAGCAGCTGTTTTTGCAGTCGCGCATTGGCTATTGTGAAAGTACTGACGTAATCATATAGCCGTCATCATCACAATTTCAATCCTAAATATCAAACATGTTTGATATTATCGGGGCAGCCCCAGTATGTCTGTGAGCAGATTGGGAGGTATACAATTTGATTTGTGAACACCTCACATTACCAGATAATCCGCACCGACCATCGGGACCGATCGAGGGGCTCGACAAGATTTTTGCTCTGATTCTCGGGAGGGGGAAACTGGGGCTAAATCGGGCTAAAAATCCTATAGTGTGAGCCAGGCTTTACTTCCTGCCACATGCACGTGCTCCCAAGTGGCCAAGACCGCAAGTGTGGGTAATTGGACAGGGCAATTGTCATTTTCAGCTTTTTTTTGTGAGAGATACATGAAGGATACACCTGATGCAAAACAGACTACTATAGATCCTTCAAATTAAGATGTCCTTCGAAGGAGCTTGATGACATGCAGCCTTACTAGGATATGTATCATCATGCCACTATATTCAGCTTTCTATATTTTGCTTTGTAATACACGGTTATAAAAGTGCATGAAAGGTCATTCGAAATCTAGTAGAAAAATAAATGTGTGATATATAAAAAACAAAACAAAAAGATTTATCAGTGGACTATGGACTCATTGCTTTATTGTTGGGTTACCTTACACCATAAAAGATAATACACCATAAAAGATTGTACAGTCTATAATCTCTCCATTTGTACTCATAAAACTAAGGCTGCCAATTTTTACATTTAAATTTAATGGTTTGTTTTAATGATTTAAAGTTAATTAAATAATCCATTATTTTTTGTTCTTTATTTCTCACTGTTCATTGGGTCTGCTTCTCTTTGTCTTTTGAACCAGACATTTTTGAAATAGCATAAACAATGGTTCCAATGCCAAGCCCTACAGCAGCAACTGCAGCAACGGTCTCCACTGCGTCTCGTACCTATTAGAATAAACAGAAATTATCTATAGTAATTCACTGTGAAAAGTTGTCTTTTGCGACATTAGCCTATAATAAATCAATTTAAAATATTTTACCATAAAACATACCAATCAAGTGATTTGCAAATTTGAGACATTTATGAGTCTCAATTCAGTTACAGTACTTGGGTGAATAATCTCAATATGCCAGGTCATGCCAAACAGCTGTACCTGTCGGGACTGTGGTTCTCCGTATCTCAGCTCTGTAACAAAGTGCTCACAGTTCCTTGTAAACACACTATATGGAAGTTCTTTTCCCAAAACTCTATGTGCATCCCGTAGAATCTCGCGAACAGGATGTGGCTTATATTTCTCATCTAGAAGGTTGTTGATACAGTATTCATCATTGCCAGCTACTTCATAAAGTTCTTCTTTCTTCACTGTGGCTTTATCATATAATACTGACGTCATACTGTTGGCCCCAGCTTGAGCATGTTCAGCTGAAGAGAAAGAAATGCAAAAAGTAAAAGCAATCATGAGACTTAAATGGAATGTTTCAGACAATGCAAGTTAAGCACAATAAACATCATTTGAGGCATGTAAATTACTCACAGGGAGGTGCCAGGTGAATCACATAACCTTCTCCAACATAAATAGCCCAGTGCTGATATGAGCCTCGGAAGATTTCAATAAGGTCTCCGGGCTCTGGCTTTTTCTCGTACTATGAGACAATATCAGGAGAAAGAAAAAAAAGAAAGAAACGTAGGCTAATATTGTTTAACTGATATAACGCAATACCATTGCACTTGTGAATAGGCTAGATAAAATCCCAAAAGTGAAACTGTACACAAAGATCTCGGTTACCGTAATAAAACTGCTTTGCGACAGACCTCGAGCAGTAAGTTTAGTAACAGCACAAAAATATCTATTTGCAACGTCAGCTTTCCCTTACGAAAATTAACCATGGTTTATTGTAGTAAAAATGAAGTAATCGTGTTTTTTGGTTCATGTTTTTGTAGTAAAACCATGGTTAATTTTCGTAAGGAATTCATTTCCATTCATTCAAATGTTTACCTTAGCCATGGCGACCTCAAACTTTCACTTTCCTGTTAGAGACACACAACAAAGCATTTTTATGGGACAATTTAAATCTCTACGTCAGGGAACACATTCTCTAAATTACACAAATCCCTTTTTATGTACATTAATGTAAAGGCTATCGTAATTAAATGAATTTGAATCATCGGAAATAAACATCAGCTGGTAGGAGCAACTCGACACTTCGGTCTTCCTAAAAAAAACAAACGAACAAAGTCTGCGCTCTACGATCCATGCTTTGAACAAAATATTCATAATCGAGTACGAAAGTTACACTGTGGTTTTAACTAATTAGGGTATTCTACTTACAAGTTCGTCGCAGCCTTTGTCGCAGTGATGCTAGGTTCCAAAATCAGAGAATATATCGCGCTACTCGACCAATCAGATACATTCAGTGCGGATAGCGACGCCCTTAAAAGGTGTTGGTGTTCTTCTGAAACAATTAAAAAATATATGTACACTTTTATTGACGTTTTATTTCAATTATTTTCATCCAGAAGACTGCTTTTAGTACGTTTAAGACAACCAGAGTGGCAACTTTTCCAGTGTTGGGCCAGCAGTTCTTATAAAAGGTTCACGCACCTGCTGGGATCTGTATCAGTGGGCGCTCAATGTTATTGGCCTCATAAATAATGAAATAGGAACTGTAACTTTTGACTTTAGAAATATACAGTGTGTGATCTAAAATTAACCAAGCATAAAATATGAACCGTGTGGAACGTGGAATAAAATAACCCGAGATTACATTTCCCAGGGTTTATTCCTGAGGTAAGCATTTCAACTGTGAAAAGCACAACGGGAGAAAGTGTTTTCTGTCATCATAACATCATCAAACAGTCGGCCCATTTTGCACGGTTTTCTCCAAGGAAGGTGTTGAGAGTGCTTTGACAATAATAACTCCTAAACTACAGAGGGCGATAAGTGTAGCAAACTCGTAATTTTCCCTCTGACGAAAGAATACACGAGCGCTTCCGCTGCTTAGTGTAGCGTTCGTTGAAACGGTGTTGATAAATTGGCGAAAGTTGCAAATACTGCCCCTTTCCCCCTCACATTTCGCCATTGTAGTAGTTGTTTTCTATGTAGATAAAATATTGCGCATGGAGTATTTGGCATAAGCACATAAACGATGTCTGCGATGTTCGAGGGGAATGCCTTGTCAGCCATGCAGACGTCTCACTGCCACACTCCTCTAAACAATTACAGGTGAGCAGTAATAGAATAATCATATATGTTACCAATAACTTATAAAACATTGTATCAGTTTATGGAAGGAATTCCAATTTGCATTAAACTGCGTTATCGGTATGAATGAACAAAATGGTGTTCTCTTTTTAATGGCATGAACGAAGGTGGTTTATTTAGTCTGAATTATATGAATGATACAGAGAGCAGGTGTTCGCCAAGTTCAGTCCAGTATGTTAGTAAAGAATAAAAAACAAAACTACTGGGAGCATAAATCCCCATTGTAACTGTATGTCCATTTTGCATATGAGACAATATCATGTGTTGTCTTCTCTGTCAATGCATTTCTGTTATTTCAGGTTCAGTAAAATTTCCTGGCATAGTAAACGGCTTTACATTGCCAAAGCATTAGTAAATATGCTGTTTTTTGTATATTTATAAATAAACATTTTTACAGTTATTGCCCAGAATATAGTGTATGAAACACATTGACATTTTGTGACAGCATTTCTAAAATGTGGCATGGTATCACACTGTATATGGGTTAGTTGGAATGGAATATTAAATAGCCTATTAAAGGTTTTTCAGCAAAACTTTAAACCTAAAATTAATATGGGACAGTTATTTAATCAGCACAGTTGTTAAAGATATCAAGTAGGGATGCTCCGATCCGCCTTTTTCGCCTCCGATACCGATTCCGATACCTAGGGTTCAGTATTGGCCGATACCGATCCGATACCAGTGAAGTTTTTTTTCCCCCATTTAAATAAATGTAGAATTTATACATCTCTGTGTGTGGAACTGATAATCATTCATTCACAATTACTAGAGTTAAAGACTACTCATTATAAAAGAGAAAACATAAAAAAATAAACAAATATGAAAAAATATAGGCCTATGTATATTTATAAATCTATGACAAAAAATTATAAACTAGGCTAGTGGATAATTCAGCAGCAAAACTTACTCTAGAAAAATGATGAGTGCACAATAATTTTATAAAATACAAAAATTTTAGTGAGAAAAAACAACATTTAGTGGGTAACAAATAAAAGTGGTGCACTAAATATGGTAAAAATGTACACATTACTTTGTATTATATAAAAATCCACTTCATTAACACATTCTGAAGATTTATAGATACAGGTGCAGCTCGATTTAATTAGATGTCGTGGAAAAGTTATGTATTTCAGTGAATTCAAACTCAATTGTGAAGTCGGGATTAAATAAAATTTCAATGCACCCAGGAATGCAAGTAGTTTAAAGCTTTTAATTGATGATTTTGGCTCACATTTAAGAAAAACCCACCGATTCACTATCTCAACAAATTTGAATACGTCATAAGACCAATAAAAAAAAAACATTTTTGGTGAATTGTTGGCATTCTGGAAAGTATGTTAATTTACTGTACTTGTACTCAATACTTGGAAGGGGCTCCTTCTGCTTGCAGAATTACGCAAAAAAAAAAAAATTTCCCACCACGGTTTGGCGGAGTGGCATGGAGACAATCAGGCATGTGGCAATGCTCAGGTGTAATGTAAGGAAGCCAGGTTGATTGATAGCGGCTTCAGGTAATCTGCATTGTTGGGTATGGTGGTCTCTCCTCTTCCTCGTGACATAACCACATAGATTCTCTATGGGGTCAGGGAAGGGAGTTTTGCAGGCAATAGCCACACCAAAACCATGGTCACTGAAAAGCATTTTGGTGTTTTGGCATGTGGACAGTGCAAGCATGCTGGAAAATGAAATCAGCATCTCCATAATGCTTGTCAGCAGAAGGAAGCATGAAGCGCTCTAAAATGTCTTGGTAGATGGTTGCGTTGACTGTGGACTTAAGAAAACCCAGTGGACCAACACCAGCAGATGACAGGGCAGCCCAAATCATCACTGACTGTGGAAACTTCACACGACTTCAAGCAACATGGTTTCTGTGCCACTCCACTCTTCCTCCAGACTCTGGGACCTTGATTTCCAAATGAAATGCAAAAATTTACTTTCATCTGAAAAGAGGATTTGGGTCACTGTGTTTTCTGAAGTCCACAGTCAAAGCAGCCATCTACCAGGAAATTTTAGAGCACTTCATGCTTCCCTTATGCTGACATGCTTTATGGAGATGCTGATTTCATTTTCCAGCAGGATTTGGCACCTGCCCACACTGACAAAAGCACCAAAAGTTGGTTCAATGACCATGGTGTTACTGTGGTTGATTGGCCAGCAAACTTGCCTGACCTTGAACCCCATAGAGAATATATGGGGTTTTGTCAAGAGGAAGATGAGAGACACCATACCCAACAATGCAGATGACCTGAAGGGCGCTATCAAAGCAACCTGGTCTTCCATACCACCTCAGCAGTGCCACTAACTGATCACCTCCATGCCACGCTGAGTTGAGGCAGTAATTAAAGCAAAATGAGCTCCTACCAAGTATTGAGTACATGTTCAGTTAAATGAACATATTTTCCAGAAGGCCAGCAATTCACTAAAAAATGTTTTTTTTTTATTGGTCTTATGAAGTATTCTAATTTGTTGCGATAGTGAATTGGTGGGTGTTTTTTTGTGAAATGTGAGCCAAAATCATCCCAATAAAAATAATCAAAGACTTAAACTACTTCAGTATGTACATTGAATTTATTTAATACATGAGTTTCACAATTTGAGTGGAATTACTGAAATAAATCAACTTTTCCACGACATTCAAATTTGTGGATTTGAACCGGTTAAGATATGACACTATAAAATAAAATGCATTTCTTTTAAATGTATAGCATATTTTTTAATAAAGCAACAACATATGATAGATACGATAGAACAAAACAAATACAGTGCAGCACAAACTGTTTTTATACAGTCTATGAGCACGAAGCGCTTACAATTTGCGCATCCGGTGTGCACAATGATGCGCTTGAACCAACATGGCGTCACAGCCCTGACGCAGTGTTGCTTCAAGTGCATCATTCTGCACACCAGATGCGCACATTGTAAGTGCTTTGTGTTAAAAAGTGCAAAGCACAAAGGTAAGAGAAATTGATGCTTAGTGTATTATATCTGTGCAATAGTTTATTGAGCCTCTTCTTTTAACAGTTTTAAATTTCAGTAACTGTGCACGTTAAAAACAATTTATAAGTCTTTTCTACGCCCCGTGTTTTGTTCTCACAGATACCCGGTAGCAATTAACAAAACAGCATTAAACTCCGGCAAGAAGATAAAGTCCTTTTTGCAAAATCATAGACATGTATTTACAAATCAAGTATAATGGGAACACAGAATGATCTTGGAGAGAGCTTTACCGAACTGACTGTCGTAACCGAATGCGACCAGGGTTTAAAGGCTGAACGAATGACTGACAGCCACAGCGGAGAAAAGAGTTTGTGTGAACTTTAATGTAAGGACTTAAATATTCATATGTAGCTCACATTAAGCTATCGTATGGCCTCAGAAGTAACACAGAATAATTCACACAATCAGGAAAAAAAATAAATAAAATCTCGGATTTGGATCGGCCCTCTCAGACCGATAGCCGATCCGAGAAAAATGGCACTATCGGAGCCGATATCGGATCGGCGCATCCCTAATATCAAGCCATTGTTTTGGCTACAATATATTAAAATATTTCCTTCATAAATTAAATGCACTTATATCTTATAAAATATGTGACAGCTTATTTTGAAATTATAAATATTCCATGTTGTTTCTCAATTAATACACAGTCAAAAAACTGCATGCTTTTAAAATAGTATTAGATGAAGGATAGCATGTTATACTGCTGTGACTGCTAGACATGTTATTTCTGAATATACTCAATATAGAAAAATCTTATTTTATTGCTAAATGTATGCTACATTTCATTTCTATGTATTCCAACTGTCCTTTTTCTTTTTCATCAGTCCTCAAGAGCTGGCTTTAGAAATCAAGGCTTTCATCAGTGGCGTTGACCAGACGCAGGGACGTAAACTCAGTGTTCGGGATCATGCCCGCTGCGCAGTGCGCCTCCTTCGAACTGTCCCAGCCTGCCGTGGAGCCGTCTTGGAGCACTTAAGGGGAGTGTATGATGAATATGTTGCCGCCTTTCTGCAAGACCTGGAGGCAGAGGGTGAAAATGGTGGTAACAGTACAAGTGGAGGAGCCAGCACCAGTATATCTAATTTGGAGGATGTTATTAAAGAAGTCCATGCAGTCCTCTCTGAATTTATCAAGCTTAGTCCTAAAGCTTGGGCTCCTCTTGTGTCCACATGGGCCGTTGACCTTCTTGGTCAGCTTAGCAGCAAGCATGCAGGACGAAGGGCGGCTCCTCACTCGTCCAGCCTAAATGAGCTGCTGCAGCTTTGGATGTCGTGTGCAGCCACTCGCTCACTTATGGAGTGCTACTCCCAGTGTCTAGCGGCCATGTTGGCCTGGTGCCCTGATGCTTGTGTGGATGCCTTGTTGGACACCTCTGTCCAGCACTCCCCTCATTTTGACTGGGTCGTCGCCCACATTGGTTCAGCTTTTCCTGGCACCATCATCAGCAGGGTGCTGGCTTGTGGCCTCAAAGACTTTTATGCGCACGGATATTCCTCTGCTGAGAAGATTAACCAACAGCAGCCAATAGACAAGAGCAGCAGAGTCCCCAAAATAGGCTCAGTAGTTGGTATCCTTGGGCACTTGGCCTCCAGACATTCTGATAGCATCAAGAAAGAGCTTCTCAGGATGTTTCAGGATAGTCTGTCTCCCCCCCCTCAAAATGTACCTCCGCATTCATCCGGGGCAGGCGGGTGGGAGAACTCCCCTCACCTCCGTAGGGCCACTGTACCTTTTTTGCTTCAACTGGCTGCTCTTTCCCCCACTCTCCTGGGTGCCGTTTCTGCAGAACTGGTGGAGTTCCTCAGACCGCCCGTGCTAATTCAACTCCAGGCTCAGTTCCAGGCCTTCCCCCGGGAGGAGCTCGATAATATGTTGGGTCTAGCGGTGCATCTCATAAGCCAAAGCCCTTCAGGTGGAGCAAGGGTACTGAAGTTCCTTGCGAACACTGCTACACCATCTTCAGTGATCATATCAGGCCCTACACCCTCTCCCCATGATAGTATTCGAGAAGCCTGTGACCACTTACTGCAAATGCTTCTGCTGCATCTTCACAAGCTGGTGCACAACAGACCAGAGGGTAATGAACCCTTCCCACAGTCCTCTGCTGCCCCAGCAATGCCGCAAGTGATCCCATTTCTAGAGGAACTCCAGGGACACATAGGTGATCTGTGCGCTGAAACCCTCCGGCTTGAGCGGAAGAGGCACCTCTGGTTGCATCAGCTCCTCTGTCTGATATCCGTGTATGGTGGCCCAAGCGTGGCCACTGAAGCTTTGTGTCAGCTCTTCACCCAAGCACGAAACCCAGAGGAGCTTGCTCTGGCCTCACAATTGTACACCCCACTTTCCACTTCACTTTCCGGGTTGCTTCCGTCAACAATAGCCCGCTGTGTTGCCCAGATCCACACTCAAACCCTTGACAACAAACAGTTGGCTCAGCTCCTGAACAACCTGGCTACTGCGGTACAGAGTCAAGAGGAGGATCGGAAAAATGGAGGGGCTGCAACAGGTAGTTCAGCTCAGTCATCAATGGCCGTGCAAGTTGGAGTTGCCATCTCCAACCACCTTCAGGATTTCTGCCCATTGCTTCTTCATGGCGACACTATGGTATCCAAGGCAACTGTCCGTCTGCTTTCGTGTAGCCAGCTTCCCAGAGCTTGCTCTCCAGCTCATCTGTTGCTGATATGTAGAGCGGCAGTGTCACACTTCTTTGTGTGTTTACGACAGCAAGGGGAGATTCTTAGGGTAGGGGAAGAGGAAGTGGGATACTCCATGCGACTGTTGTCACGTCTTGCAGCCTACTCTCCCTTGACACTTAAAGCTGTGCTGCAACAACTAGTGGAGGGAGCCCTGCACAGAGGCAACCAAGATTTATTTGGAGGCCTGCAGGAGAACCCAGGTGATGACACCACACAGTCATCCAACCTTATTCCAGACTTGGGCGTCTCCCTCTTAGACATCAACTGCAAATTTGGCACCTCTGTTAACTTCTCGGGTAACGTGTGGTCCGTGTTTCATGCTGGAGTAATTGGAAAGGGTTTGAAACCTCCGTACACCCCTTCACAACCTGACCCAGATAGAATCAATCAGAATATGCAGACCTTGTTTGCTGTCATGGTTCAGTGTTGTAGTTCAGGTGGAGGAAACCCTACTGGCAATGCTAGAAATGGTTCTGCTGGAGGTACCACTAATGGCCGCTTCCCTGCCAGTGAACCTCTTATTTCTGATGAACTTCCCCCAATTAATGCTGAGGCTGCAAAGGTAATTGCTGTAACGCTGGTGGAGAACATTTGTCCAGATGTAGCAAATGGAGAACTGTCCTGGCCTCCAGAAGAACATGCGAAAACCACAGTTGAGCGAGACATACACATTCGTCGTTGCTTCAAAGGAAATCCTGTGCTGTTCCATCTTCTCCGTGTAGTTGCAGCTGGACGTCCAGCTCTGTGCTACTGCTCCGTCATTTTAAGAGGTCTGCTTTCCACCTTACTGGCTCACTGGGAAGCATCAAGGGAACCATCAGTGTTGGACTCCCCCTGGCACCTTCAGACCTCCTGTTTGCTCGTATCATGTATGGGTGAAGGTCAGTTACTACCACCAGTGTTGAGTAACATCCATGAGGTTTTCCCTCACATCTCACCCTTTGAAGTTAGGCTACTGCTGTTGGGTGTATGGGAGTACATGCGGGGGAACAGCCCAATGCCGCAGAAGTTCACCTTCTGTGCTGACCAAGGACTTTTCTTTCGGGACTTTTCACGGGACGGTGATGTTGCACGCTATATTGCACCTATCCATAGTGTTCTGCATAAGAACATTGACCGCCTGGGACACCTTTGTTGGAGGTTTCAAATTTGACAACTGTCAAATTATGAGAAGTGGTGTTCTGAGGTCACAGACTTCTTGCATTCACATATTTTTCTACATATTGTTAGCTTAGGTGTGAAGTTGATATTTCTACATTTTAAGAGTTGTCGGTGTCAAAAAAATAGTAACAGAAAACCACTGTAAAAGCATAATTGTGACAGTGTTAGGAACTGTCTTTCTGTTAACCATCACATCTGATTTTGTATCTAACATTTATATTGTCTAGCTTTCTGTAGAGTTTTTTTAAGCACTGAAAACCAGGCAGTTGGATGTCTACAGCAAAATGTAAGATATTTCAAAAATTCTGTTTTTGCAATTCTGCACATTGTCTCTGTTGTTGTTGGGTAGGAAACTGTAAAAATAAAAAATGCATTAAAATGCCTCTTATTCTGTTATTTATTTTGCAGAAAAAGCAGTTCTAAAATTAAAAGTAAAAGTTACATAAAACTGCATGGGATTAACCAATGGCATACAGATTTTATGCTGTTAGTCAATCAATCAACATTTATTTATATATTAAACAACACCGGTTGACCAAAGTGCTTTACATTTCTAAAAAAATTACTCAAACACAATACACACTATAACCATCACTGATCAATGTCCCAAAGCTAGGGGCAACTGTATGCCACAGTGTAAAGGTGTGTTTTCAACATTGATTTAAAACATTCTGAGTCACATGATGTAATGTGCAATGGGAGACAATTCCAAAGACGTGGGGGCTGCCACAGAGAAGGCTCGATCACTTTTGGTTTTCAACCGTGATCTGGGAACATGCAAAAGCAGACTCTGTGATGTTCTTAGAGGTCTAGCAACACAGTGCTGCTGTAACAGACTTGAAATGTACTCTGGAGTAAGGCCATGCAAACCTTTAAAAACCATTATCAAAACTTTATATTGGACTCTAAAATCAACAGGAAGCCAGCACTGGATAAATGCTGGACCACTTCCTTGTGCCAGTCAACAGTCTAGCTGCAGCCGTGAGAGCAGAATCTTAGACAACCCTAAACGAGTTGCAATAATCCAATCTGGATGAAATAAAAGCATGAATCACGGAAGCATGAATCAACCACATTGATGTGCTGTTTTCGTTCAAATCAAAGCGTAAATACACATAGAAAACGTATCGCGGCTGACACAGAATAGCGTACGCTGCCTGCGTTTAGCTCATATTCTCCAAAATGGCGCTATGGTGATGCGGAGAGACACAGAGGAGACGAATTGTTGAATAAAGTCATTATTTTTGTTTTCTTCACGTACAAAAAGTATTCTCATTGCTTTATAAAATTCAGATTGAACCACTGATGGCAGATGGACTATTCAGACGATGCTTTTCATAGTTTTCTGGACCTTGACAGTGTAATTTACTTGGCAGTCAATGTGACAGTCACAAGCCTCCCGGTTTTCATCCAAAACATCTTAAATTGTGTTCCGAAGACGAACAAAGCTTTTACGGGTTTGGAACGGCATGGGGGTAAGTGATCAATGTCAAAATTTTCATTTTGGGGTAGAGTATCCCTTTAATGGGCCTTACACGACAATCTGCTGACTCACTGCCTCCAGTGATCATACAGAAAACCATATTAAAAGTAATAAAATAATGATCTGAGAGCCCAATGTTTTCTACAGCCAACTCACACACCGGAGTACCCCAAGACAAAACCAAGTCCAGTGTACGCCTTGTACGTGAGTAAAGCCCACTACTGACTGAGTAAGGTTAAAAGTGTCCAACACAGTTAGAAAATTAACTAGGGGCCTATCCGGACAACAGATATGATTATTAAAATCGCCTAGGATGACAAGGATATCACAACATGTTATCATAGAAGATAAAAAACAGAGAATGTAGTGTAGGTCAATGTCTAATTTTCATCATCAAATCAACATGAAACGAAAACGATAGCTGTGCTGAATGATCCCTGCCTATCTGTAATATAATGTAGTTTCATCACACAATAGTCTCGAGTACACAAGCATACATGTCAGATGGGTTGGTTTCCATGGTAAGTGCGGCCTGTAGGGATTCGGTTGTTACCCAATAGTGTTCCTGCAAACACGCTAACCAACCAACCTCCGGGAGGCTGGGCTTAATGCTGTGTGTCCAAGATGGCGGTTATCGCCAATGAAAGGTAAAACAAAGACTTTAAGATATCATATAAATTCGTCGTTATGGAATTTTTAAAAATGTCCTCTGTCTTTATTTTAAGCTAACCGACGGGCAGCTCGTGTGAGAGTTGGGATGTAAAGCTGCTGCAGGTGTTGAACGAGGAAGCAAATAGTAACTGTTAGATGTGAATGCGTGGCTGAGCCATCGCTGGCCTTTTGACGAGTCATCTTTTAATTCATAAGACATTGATGTCTTTATACAGCTTTATGGTTGACGTAAAGTAATACACACAAGTATCTTTTATATCGCATTGATTATTTGCGCATGCATTGCAGCTTTTTTCCATATCATCCTGGCGTTGATTTTTTTTTTTTTTTTTGAAAAATGCAATTCGGGGTTTGAGATTGTAGTTGATTGATCGGTGTGCAATGCTAGATAAAATCTGAAGAGTTTACAGATCATTTTATCCAGCATATAGTTGAGACCAAAATTATCCGGTAAGTTTTAATTAAGGGAAGTTAAGCTTTATGGAGCGAACGCGTATACACAATAATACTTTCATTGAGAAAATACAGCTTTTTGAATTATGCCGTTGTTTTTACATGCATCTAATGCCATCCCAGCTGCTTTTTTGAATGAATTACACCAGATTGTGTCACGTGCAAGGTGTTAAACTTTTCCCCCCCAAATATAAAAAATAGCTCACTATGTAAATATAAAAAGCTGTTAAAACATGGCTCGTATCTCATAAAATAAGGAAGTGAACGTAGCACTATTGTTACTCCCCTGCCCATTCATTACTCAAACATGATCAAATGCAGTAGCTTATTTTACTTCAAACTTTCTCCTCTTGTCCTTTTTATTTTTTTTAGGATGGGGCTGCTGTCTGTGGTCTGTGTGTCTCTGTTTTTCAGCAGCACCTTTGCTGTGGATCGGGGAAACTTTAAAACCTGTGATCAGAGTGCTTTCTGCAAGTATGTCAGAGTTATACTGTTAATCACTACGTTATAGATGAGCTGTGCAGTGTGCAACTAGGATTTTCATGTTAAAAAAATCCTGTGAAAGATAACAAAGTTATTGTATTATTCTGACATATGTAAAATTGAAGTTATCCACCGTATACTCTGTTTTGGTAGTTGAGAGAGTTCTTGTCTTGCATCTGCAAAGGCTGCAGAGATGCAATGATTTTTGTCTCGGTTTGTCCGTAGACGTCAGCGGGCGCTCAAGCCGGGTCAGTCCCCATACCGAGCTCTTCTGGAAACCTTGGAGCTGAGTGACTCCCGACTGACCCTCCAGCTCATCAATGACAACAACAAGGTCTGTTTCATGCCCTCCTTTAACTGATATCTCTGAAAATAGTATTTTCTTTTTAAAATCTCCTTGTTAAAAGATTTCTTGATATTCAGTGGTTTATCTGGTCCCATTTATGGCCAAATCAGAGAGGAAGTTAGTCTGCCCTTCTTGTTACATGTTCTGGGATTATGTCCCTGCTCAAAGGCCAGGATTTTGAATGATTTGGATGATCACTCTACTGCTGTTTGCAGGTGCACTTGCTGTTGGAGCTGTACAGACTGCAGGGGAATATGACGCGGGTGAAAATAAATGAGTTGAAACCTCTGAAGCCGCGCTTTGAGGTGCCAGACGTGCTCATAGCAGAGCCTCCTACTGAGCCGTGAGTGTGTCTCTGATCTGAGACTGCACAATGACATTCAGAGAGCAGTCGGAACACATGCACGATTTATTGTGTTCCTCTGAGTAACTTCAGCTCGTTTCTGCTGCCTTTTTTTGCATCTGATTCCCCTGTCTGTCTTTGTTTCTCTCTCTGTATCTCTCTTTCTCCAGTCTCTCAGTGTTGTCCAAGGATGATAATGGCGTTGTGTTGTCTCTGGGAGTGAAGAACCAGAGGTTGATTGTTAGTGCCCGTCCATTTAGGCTGGACATCATGCAGGGGCCAGAGGTGCTGCTATCCCTCAACTCTCGTGGCCTGCTGGCCTTTGAGCACCTGCGTCTTCACAAGGACACGTGAGTATTGAGTTTTTCTCTTCTAAAATGGGCTTTATTTGGAAGCTGAGAAAAATACCTATACACTACTGTTCAAAGGTTTGGGTCGGTAAGGTTTTTAATGTTTTTGCTGATTTGTTTTTATGCTCACCAAGGCTGCATTTATTTGATTAAAAATAAAGAAAAATCAGTAATATTGTGAAATATTACAATTTAAAATAACCTTTTTCTATTGTAATATAATTTCAAATGCAATTTATTTATGTGATGGTTTCAGCAGCCATTCCTCCAGTCTTCAGTATCACATGATCCTTCAGAAACAAGTATTAAAAGCATTCATTTCTTATTGACCCACAACTTTTGAACAGTAGTGTAGTTGAAAAAAAAATGCTATTACTACAAGGATTTAAAAGGATAGTTCACCCCAAAAGTGGTATTCAACATGTGCTTAGGTTGAAATAATTCCCTGTCCTCTCCCATAAGCAGAACAAAGTATAGGATAGTTTGCTGCAGAGTGGAGAGGATTTTGTAAATGTCAGTGCTGAATGCAAACCATTTACTACTTAAGTCTTACTATTGTTATTCTTTCTTTTGTCTGTATGTTGGGTGTGTTATCAAAGGCAAGCACAACCAGATGGTGCTGAGGTTAAAGAGAGTGTAGATGGAGATCAACAGCAAGATGAAGCCGAGAAGGTCAGTAGCTGTTTTCGTGCATTTGTGGGTGTGCTCAGGTAAATAATACTACAACCTGATTCAGTGTCATCTTGCCACGTCTTCAGTTAAAACCAACATGTCCGGTTGCTGTACCTGATCTGGTTTAGCAGCTTTATGTAGCGGTTATGCAACACTGATATGTGTGAAAGTACTATAGTAACTAAAGAAGTGTGACCTGATGATCATCACATTGAGAACTGAAACCAAGAATAAAGCTCAATTTTTCCCCCCCGCATAATAGGGTGAGGATGGAGAGAGTGATAAAGAGGAAGTTGGACTGTGGGAAGAGACGTTTAAATCTCACACGGATACCAAACCGAATGGTATGTTTCTACGTCAGTTACATTTCCATGAAATCACTTGACGAGTGCGGTTTTTAAATTGGTGTTCACGTGTTTTCTACTGAAACCGAAAACATCTTGAAGGGTTTATTCCTTTTTTTTTAGTAGCCAATAAGCTTTAGTTTGATTGCATCACAGTCATAATTGATTACATTGTTATAGACAGCATTTGATTGGACAAAAACCTGTGTAGTGCTATACAGGTTTTCAATATTTTTGATCAGATTTTCCAGAAGAGAAAGACTGCAAATTTCAAATGTGTACACTAGTTTTTTTGTTTGTTTTTGAAAAAGTATTTACACTAAAGAAGTATCTACACACTTTGATCAAAAATACAGTAAAACCGTAATATTGTGAACACAATTTAAAATAATTGTAATATATGTTTAAATGTAATTTCTTCCTGAATGTTCGGCAGCCATTACATCAGTCTGCAGTGTCACATGATCCTTCAGAAATCCTTCTGATATACTGCTTATTGTCACTGAACAATTGAAAACAGTTGTGCTATAATATTTTTGTGGAAACTGGGATAGGACTGAATAAATCAATAAAAAGAACAGTATTTATTTGTAATATAAATCTGTTCCAACATTATAAATCTCATTGTCACATTTGATCAATTTGATGCATCCTTGCAGCATAAGAGTATTGATTTCTTTAAAAAAGCATAAACAATCTTACTGTCCCCAAACTTTCGAACAGTAGTGTATACAGTTAATGTAGTTAACATTTTAGAGTACACTGTAGCATATTAAAGCATATTGATGGCCTCAAGGCTATCAGAGATGGACTTAAATTTTTATTACACAATAATTAAATGTTTATTTATTTTTCAATATTTTCTTTAGGCCCCACATCGATAAGTTTAGACTTCTCCTTGCCTGGTGTAGAACATGTGTACGGTATTCCAGAGCATGCTGACAACCTAAAACTCAAAACCACAGAGTGAGTATACATCTTAATTCACAGAAATCGAAATACACCTCCTATGAAATCGGTAAGCAAGGTTTTTTTTCTTTTCTTTTTCTAGTGGTGGTGATCCATACAGGCTGTATAACCTAGATGTGTTTCAGTATGAGCTCTATAACCCTATGGCCTTATATGGATCCATACCTGTCATGCTAGCTCATAACACACAGAGGACCATGGGTATTTTCTGGCTTAATGCAGCTGAGACCTGGGTAGACATCAGTTCTAATACAACGGGAAAGGTAAGAGGTCACTTCTCTATATTATAATCTCTTGTCTATTTTAAAACTTTAACTCATAACGTCATTGTTACTATTCTCTTTCTTTCAGACTGTCTTTGGTAAGATGCTAGACTTTGTTCAAGGCTCAAGTGAGAATCCACAGACGGACGTCCGTTGGATCTCTGAGAGCGGTATCATCGACGTCTTCATCATGCTTGGGCCCAAACCATCAGATGTCTTCTCACAATACGCCTCTCTCACAGGTAAATGTCACCTATGACCTCTAAACTACACTAAACCATCTTCAGGCATGAGTCAGAAATATTATGGGGCTTTTTTCACTTTCTAGGCACCCAGTCTTTCCCTCCCCTCGCCAGTCTGGGCTATCACCAGTGCCGCTGGAATTATAATGACCAGGAAGATGTGAAGTCAGTGGACCAAGGCTTTGACCAACATGACATCCCTTATGATTTCATATGGCTTGATATTGAGCATGCAGATGGCAAGCGCTACTTCACCTGGGATCCCCACAAGTTCCCTCAGCCTAAAGAGATGCTTCAGGGCCTAATGGACAAGAAACGCAAGGTCAGCCACAGTTGTTGTAGAGCTACAATATGGTATTATTTTCTTCTAAACATTCCATAGGGATTCTTTTGTGATGATAATCTTGTTTTGAATAGATGGTGGCTATAGTAGACCCCCACATCAGGGTTGATAGTGGCTACAAGATCCACAACGAGATTACTTCTAAAGACTTCTATGTTAAGAACAAAGATGGCAGGAATTATGAAGGCTGGTGCTGGCCAGGTGGGAAGTTTGTTTTGAAATGTAGTTGTGCTGCTTAATATTTTTGCGACATTCTTTGATGAATAGAAAGTATAAAAGAAAAGCGTTTATTTGAAAATCGAATTCTTTTGTAACAATGTAAAAGTCTTTACTCTCACTTTTGATCAATTGAATGCATCCTTATTGAGGAGTAAAAGTATTCATTTCTTTAAAAAAACGGACCCAAATCTTTTGAACCATAGATTAAATAATTTAACTTAATTAAAAAAATATGTGGTATTTGTGTTAAGATGCTTAATGTTACATTTATTGTAGTTTAAATGCATCTCTGGTGTTATCACAGGAAACTCTGGATACCCAGATTTTACAAAACCAGAAATGCGGGCCTGGTGGGCCAGCATGTTCGCCTATGACCAGTATGAGGTAAGAAATTTCTGTTCTCAATTTTGTCATAGTGAAAGCCCTAAACTAGGACAAGGATCTGAAACTGTTATATCATAATGCTCTTGGCCAAAAAGAGTGTTAACTTGACTGATTTCCTTCTTGTTCTATTATTCTAGTAATTGCAAATAAATAAATGATTGAAGCAGATGTTGTAGCTGTACCTACCTTCTAGCCCAGGCAGGATGTGGTGATGCTTTGATGTCTTGTGCTGCGTTTCTCTTCTACATATGACCATTTCAAAAGAGAGTGGAAAGTGCTTACGCTCAGAAAAATATGCATGAAATGTCTGTAAACCAAGCTGCAGAAGACTGTGAAGGACATTGTGTCTATCATTTTCCATTCCACTGTGAAATCTTAATGGTCCAATGTCCCGCTCCAAATTTGCTGTGCAGCAGTTTTGCGTTCAGTGTGAACAGAATTTCTTTGTATTTGGAAAATTTGACACATCACATGTGGTTAGGACACAGTGTTAAATGTGAAAATGGACAAACAAATCTTGTTGTCATAACTTTACATGTTGCTTTTCAGGGTTCGATGGAGAATCTCTTTACTTGGAATGACATGAATGAGCCGTCTGTGTTCAATGGGCCTGAGGTCACTATGCACAAAGATGCACTGCATGGAAAGTGGGAGCACAGAGACATCCACAATATCTATGGACTTTATGTGGTGAGGAACTGATGTATGGTAAAATGTGGAATATTTTAAAACCAACTGAAGAGAAGGGACAAACATCAATAACATTGTTACTATTATTTTATACTTTACCACCTGCATTAAATATTCTTCTAAATTAAATGTTATTCTCTTCTTTTCCTTGATTTTCTCTTTGTATTATTATGCAGCAAATGGCCACTGCCGAAGGTCAGACTCAGCGATCTGGTGGAGTTGAAAGGCCTTTTGTGCTGACCAGAGCCTTTTTTGCTGGTTCTCAGAGATATGGTGAATTCATGCGGTTGTTTTTGCACACGGAAATTAAAGTTTGAGACTTCGTAATTATTTTATTGTACATGTTGTATGAAAGAAACATTTGGGTTTGCATATTTTCATTAGGTGCTGTTTGGACTGGTGATAATGCAGCTGAGTGGGACCATCTCAAGATTTCTATTCCCATGTGTCTCAGTCTTGGGCTTGTGGGCGTCTCGTTTTGTGGAGGTCAGTAATTATCTGTATACTCTGTGGTAATAACTAGACCCAAACAAACTTTTATTTCTTTGCTGATTTTGGGGGGAAAATGTATTTTAACATGGTAAAATAAGTGTTGCGGTTTTATTTGTAGCTGAAAGCACAATCAAACTAGGCAAAACATTTCATAACAAACACACAATGGATAGAGAATTGTATAATTTGAATGGTCTACTATACGAATGACAATGCAGTGGACATGTGTGTGGACAACTTTACATGCCATTTCTCTCTTCTTGCATACAGCTGATGTTGGTGGCTTTTTTAAGAATCCCAGCACTGAGCTTCTGGTTCGCTGGTATCAGACGGGTGCGTATCAGCCATTCTTCCGTGCTCATGCTCATCTAGACACCACGCGCAGGGAACCCTGGCTCTTTGGCCCGGAGAACACTGCACTCATCCGGGAGGTAATCCGCCAGCGTTATGCTCTTCTGCCGTACTGGTACCAGCTGTTATACCAAGCACATAAGACCGGAATGCCTGTCATGAGGTGAGCGAGGTCCCTGTGAATGCTTGCTTATGATATTGTTCATTATTTCACACAGAGTAGATTTTGTGTAGTCGTAAGTACTGCTTCATTTTACATGAGTGCACTTTTTCTTTTCGGTCATGTCTCAGGCCTCTTTGGGTTGATTATCCCAAGGACACGGCAACTTTCACCATTGATGATGAATTCCTAATTGGTGAGAAATTGGAAAAAAACCTTTTCTAATATCAAGTCTAATATCAATCAGTCTGTAAGTTATAATGTATTCTGTTTTTTGTTGTTTAGGCAGCGATTTGTTGGTTCACCCAGTCACAGAGGAAGGGTCTCGTGGAGTCACAGCCTATCTGCCTGGAGCCGGAGAGGTGATACTGTTGACTTACATACTTTATGAAATCAAAATCTCTCTCTTTCAGGAAATGCTAGCTAGAATGAGTATATTTATCCCAGGAATATTTTCTACCACCAGCTTCGTTGTTCTATGACATAAACTAAAGCTTAAAAATGTTTTCTTTTCGTCCATGTCAAAAATGTACTTGATGTGAAAATGAACGCAAATGTATATAACATGTTGAATATTATATTAGATTAACTCATGCTTCATACAGTTTTTTTTTTTTTTTTTTTTTTTTATTTCCAGGTTTGGTATGATGTCCACACCTTTCAAAAACACAATGGTGCACAGAATCTCTACATCCCAGTCACTCTAAGCTCTGTAAGTGTCTCTCCTTGTTCAAGAAAACAGTTTTATATTTGAGTTTTATTTAATTGAATTGTTATTTTTTTAAGATCCCGGTGTTCCAGCGTGGTGGCTCTATCATCCCTCGGAAGGACAGAGTTCGAAGGTCTTCCACCTGCATGGAAAATGACCCATACACCTTGTATGTGGCCCTTAGCCCTAAGGTAAAGAACTAGATCTTACTGGTGACTAATAAAACAAATGGTATAATTTAATTGAGTAAAAAAATTCTTCTCTCTCTTTCACACTTTTTAGAAATTTGCTGAAGGCGAGCTCTACATTGATGATGGCCATAGTTTTAACTATGATACAAAGAAAGAATTTATTCATCGGAGCCTCACTTTTGCCAACAATGCTCTCACCTCCAAGTATTTATATTAATCTGTCCTTTACTTATCTGCTTCATTGTCCAGACATTTTTTATTAAATTCTGTATAAGTAATTTTGACTCATATACTTTGCTTCATCTCAGCAACCTGTGCCCAAACTGTAATTTCTTAACATCATCATGGATTGAAAAAGTTCTCATTTTGGGTGCCAGCAAACCCAGCAAGGTTCTTCTTAAAATGGATGGTAAGATATTTATTCAGTCCTGTTGAATATTGTAATATCGGAAAAATAATGTCTTGTATTACAGCGGAAATGACCTCAATGTCTCGGTTTGTATGGCATGCTAATCTTCTCATGATCTCTCGAACAGGCAAAGAAACCCCTGTGGACTTTGAGTTTGACACTTCCATGTCAGTGCTAACCCTCCGTAAACCTGGGATGAATGCTGGGGCCGACTGGACCCTGCTGCTGCAGTAGCTCACTGGATCTCTACAGCGGCCGGGGCCAGATGACACGAGATCTAAAAAATCACTTGAAAAATTCATCAGTTGAAAATCTCACTCTTAATTCATAAACACATTGAGCACTTACAAATTCATCAATTAAAAAGTGAACAAGTGGTGCAGTGGGTCAGAGATATTTCTCAGTGCTAAAAAGAAATGGATCCAACTGGCAGGGTCAGACAGTAAATGCTTTCCATTTTAAAATGTAGTAATGTCATTCAAAAGTCAAAAGCTTTGTTTTTAATTTTGTGTAGTGAAAAGTAGTATTAAAGTCAGATTAACTGAATCATGAAGTGGATTTAAATCATTTCAGGGCAGCAGATAAGAGTGTTAATTGTATTTAAACCCTATGAGCACAGTGAAAACCCAGTCATTACTGAAGTAGATTAGTCTTTAGCAAATATATTTGCTCAGTTTCAAAAATTAAGACAACACAACAGGTTCACAAATCAATTCTGTTTGTCTAAAATGTTAAAGATCTAAAAAATGGTTTAACAATGAGCACATCGGGGGTTTTAGAGTTCAGTTTTGAAAGTTCTTCACTGGAGACTACTAATAAGCTCTATTTGCTTATGGCCTAGTTAGTTAATTTGATGTGGGATCTTGGGTTTGGATTGTTTTACAGGGGGAATAACCCACTAAATCTGTTTGTTTTGTCTTATTGCTTACATTTTTGTTTTCTAGAGCACTTGAATATGCTGTTTTTGGGGTGGGTAGGGGATTTCTGTTTTCATCCAGCAAAGCAGAATGAAACAGTCAGGCACTTATAGTTATTCCAGTCTAATCTACTGTGATGGGGAAGATGATTTGTGAGGTTAATTTTGTCATCCACTATAAAATTGTTGATATCTTGTGAAAATGACTGAAGTAAATGTCTCATGAAGGAGAGCTTTGTGTACATTCCTGTTTGACCATCTTACACTACTGCTCTGATTTTCCACTTCGTTTCATTCCATTTTTGAGGGTGGCCCTGAAAGCTCTGAAAATGTGAGGCAAAACATAATGTCTACAGTTCTGATTAATGAGTGTTCAAATGAGATGGTAATAAAAAATGTTGTACATTCCCAACTGCATTTTTGTTTTGCCTCATCTCTATGGCAGCACATTCGTGGAAAAATTTCAAAAGAACATTTTGATTTGTGAAGTCATAACCACAATTTTATGGTAGTTGCTTATTCCATTTAAAAGTACCAGCTTGAGATTAAAGGGTATAAAGCAATAGTACTGAAATAGCTTTTGAAATGTTTTACGTCAAAAGTGGCTCCAGTCTGTTTTTTGTACACATTTAAAATGTGTCACTTTCACTCAGTTGTAACACTATTTAATTTTCTCTTCGAGATTTTATGGATCATACAGCAGCGGTATGATGATTACCTTGCTATCGACAATCTACTGCGACAGTAAAATGAGAGAGCAGGGGTCGCACTTTACATGCGTCATTTGTTGTGTGGTCAATAATGGCGGCGGAAGGCACAGAGGACCTGGGCAACAACGGGGAACTCACAAACCCTTCAGGTTTCCTTTTAAAAGTTACCTAATAAAACACCGAGATTTTAAGCATGTGTGAATAGTTTGTCGTATTCATTTCTTAAACGCTTTATGCATCAGTTATTACACGAGCGCGTCTTCATAAAATAGCTAGCGATCTAAATAACCATTGATTTACTGATTCAAACTTGAGCATTTTTATCCCGTAAGAGTTGTTTGACACATTTATGTTAAATTCAATACGAGGATTAAGTTGCAGACTAACCTTTATAAATGAATAATTAATGAATCACCTTTCGTCAACAAAATATGTAACACTTTGTGTCCAGTACGGTTATAGCGAGATTCAATTTTACTAACTGTGATATGTTGAGTAGGATAAACTATTCTTACCCCTATATTCTGCATCATAACCTAATTCAATACAGTGAATTAAACCGTAGTCTGTTTTATCAATACATCGCTTTCAGTGACAGAGCTTTATGAGCCTGAGGTTGCAGACCTTCCCAAGACAGATGTTGAGGAGTCAGCGGAGAGTGGTGCAGATGGAGGGGACACAGGCGCTCCAACAACACCCTACACAGCGGAAGGAGAAGAGGAGGAAGAGGGAGAGATGCCTCCAGACTTTCAGAGACTTTGGAAACTTACCAGCGACAATCCTCAAGATTTCAACAGCTGGACAGACCTCCTGCAGTATTGTGAACAAGAGGTGAATGTGTTGTTTCGTTATTGGGGCGGCACCAAAATGTTAGTTGGTTTAAAATTTTTCATTATTTATTGCAGGGCCACATGAGAGCTTGCCGTCAAGCCCTAAATGCGTTTCTGCTGAGGTATCCTCTGTGTTACGGTTACTGGAAAAAGTTTGCGGATCTTGAGAGACAGGCCGGTCACGTCGATAAGGCTGAAGAGGTGAGAACATGCATAGATGGACATTTCAGTCAAATACAAAAGAACAAGAACAATCCCAAAACATAAAATTACTTGGCATACTATTGTATTCACTTTTCTCCAATTTTTTTGAGAAATTTGTACATAATATGGCAGCGGAGATGTAAAGCTGTATTTGGGTCCCTTGACAGGTGTGTGAACGAGGTTTGAAGGCAGTCCCTCTCAGTGTTGATCTCTGGATTCACTACATCAACCTGCTGCTGGGAACGCTCAACATGAACCTGCCTGAGTCAACACAGCGCATCCGCAGGTACCACTGACAAACTTCCAGCCTTTTTTTTCCAGGATGCAATTTCAGCTTCCATTTTTGTTCTATGATATTGTTAGACCCAGTTTGTTACTAGTTTTCTTTCTCCTCCTGGAAATAACAGATTTTGTCTGAAAGTCAGTCTGCACTGATGCCAAGTTAACTTTGCAAGGGAAGAGCAAGAGGCAGGAGAGACATGATGATAGTATATAGGCGGAGTTTGTTGAGTAACATAAGTTGCATCTTTGTCAAAGCTCTATCTGACCAGAAACAAATTGAGCAAGTGTTTTTACAACAAGCAAAGAGGAAATGGAAGTTTAATGCGATTAAACTTTCAAAGTTTAATGCGATATCATAAAGGCAGTGTTTCCCAACCTTTTTTTAGTCGCGGCACCCTTTGGAAATTTTAACAAACTTCCGGCACCCTACAAAATAAATTTTGTCACAATATTTGAATTTCTAACTTCGATATGATAATTTGAAAAGTATAGATATTCGGTAAAACAGGGAAGAACTGCAGAATATAATATCATACAGATCTGTTAATATATTAAAAATGTTGTCCATAATGGAGGCCATCAGTAGGCTAAATTTACTGAAACAGAACATTTATATGGACAGATTTAATGGGAGGCTTTATACAATGCTAAACATATTTAATATTATAACTAGCTATCTCACAAATTTGCTCACTCAAGTGTTTTTTTTAAATTTAGAGTGGGGTAATTTTGGTGCAGTAGCAACCTTTGAATTGAATAAAAAATGACAAGAAAGCAGTCAGAAATAAAATAACAAATAAAGAAATTAATAATGATAGCACAAATAAAAAAATAACGACAGGCCTTCGAATTAAATAAATTGCTTTTTAGTTTTTCAGGTAGGTCTAACAGTAGGGTTAAGATATTTAACTTTTTTTTACCAATTATCCAAATAATGTTTAGTCCTAGAAAGCTATTATTATCAGAACACGTGAGCATAACGGTTTAGCAGATCAATGAATGAGAGGGCAGTTTTACCAGAGTTGCCCATATACCACATGTTACAGCACAGTAGGCTATTGCAGACAGAAACAATACTGAACTACATCAATGTTTCCTGTCGGCTCAATATTTGAGTGGACTTTGCTATTCCGATGAACATGAACGGTATACGAGTGGAGCGACTGAGCGGAGCGCACGCGCATAGAGCGGGATAATACGCAGAGCGTCACACCACATGAAAGTGAAACCTGAGCGGTGAACTCATTTTCGGCAGCCGAAATTTCAGTGCATCTCTAATTATTGGCGACATCAGAAATGGATATTATAATAGATGCTTTTTTGAACATTTTAGCAATTTAAAAATATAAAAAAAATGATTTTTTTACACGGCACCCCTGCTCTCGACCGACGGCACCTGGTTGGGAAAATGTTAAAGGGATAGTTCACCCAATAAATGAAAATTCTGTCAGTAATTACTCACCCTCATGCCGTTCCAAAACCGCAAGACCTTTGTACATTTTCGGAACACAAATTAAGATATTTTTTATGAAATCCAAGAGCTCTCTGACCCTCCACAGACAGCAAGGGTCCTACCACAATCAATGTCCAGAAAGGTAGAATTGTTGAAGAATTATTGAATAAAGTTGTTATTCTCGTAGCTTTATGAAATTACAGTTGAACCACTGATGTCACATGGACTATTTTAAGGATATTCTTACTACATTTCTTTGCCTTGATCGTGTTAGGACCCTTGCTGTCTTTGGAGGGTCTGAGAGCTCCTGGATTTCATCAAAAAGATCTTAATTTGTGTTCCAAAGATGAACAAAGGTCTTACGGGTTTGGAACGACATGAGGGTGAGTAATTAATGACAGAATTTTCACTTTTGAGTGAACTATCCCTTTAATACTTTTAACAATACAGTTATTCTCCTTAACAGTTAAAGCAAGTATGCACAATTAAGGCTGCAATACACTGCATCATTTTTACTCAGATTATTGCCTCGATTAACAGACTGTACAAGTTGACACTAGTTGCGACACTAGTTAGAAGTGTTTTGTGTTTTTTGCGTCAGGCTATGAATTCGTCCTCTCAAAGGATATCAGACATGATTGATATTTTTAATCAATTTTACAACACACTTTGTTTTCATTTGTCATGCATATCCTGGCAATGAGGTTTGTTTCTGCATTAGTTTGTCGTGTTCAGAACAATCTGAAGGCGTGGTAGTCTGTTTTCCTCAGTCATTTAGTGTAGGATGTCCAGTTTTTCTCTGTAATCATTTACAAGTTGACAAGTATATGATGCCTAGTGTTTTAAAATCTGTTCAGATTTGAAAAGTTGTGAGGGTATTCCAGACTTTCGTTAAAACTTATCTTTAAAAAAATCAATTTTGATTTCATGGTAACTTGAAACATTATTCTTTACAGCAATAAAACATTTCAAGAAACAATATAGCATGAAAAGTAATGTCCTGTCCTTTGCTCAGTGTGTTTGAGGAGGCAGTTGCAGCCGCTGGCTGGGACTTCCATTCAGACAGGCTGTGGGATCTGTACGCCGAGTGGGAGAAGGAGCAGGGGAACCTGAATTTCATTACCAGCGTCTACGACCGAGTACTGAGGGTCCCCACACAGCTCTACAACACACATTATGAAAAGTACGCTATACAAATAGATCAAATGTTATGTGTTAACATATTTTTTTTTCCTCGCACAACTCCTCAGATCTGAGGCACATAATCCACATACCACACACACACACGCATGGATTTGTGAGAATTTGTTACCATTTCTTCTCACGCTCATATTCTGTGATCTCTTTCCCCCTTTATATTTAGATGCAGCTGAATGCATCAACAAAAGCCTAATTGGTAAACTGTCAAACACCTGCAGTTAAGCACATCAAATCCAGATCACCAAAATATCACAAAAATTATTTTGCTTTCAGAGTCCATAAAAATCATGATGACTCTTACATTGAACAAGGCTGATGTTCTCTGAATTTCTGTCTCTTCTGTCAGACTGAAAGCTCACCTAACCTCCCACCCGCCTCAGGACGTCCTGTCCCCTGAGGAGTACAGTAAAGTGAGGAATGAGTACAAACAGAGCCAGATTCAAGCCAAAAAAGAGAGATCTGATATCAGTGCTGAAGAAGAAGAGAGACCGCCTGGGGAGGAAGAGCCTGCAGACAATGGCAAGGACACGGTAACTCACTTTTTCATCTGTAATAGAAGGTTTTCTTCAATTGATGTGACAAACTAGAGATTATCGTTTCAATCTTTAACATGTTTTTATGCAGGAAGAAGCAGTGCAGAAGATGCAGGAGCTCCTAATGGCCAGCAGAGAGGAATTGTACCAACAAAATGAAGCAGAAGTCAGGAAGAGATGGAACTTTGAAGATGCTGTAAGTTTCTCAGAAAGATGCTTCATAGAGGTGGAGGAAACACTGATGTTATCTATAAAAATAACTAACTAACCCACCAGATTTGGCTGATGTCGTATATAAATTTTTTTGGGGAAAGAAATTAATACTCTTATTCAGCAAGTATGTGTGTTAAATTGATAATTTACATGGTTACAAAAATACTATTTCAAATAAATGTGGTTCTTTTGACCTTTCTATCAAATAGATGAATAGATTGCTGTAAAAAAAAAACATTTTCCACTAAAATATTATGCTCTCAAAATAAAAACTGCGATTTAAAATTGTAATAATTGTAATTGAATAAAGAGACTTTCAAAAATATCTAAAAATCTTGCTGACCCAAACTTGAACTGTTTATGGGTTGTGTATGAAGTGTTTCTGTCAATTTACCTTCCTGTTACTTGATTCCTTCTCTCCTTTTTTCCTAGATTAAAAGGCCTTATTTCCATGTGAAGCCTCTGGATAGAGCCCAGCTGAAAGCCTGGCAGAGCTATCTGGACTGGGAGATTGCAGAAGCTGAAACAGCAGCAGTGGATGCTGAAGGGGCGGCTGTGGAAGGCCATGAAGACTCAAAACAAGAGTGTGTAGCTGGGCACAAGAGAGTACTAATTCTGTTTGAACGCTGTCTCATTGCTTGTGCACTCTATGAGGAATTCTGGAATAAAGTAAGTATAGAAGGGAGATCCAACAACCAGTTATTAAAGATCATGATGATCTGTTTTATAATATTGTTGACGTTTTTGTTGCATTTTGTAAGCTATTTATGTGTGTTACAGTATGTGCATTACCTGGCACCACACGGGCTGGAGGAGGTGCGTAATGTGTACCGCAGAGCTTGTGAAATCCATCTTCCGTACAAACACAGCATCCGCCTTCAGTGGGCCTTGTTTGAGGAAAAACATGGTGAGACAATAAGTTTAGCATAGAAAAAAGACTAGCCTAAAATCTAAAACATACTTCATAGAAATGTGGACTTGTTTCAGCTACTGCAGAATGTGTACATTACATGATTTCTTTTCCCTCCCATAGGTAATATTACTGAGGCACAGCGTATTCTAGAATCACTTGAGATGACAGTGCCCGGTTTGGCCGCGGTGCGTCTGAGAAGAGTGGGTCTGGAGCGGAGAGCAGGACGTTTGGATGTGGCGGAGGCACTGCTGAAGGAGATGGTGGAGAAGAGTAAAGACAACCCCCAACTCCATACCTTCTACTCCATCAAACTGGCTCGCTTTCTTCATAAGCTGTGCAAGAGCCCTTCCAGGGCCCGCACTGTTCTACAGGAAGCCATAGAGCTGAGTCCGGTAAAACACCAGCGTTTGACATTTTATACACACTACCATCCAAAAGTTTGGCATCAGTAAGATAAAAAATTTTTTTTTAAAAGAATAAGAATTTATTCAGCAAATATGCATTAAATTGAGCAAAAGTGACTAAAGACATTTATAATGTTACAAAATATTTCTATTTCAAATAAATAGTTCTTTTGGACTTTCTATTCATTAAAGAATCACTGTTTCCACAAAAATATTAAGCAGCATAACCAATGTCACAACCCCAGACATTTTGGCCACCTGAGCAAAAACGTTCTTTATACCAGACCTGTACAGCACACACCCAAAAAAGTGTGTAACGTTTAACTTTAATGTGCTATTTATATTTGATTTGACCCTTGATGTAACTAAATGACCCACATTTTAGATTACTTGAGAAAACTGTTTTTTACAGTGCTGTTACTTACCAGGAAATTGTATTAAAAAAATTTCAGAACAATCATGCAAAACAGTTAAATTCTTTTATAATATAATATAATATAGCTAATATGAACAAATGAAGCAGTTATTGCTCATGAATTCCCTTTTTGAGGTCAATTATTTATTAGGCTTAATAATATAATACAAAAAATATTTTCAATAAATATTTTCAAAAAACGTGAACATGTGAATTCTTTTAGTTACCTAAAACATCCCCATGTAGTAGAGTTTGCACACTACTACAACACATTTTTTGCCTCTGTCCTGTGCGTTATTTCTTCTGCAGTCACAATGTAAGAATTGTGCGGCCCCGGCACGCAGTGATTAGAGGGAACAATCAAATAACGTTTTTCACACTAATATAAAGAGAAGAAATTATTTATGCAGGATAAGTGACCTGAAAATCGATCCTCCATCACAGAATATAAAAAATATAAAGAAAACAGTTATTTTATATTTTACTAACATATCGCCACCTTGGAATTGGAAAGTTCTATCTGCATTCCAAGCAGTTTTGAGATTTCAAGGTTTTTGCGTTCTTGTTCCCATTGTGTGACTGTCTGTAGGGTATTTGTCGAGTGTGTGTGTGTGTTCTTTTCTAAAAAAAGGCCCAAAATGTACACAGCTTACAAAAGAAACCTCACATAATGTAAACAAGTTACATTATAACTTGTCAGAATAAGAATATGTGAATAACTCAATTTTGACAAAAATGTCACATAGAACCTTAGAATTCCAAGGCGACGATTTTACAATATTATTGTTTTTTACTGTATTTTGATTAAATAAATGCAGTCTTGGTGACATAAGAGACTTCTTTCAAAAACAAAAATAAATAAAATTGTAACGACCCCAAACTTTTGAGTGGTATTACAGAAAATTATCACAATATGATGCACCACAAAACCAACATTTGATGACTCTTGATCCTCAGGATAACGGTAGATTGCATCACAACCTTCTGGAGCTGGAGATGTCAGGTGATCTGCGGGCTAATGGAGGTGGGATTCTGCAGTGTGTGGCCAAAGCCCTTGCTGCTCCTCTCTCCCCAAAGACCAAAATCCTTTTCTCCCAACGTGGCCTGCAATTTGCTGAGGACTTTGGGACCACAGTACAGAGGTCAGAATTAATTCAAATATTCTGGGTAGCTTCACACAAGTGATAAAACATGTAGATTTGTTACATTACAATGTAGTATTATTACTGAGTGTACTTATGGGGTCATATGATGATTATTTTTTCCTTTCTCTTTGGAGTGTTACAAGTCTTGGTGCATAAAGAAGATCTGTAACTTTGCAAAGACTAAAGTCTCAAATAAGAGATATTCTTTATTAAAGTTGAGTCAACCACGCCTACCTAAAACACCCTAAAACGTTCTAACATGCCCCCACATATCTACCTCACTATGTAGGAAGATTTGCATAACGCTGCCTAAATGTTCACGCAAAGAAAGAAGGCGTTATTTTTTTTTTTCTCGCTGTAGTATTGTTGTTGCCGACGCCATGTCGTGAAGACGCTGTGTTTAGTTGTGAAAGCGAAACTACTATGTTTGGTCTTCCAAAAGAGGACGATATTCGTCATGCCTAGAGCTGATCTGTGCTGTCGCTGAGGAAATACTTCAACCTTCGCGCTGTGGATCGCCGGATCGGCTTCACCGTTTCACCGATCCTTTGCCGGGCCCGCCGTTCTCGACCCCGCCGCCTCTGCTCACTCTTGCCCGGCTTCAGCTCATGCTAAGCCGGGACTTTCGCTCACGCTAGGCGCTGTGTGTTTCGTTGTGAAAGCGAAATACTTTGTTTGGCCTTCCAAAAGCGGACGATATCCGCTTCGTCATGCCTAGAGCTGATCTGTGCTGGTCGCTGAGGAAATACATCAACTTAGTGCTGTGGATCGCCGGCACATTTTATGGTGGACTGTTTACTGATCCTAGGAGAGTAACGTTAAGACTAAAATGCCGGCAGTTCTGACTCACGTAAGTACGTTGTCTTTTATCATTTGCCACTGATGATTAAAACACGAATTTTGAGCAGTGTAGAGCAGCGCTTGTTTGTCATTTCTCCGATCACAAATGCAGACAGGGTTTTATGTTTACGCGGTCCGATGCAACGCAACGCGTAAAAAGACAGTATAAGTCATTATAATCAGTAATTATGTCCCCACTGGATGCAACAAATGCCTCGTTTGTAATGGGTTTTAATGTTTTTGAATCATCGCTCCGGCTGGGACACACCATCACAGTATGGTGAGGGGCGTAACATTTCCGTCACACGCTTGAGGTATTCGGCCAATCACAACGCACTGGATAGCTGGCCAATCACGCACACCTCGCTTTTCAGAACCGATGAGCTTTGTAAAAAATCGATGCGTTTCAGAAAAGGCGGGGCATAGAGAAACAATAAATGTACAGTATGTGGAAAATAATGTGTTTTTTAACTTTAAACCGCATAAACACATTTCATTACACCAAATACACAAAATAATGTTCTTTTTAGCAGCATCATATGACCCCTTTAAATGTTCCTTAACATTTGTCTTGTATATTGTCAGTGTGTTGAGCATGTATGAGGAGCACCAGAAACTGCTGAAGGAACACGATGCAGAGAGACAAGCAGAGAAAGGGTGAGCTCAAAAGAACAAAACCAGAGATCTCCTTTTGACATTTCGTTTTGTGAAAGCCTTTTAAATGTGTTTGTTTTTCCTAAAGCGATAACGATGAGACAGAAAAGATGAGCAAAATGGATGATGCATCTGCCTCGACAGTGCCACAGACGGCTCCACCCACAATGCCTCATGTTCCCATGACAACACCACCTCCCTCTATGATGGGCGGAGACATGAGTGGATCATATGGGAGTTATGGCAGCTGGTACCAGGTAAAGTATTGAATGGCACATTTACGTTGTATTGTTAAAGCACTGCATTTACCCAGCAGGAGGCAATTAAAGCTTTAAAAGATTAAACGCAATGCATCTTGATTTAAAATGTGTATTATATACAAATATTGTCCCTGTGTCTCAGCAGCAACAGTATGGAGGGTATGGCAGCTACCAGAACCCGTGGAACCAGTACAATCAATACTACCCTCCCAGCTAAGTCCCTTCAAAAACAGAGGTCTGGGGTGCTGCTTCATGTGATCCACTCACACATCCTCAATCCTCCAAAAGCCGCAGCAGTGTGTAACTTGAGCCAGTGTCAGAAGTGAGAGATAAAATGTACAAACCTATTATGTTTTTAAAGGATGTTACCCTTTCTTTCCCTGAGTTTTTTGTACTAAGTGCCACCTTACATCCTAAAATGCATTTGTAGATATATATATATATACCTGTTCATGCTTTTTAAGTAATTTATCTGTGAAATAAGTCAATTTATTGACTCCCTGAAATGTATTGTGAACATTTTTCTGTTGACCATTTTGTACGACGAAGTTATTTTAAATGTTTAAAATTCCGTTTATTGTGCAGTCACCATCTTATAATTGTAATAAATTATAATACACCCAAAACATTTTTTTAAATTTCAGATATGTTATAAAGTTTTTACTTCATTGAATTTGCACCGATGTTGAAGAGACTTTCATCGTCATCTTTTTTAATGCTTTACATCTAGGGTTCTCAGCCAGGGGCCTTAATTTTTTTTATTAAACTATTATTAATATATCATTAATATTAAATGTATTATTAATGTATATAAACAATCTGTGTGCATTTATCAGAAGGTTAGGAACCACTGCAACACATAGTAAAAGTAATTTGATATTATATATGTGCAATTCTGATACAAGCTACTATTATCACTGATATGTTAAAGGTTTTTAAACCCTTTTTCAATTCTTGATATTGAATATTTTAAGAGCTAATAGTCACTGTATATGCAATGTTCAGAAGCTTCTGTTTGTTTACAGATTTTGCCTTTACTTCCAACGCCAATATAAAATTCAAATCATAAAACTAAGATGAGTACGATTTTATTGGTGAAAATGTCTTTTTTCCATGTGGCAAAACAGAAAGCTAACACTACTTTCTCAATGTTCATCATTGTGAAAACTCACTTGACCCTTTATTAAGCAGTATCAACAGGTTTACGTATAATGAAATTATTGATCAATTCATTGCATGTTTGGCGCTTTAAGTGGAATCATTACAGTAGCAGTCCACTGATTCATAGTCTCCATAGAGAATGCGTTTGATCTTACACTGACGTCTGGAAGAACAGCTTGTTTCTATCATTATTTTACTTCATTTCTTGGTAACCACCAGGACGGCAGAAGGCACCAAACCTGTCAAATAAAACAAGAGATCCATAAATGCCAGATGTTAAGCACAAATTCTGAAGATAAAAATTAATTCCTCAGACACAAAGAACTGTGATCATTTTAGTTCTATATCACTAGTTAACATCAACCTTCTATAAGTTCTTACCCAGCTCACAAAGAGGTTTTTCCATGTCTAGATCTGTGTACACACGTCTGGGATACGGGGTGATGAGGTTGAAATCCTGTCCGTTTTCCCCGTTCATCTGAATATAGACTCTAACAGCAGCCAGAGGTTCCTGAGCCTTGAAGACCGTGCTCAAGGTGGATCCATCTAGAAGACGCACCTTATGACCAAGGGAGGGTAAGAGAGGAGTTTGACTTTACATGGATGTATATAATATATATAGTATCATAGATTATATTCATTTGTGGAATCATTCATCGTTAAAGTACCTTAAAAATAGTTTCTATTTAATTCAACATCATCCTGGACCCTCAGGTCTACTTGGACACTGACTAATGCGTTATGAGTGAAAGGTGGCTTGATTTTGTGCCAGTACCTGTATCCGACAGTCATCATAGTCTTTCTTAGCAGGAGGAGGAGCCCCTTGGTTCTCAGGTGGAGACTGCAGAGGGGCTTCAGAGGGGGGCGATGACAAACCCGTGCTTGATGAACCGCCTCCAAACTGCAGAGGTTTTTGTTATTTATTATTTATATACTTGATATACTAGTAGGCAGGCACACAAGATACCAGTAGTAATGTGAAGTGGGCAAAGTAAAAGCATTAATTAATACCTTTCGTGCCCTCTCCTCTCTGTCTCGTGCAATCTTTTCTTTAACTCGCTGCCTGAGAAAGGATCACAGGTTATTACTAGTGGTTCTCGACTAGGGGCCCCTATTTTTTTTAGGGGTTTTTCTATAAAGAGCCAATTATTTTCATAAACTTTTTAATTTTAAAAGTAGAATTTCTAGGCCTGGAAAAGTCATGTAAATGAATAAAAGTCTTATAACTCCATTGGCATTTTTATAATGAATATACATTTTTATAGTTATGCCAAGCTGCAAATTACTTTATCAGGTAGAGAACGGAAGAATCTTCTCTGCATTCCTCCTCTTCTCTAGCTTGCTTCCCAATCTAGTTGCCTAATAAACCTGCTATTACAACGACCACTGTTGACTCTTTTGACAAATTGCATGATTTCGCAATTTGTAATTTAAGTTGCTTTGAGTAAAAGCATTGGCTAAATGCTGTAAAAAGAATAAGAACCATTGAATTCAAGTGAAAACTACTGAAAGTGCCTGATCAAAGTTAAACGGGCATTGCATCCCTGTTCGTCTTACTTGGCAAGCCTGTCCTCCATCTTCTCTCTCATGCGCTGATCCGCTAGCTTTTTCATCTCATCATCTTGAAGCTTCTGTTTAACCTGCAGCAGCTCTTGGCCATGTTTCCTTCTCTGCTTTTCTCTTTCTATTTCCTCTTTTCGCTCTCTCTCTCTCCTCTCCTCCTGTCTCGCCTTCATCAACTCCTCCAGTCTGTGGGGGGAAAGCAATACTTTATCAGCTTTTAAATGTGTGCTTTTTACAGTAATACGTTTTAAGGTCAGCTGCACAAAGCACAAACCGTTTTACTTGTTCCATCCTTTCTTCTTCTGTTATAGGTGATTTGGCATCTCCCATTTGCTCAGCAACTTCAGTGGCTGTTTTTTGTTTTGGTTACAGACACAAATGAAAGAGAAAGCAACATTTTGTGTTGGGTGATGAAACGATGACAATAATGTTTCCATGAAATTGAAAGTGAGGAGCATCAGAAGAACATACATTCAGAAGTTTCTGTAGGAGACTGGCTCTGTACTTCTGTGGTGCCGAGAGTATTTCCAGCAGGTGGAACATAAGGCTCATTTATATCTGGATCATTCTCATGCTCCATTAACCTGTACAGTTATAGAAATTGTAAATGCAACTTCCAAAACGTTTTTTTAATTGATTAAAATTCTTGTTAATTAAATATTATATATTTAATTGGCACAATCAGTTCTTTTCCATACAATAAAAATGCATGCAAAAAAATATGATGACTTGCCAGTCCATTGCTCTCTCAATGCCCTGGTTTCCAGTATGTGCTACTGCCTTCTCCCTACAAAACAATCACTGGGTGAGGGAAAGTACTGGATCAGTGTGTAAACATCAGTGTCACTGTAGAAAAAGCATCACTTACGCTCGGTTTCTGTCAAAGCCCATTTCCAGCAGACTGTCTAACGTAGTGCACTCAGCCATTGTGCTGAAAATAAGTTTATTAACGCATTATAACAACACCTTACAGATAAACAGAAAATAAATATAAAACAGAAAGCTTCCTTGGAGTTAAAGAGTTTGAGACATTTTCAGAAAAGCTTTTTATAAATGTTTTATCAATTATTTGTATTCACAAAAAAGCCATACAGTTGGGTAGATACTAAAATCATTGCAGCTCGAAACAGCAAGATTAACTGACTCTACTCTTCTGGCTGACATGATCATATCATCACTACATAATCAAATCTGACTGATAAAATAATTAAAATAAGTGTGGCAGCAGCCTATATTTATACTGATAGATACATGATCAAATTCAGTTAGCTGGCAGGCTAACACTGAACAGCCTCCAGCAACAGCTAATTATTCTTTTGCATAACTAGTATCTTCTAGAGAACGCTTAAGAATTTTCTTTATAAAGTAATAGCGCTTTTGAATATCAGGAACGATATTTTTTACTTAATTTCATCGTTAATTAGCCCTGCACGTCGTTCTACAGCTACTTACATCTGTTGTCAGCACTGGGTTGCTTCCACACATCTATCTACGGAAAGCCGCAACGACCAATTCGCTTTCTCTGCTGCTGAGCGACCAGACCTGTGCTGTGTGGTCTACTACCACATGATTAGCTACTATAGAAGGGTGAAACGACACAATAAAATGCAAACACGATAACACCAGCAACTATTATGTGTATCGTAGTTATATATTACCGTATAATAAGGGTAAATTCATAACTGGGTCACTTTCTTCCATTGAGATGACTGGGGAAAAAATGTCAAAAACCTGAATCCACTATATTTCACTACAAAGAAAAGACGTATATATTTGCAATTAACCATATCTTTTGAAATGACATGTCATGAAATTGCATAACTTTAAGCAACGGTTTCATTTTAAGGACAATGCATGACAAATAAAACCATCAGAAGTGACCAGGGTCCATTTTCACTCTGCAAGGTGTTTAAGGTGAAGACATGTTACCCAAATGAATGTGCAAACAGTGCAGTATGGGAAGGGCTTCATAAACTTGTTACTTATTGGATGAATGCATAATAATTAATCTGGCAACACTCTTACTCTGGGGCATTCTTCTTCTGAATGGCAAGAGATCACGCATGCTACTCTTTACTCTCTTTTCTCTTTCACCCTTTTTCCCATCATGTGTGTGCTTTAATAGATCATCATGCTGCTTCAACCTGAGTTTCTGCATTTTGATACACGGGTGAGTATTTTTAACAATTATCATTAGTAGTTTATTTAGTATTTATGCAACTTTGTAAAGTTTGCATAAATGTGTAGTGTAGTTTTTGGGAACAATGTAACCAAATGACTCTGGGTGAACATTTCGAAATACTTCAGAATAGTAGTAAGCCAGTCAACAAAGAATATGTTTTCATGTTTATTGTATTAAACAAAGTAAGAATGCACACAGAGAAGAGTTGATTGCTTAATTTGTATTCGACTTTATAACTTTATACTAGTCAAGGTGGGTAAAGTTCAATCTGTCAAAGTCCTTGACTTTTCATAAGAAAGAGGTTAGCAAATGAAGGGGTGAATTTACAGTTTAAATAAATAGCAATAATAGCATCATATTCAAAACCTGCATATTTTCTCTGTCCTTCAAATCATTTGACTAGGCCTATTTGTAGACAAGCAGGGTATTTTATTGGTAATGTTTTTTTTTTCTTCTAACCATGGATCTCTTATCTTTAACAGAATCAAATTAGTTGGACATTGGACAAGCATTGGAAGTGTTGAGAGCTGCTCCTGGTGCTCACTGGGTGTAACAGCCACTCCATGTGGAAGTGTATTGCAGTGCCAGTGGAGGAGCTGTTACCTGCAGAGAGTCACATGTGACGGAAGCGCTGTGCCTATGGGATGCCTTATCCTGCACGTAGAACTGTATATTATAATGTATAATGCATCTGTATACCTTTACAAATATGTAACTTTTACGTCATCATCACTGGTCATACAAAAACATGGTTTGTAAAAATGAAAAAAAAAAAGTGCATTTAGAAATAATTAGATATATGTGTTATTTAATAATAAATAAATACGTTTCAATGCGAGTGCAATCGTTCCTTTAGTTGAGATAAAGCAACGATTCCGTTACATTCGTTTGTTTTGTTCAACTCAGATGTCTGTTTACCTTCTAATTACCACTGGTGTCCACAAGAGTACACTGTTGTCTAATCAGTGTTCTGTAGAATGCGCCCTACACATTTAGCTTTTCATTTTTATTCTATTATAATCGTTTTAAATTTCTGACGTTTTATTTTTTTCACAATATTTTAAAGATTTTTTTATTTTTTAATTAAAATGTGTTAATGCCTTAATGGGGCTTAATAATGTCTTAGTGGTGTAAATGCTGAACTGGAACATGCAAGTCAAATGGTGACACCTTGATATTCTCCACGTCTTGATGTTCCGGAAAGATAAATATTTTTTACCTTGAAAATATATAATTTCGGAGGGGGAAAATGATTAGGTTGTACGCTGTTACGTTTTATTTAAAATGAATGTGTTTTTGTCATATTTTACAGAATAGTATTGAAAACAATACTGACCAATAGAAAATAGAAAACATGCGTATTAACTACCTTCATTTCTCAGAGCCACGTGGAGTTTTGGTGTTTAATGGGGTCCTATATGTTCCACATCTGGCGGTTTCACTTCAAACATGTATTTATTATGCATGCTCCAATGCTACCTCCCTCACATTAGTACTTTTGGTAATCCAGCATGAGTAAATTACTATGTTTGTGTTTGCAAAACCGAGGCTTTTATTATGAAGTATTTCAATTTCCGCATGCAAACCGCAGTCGGATTAGATACAAGTAGAAAGTTGAGATCTGATTATATACGAATTACTGCAACTTTAAGCGACGTGCATTCATAGAGGAGTGTTGCGACAATCTCTGATATTGCCGTTGCATCATAGTTCAGCGGTTTGATCAAATTGTAAAATAGCCGTCGTAACGTTCGAGGTGACTGTGCAGGGGTGGGACAGTCAAACTTTCGACAGTCACAGGACGTTGCCTGGGGTTGTAGTCAACATTTGAAAGCAGAAGCCTTTTCCTCTCGCATTAGAATCGTCGTAAACGACCATCATGTTTAGCTGGTCTAAACAAGAAGGAAAGAAAGACCCAGAACTTTTCCAAAACGTGTCGGAGGGACTGAAGCGCCTCTACCGCACCAAACTCTTCCCTTTGGAGGACACCTATCATTTCCACGACTTCCATTCACCGGCTTTAGAAGATGCGGACTTTGACAACAAGCCCATGGTGCTGCTGGTGGGGCAGTACTCGACCGGGAAGACCACCTTCATTAGGCATTTGATGGAGCAGGATTTCCCCGGGATGAGGATAGGCCCCGAGCCGACGACGGATTCCTTCATCGCGGTTATGCACGGCGAACAGGAAGGCATGATACCTGGCAATGCGCTGGTTGTGGATCCAAAAAAGCCTTTCCGAAAACTCAACGCCTTTGGAAACGCTTTCCTCAACAGGTAATACACCCATTTATCATGTAACATAAAGGATCCATTGATAAAAAGCTCAATTGTGACTGCATATGGAGTTTCAGGTGTGGAATGGGTTAAACTAAGGCTTGACTTATGTTTGTGAATCAAGAAATTGCGCTCAAGGACATGTTACTTCATTTGAATTGTAGAAAAACTGCAGTTGCTGACTCGAGCATTTCAGTTATTTTTACTTCTGGCAAATGTTTGACACATGAACCAATGATAAATTGAGATGATCTAGTTTAAAACACGTTCTTGTCATTTTTGTATTTGTTGATTACAAAAACAAAACAAACGTTCCTAGATTTTCTACAAATATCTTGGCTCTAAAAAGTCAAATAGTGTAACCATTAAGTATAAAGGTATATTACAAATATAATTCATTTCTTAGGGTTGCTCTATTTGAGCTGAACAAAACTTGCTTTTTAAATTACGGATATTTTCGGAAACATAATTAATTTATAACATGTAATACTGTATAATAATAATAATAATATGCATTTATTTTATTTTAATAAACCTTGCACCAGTCATTAGGGTCTAAATGGGTCCTCTGTTTTTCTGTCACATGGCAACAGATTGTTTTTTTTGCATGTTGGTAATGTCACACTGACTTTTGTAAACAGAATCGTGTGGCGAATAAAATAATAATAATCTAGAATATTCTATAACATAATTGCGTTACTGTTTTTTAAAGAAAAAATAAATATATAGGCCTAATAATGTTCATCATAGGTCTAAATCCTTTTGATAGTAATTGCTTTTTAATGTATTTTTAGTAGCTTAGACAAAATAAGCTTTACAGTATCCATTTGTTTTTAATTATGACCTCATAATAATTCAGTCATAGTTTCCGTGTGTGTTGGATTGAGTCATGGCATATGCTGAGAGCAGGTGTCACACAGGCCATGTTCTTCAGGTTGTTTGTGTCTTGAGCTGTTAGCCTATTTGTCTTAAGTAACTTACCTACTATCACACAGTTACAGTATATGAGGCAACACCTAACCAGGACATTCAGCCCACGTGCAGTACATGTGTGATGTTATGTGATGCCAGTCTGAACAACTTCCACATTCCCTGTAAAATAACTGGAGCAGATTTCTGGGTGGTGTCAGATGTTGAGTCTACTCAAGCGGATTGAAGTAGGCTGGGATTACCAGCGCTCTGCCATATGCTTGTTTAAAAAGTTCAAGGCTGATGTAGGAGAATTAAATATTTGGTCCCAAACAGAGAACCATAAAACATAGTAATAATAATGCTGTTTAATTCTAAAGATATTTCCCTTTTTTCCACTCTTAGTGTTGGTGATTATTTGTGGTCATTGTAAAATTATGGATTATAAAAGCTGTGTAAACTGGTTCCATTTTCAGACCTCTGAATGTTTCAAAATGTGAAACTCGGGTACATATTCAAATTTGAGAAAGTCCTGTTTTGCATGACAGGGAATTTGTCTGAATAGTGCAGACTGTTCAGCACGTTTTGTCTTTCTGAACGGAATACTTAGTTATTTTTCAGTAACTAAGTATTCAATTTTTTATGAAACCTTAACGCTGCAGTGACATTGCGTCTTCCAGGAAACTCTTTTGGCCTGGTGGAAAAGGGTGGGTGAGCTGCTTTAGTGTTGCATGTTCTGTTCTCATCCAAATTTCCAAATCATCCAAATTTCTTAAAGTTTGTTATTAGATGACACAGAAGAGCATTGTCAAACAGTAAATACAATGAAATGTAATCATAAAGCTTCCTTGGGTTTTTGTCAGTTTTCTTTAACATCCAGTTTTGCAGTCCCTTATGGCCTATGTCAAAGTTTTGCCCTTAAACAAGCTTAAAAAATGACAAAACCATTGGATAGAAATTGCTCTATTGGTATATTTTGAGTAAATAGTGTTTTTTTAAGAGAGAAACCTATGTCCTAATTCTATGTGTGTCTTGTTTTTGATGTCTGTGGGAAACAGCTTCACTCTAGTGCTGTCAAACGATTAATCGTGATTAATCGCATTCAAAATAAAAGTTTTTGTTAAAGGTGGGGTAAGTGATTTCTGGTAGCCAATGTTGACATTTGAAATCACCAAAACAAACACGCCCCTACCCCAAAAGGTTCTCGCCCCTATTATATTTGAATACAGCTCGCCCCCACATACCTACGCAACCACAGGCAACGATAGTTCTGTGAACAAGCAAAAAAAAAACAACCAATGTTACACCGTGTCTACAACCGGACGCGAGTGCGCAGCGCGACAAAAATACTATGGAACTCATTATAATCAGTGATGCGGTCTACACCATAAATATATATATATATACATACATATCTATGGTCTACACTGGATTCGGCACAACACAACAAACCCCCGACAGAAAACTGCTGCTGCGTTCTGCCGACGGTCGGCTTTTGTCACGTCCCGTGTACTAACAGACTTTAGCTGTGTGCGAGCGCAGACACTGGGATGACACACCATCGCAGAAGAAACAAAGCAACCTTGGAGTCCGATTCCAGGCCTTTTTCCCGCTCCTTGAGTTCTCTCCACCTCTGGAAAGCTGCTCCAATATTTACAACGGGTCCTCCTTCTGAGCCTTATTGGCCTTGAGCCTTCTTTTGTTCGGCAGCCAGAACCGTTTTCCTCTCTTGACTTTTTATCTGCCTCTCTATCATTGCTGTCGCTTGGGCTCGCTATGTCCGTCTGTGCAACTGACGCTCTCCCTTCCACATCATGTAGACACGGAACAAAACCACACCCCGTCTGATGATTGGTACAGTTTGTTCTGGCTATTCGGGGAAAAAAAAACCCGCATCCGTTTTCTAAAACTTTTTGGAAAATACGGCTTACCCCACCTTTAACTATATGTGTGTGTACTGTTTATAATTATTATTTATATATAAAACACACACACCATACAGTATAATTTTTGAACTATTTACATGTGATATATATATTTATATTATTATCTCTATAAATAAAGACTATTCATATATCCCCCCAACCGGTACCACTCATATATTAATGTTTTAACTAAAAACTTTTATTTTGATACTCGATTCATTTTGACAGCACTAAGAACCTTCACTCTATGGATTTCTGTGCCTTCATAGTAAGAAAGTTCTACTGTAAAGCTTCGCTCTTGTGACCGAGATTCGCATCATGGTGTATTGCGGCGGTTGGAGCATTGCTGTAGGCGACAGGGTGAAAGACTGATATCACTGTGAACACATCCAATCTTCCGTATAATCAAAGTTCAATGTTCATGTTATGTGACTGAATAGACCAGATGTTCTTGCAGATTTAAACTTCAGTCCCGACCTCATGCTAGATTGAAACATATATGTTCCAACAGAAGGAAAAGTTTTCCTGGTTTAATAAATTGGGCAATTGTTCCCAAACTGTGATTATAATATTGATGTTAATAAAATCTGTTGTCAACTTTTTTACTTTGTGACATCTCTATAGTAGTCAATCTTTTAGACAATGAGAAAAGAGGGTAAAGAGAGTGTGTGGTAATACTTTTGGCCTCGTACTCTCACCAAACCTGTTACTGTCTCTTCTACTGCACGCCTCTCTTCTCCACCCAGTTTTACGTGATGCTGCGTTTTAACAACCCCGTCTTGGGAGCATCAGCTATCATCGTACTCCAGCTCCTGTCAGGGAAAACACGGATCGCAACGAGTCAGGTAGCCTTGGTTGCTTTCATCTGTTATTTGTTTTTACATAATAATAAATTAACAACAACTAAAATCAACAGTAAAAAATATTCTATTTTTTATCAAGTTGTTGTTACACGCTTCAAATTGTAATTAAAAGATGCTTAGAATAATTAAAAGATACATTTTATCATAATTTAATTATAATACTTTGCTAACATTTATATTTATCTGTTTATTTTTTGTTTTGTTTATTTTGTTTTATACCTATCCCAAATCTATTTTTTGAGATTTATTTTGTTTGTACCTGACATTTTTTTGATTGATTATTTCTTTCTTCAAGGAATACTTTGCCTTTTATCAATTAATATATTTTTGTACTCTTTCTTCTTTGTCACTTCCCTTTCGTTTCACATATATCATTATAATACATATTTAATGCACTCTCCTTTATTCTGTGTTATGTCTGTAGAAAACTATTAGCCAATGCATTTTAGCATAATACATAAGTTCGTTCCATGCAAATCTTTGGAGTCTGACTCTTTATTGTGAAGCCTTATGTAAATGTATTTTTCTTGTGCGATGAAAGCCTAACAAACAAGCCTGACCTGTCCTTTCCTGCTCACGACATCTTTTTTTTTTAAATTCTTAAGTGTTTTTCTGTATACAGAAGATATTTAAATCTATTTTTTCTCCCCTGCTCGTTATTATGCTGTCCGTATCATTAGTGAAGATGTAACAAAAACAGGATGTCAGAGCTGCTCAGCCTATTGAGTTCAACTGGCATAATTCCCAATCTAAAAGCAACCTCTGGCCTAATGTTAATGTTGGTAGGGATACAACTATTGTGCAAAAAATCCTGTAAAACCACGATGTTTTCCAGATTCCCTCTTTTATACCACTGAAAAGGTTTTGTGGATGTGGATGCGGTCAGCTTGTACTTGTGATGTTTGTTGAGTATTCCAATCATTTCACCAGTCCAATATGATAGTATGCTATGACCCATTCTCATTCATCATGTGACCAGGAAGAAGCAGAAGGAAATGCGTAGATATGGCCTGTAAGGTCACTACTGCAGACTACAACTGTAGTACAGATACAACATCCAAGAACCAGCGTGTTAAGAAACCGAAATGCGTCTACAAGAAGTACAGGTGACCCTTATTGTCCCTTCTGGGGCCCCATGAGCCTGTAACCAGATACTGAGATCAAGGTGCCCCGCATACCTTGGACACACATCAGTCATGCTACAGACCCACCGAGGTTCCTCACCACCAGTCCCAGCAGAGACACAGCAACTGTAGCCCCCCCGGCAGTTGTTCCTTCTGTGGATTAAGCATAACCCATTTTCGCATTTCTGTCTGACTGCAGCTCAAGCAGCCTTTGTGCTCCAGTTTGCCTTAGAGCTTTATAATCTCATTGGTCCTTGCGTCTACTATTCTGCCACTGTGTTTATTCCATGTGAAGTGTGTTTACAGCAAATGGCTGGAAATAGGGTCATTCAGCTGGCGTACCCAATTAAATGTTAACTAAAAGTTCCTGTGTGGTACAGGGTCAGGTGAGATTTTGCTCAGAAAATGCTTTCCCAGAAGCACCTCTCACTGACCACTGCAGTTTATTTATTTATTACTTTTTTTCTTTTTCTTTTTTTTGATTGATTGGTTGTGATCATTTTTGGATTTTCTTTTCCTTTTGCATTTCATAATTGTTTCCTGGGTCAGAACTATCATGTCTTTTCAAAAATAGGGAGTGTGTAGATTTTCAATGCAATATTCAAAAACAATTTATTTCGTGATAATTAAAAAAGTGTCTTTTTTTGTACATTTTTATGAATTTAAAATGTTAGAAGTAAAATAAAATATGTAATAATTAAAAATGTACCTGATTGTGTTCATTAAATTTTGTACTGGATAATTTATTTTTAAATTTCTTTATAAGCCTCATTTCCATACAATATTTTCTTTCTTTATAGTTCTTACAGCCTTGTAACAGGTTACACTTTACTGTAACCTCATGTAGTTTTCCCATAAATGCAGCTTTCAAAAACAACAGTTTATGTTACAATAATTGTAGGTTAAAATAGTTTGTATTTTTCTTTGGTACATTTTTATTAATTTTAAGTGTTAGAATTAAATAAAACAGTTTAAAATAAATATAATAATTGAATTGATTTTCATTTTCTTCATTTAAAATGTTAAAATACAATATTTTATATTGACCTCATATTCGTACCATGTGTATTTTTTTTATTTTTATTATTGTTCTGACAGTCTTATTGCTGATTTTGGTTAATAGTTCCTTTGATGCAAATCTTTGGAGTTTACACTTCACTTTAACCCTAAGTTTTTGTTGTTTTAATTTTTCCCTTCTGCTTGTAGTTTTTCATAAATGTCCAAAAACCTAATGCAATGGGTTAAAGAATCACCCATTTTTTCCTAAAAATATATTTATTTTTCTATGGTTATTACCTAGTCAGTACCGCCACAGGTTCTCTACTGGAAATAAATAGATGCACAATGATGATAGATGCCTTTCAATTCCTCTACACCGGGGATTTCACAGGCAGCAGATCTCTTTCTCTCTGAATACATGGCTTTATAGTTTTCTGAATTCACTGAGATCAGATGACACTGTCTCTAATCAAATCCATTATCCCTGACCTCCTTTTCTAAAATAAAGCATGTTGCATGCAGCCTTGCTGACTTCCTCTTTCCAGAGCTTTGATTTAGGGCCCAATCTAATGCACGTCTTTCTAACTTCTCTCAATTGCAGGCTATGACTTTGCAGCAGTTCTTGAGTGGTTTGCAGAACGAGTGGACAGAATCATCTTGCTCTTCGACGCCCACAAGCTGGACATTTCTGATGAGTTCTCAGAGGTGATCAAGGCCCTGAAAAACCATGAGGACAAGATGCGTGTGGTTCTGAACAAAGCTGACCAGATCAGCACCCAGCAGCTGATGAGGGTGTATGGTGCCCTCATGTGGTCACTGGGGAAGATCATCAACACCCCTGAGGTGGTCCGAGTGTATATCGGCTCATTTTGGGCTCAGCCTCTTCTGATTGCAGATAACAGGAAGCTGTTTGAAGCAGAGGAGCAGGACCTCTTCCGGGATATTCAAAGTCTTCCCCAAAACGCAGCTCTGCGGAAACTCAACGATCTGATCAAAAGAGCACGTCTCGCTAAGGTGAACCTATGACATTTTTGCACATTTACACTAGCATTCAAAATCTTAGGATTAGTAACATAGAAAAAAAAATTCAGCATGGATGCATTCAATTGATCAACAATGTATAGAACCTGCAATTTATAATTATATCTGTGCAATAATGTATAAACCACCAAAAGAGCATACTAGAATGATTTCTGAAGGATCATGAGACCTCTTGTTGAGCACGGAGTAACTTTATAAATAACTGTTATAAGTCTATAAATTATAAAATATTAGTAGTTCCAATTAATAAGAAACGGTTATATTTAATTTTTCTTCCCACCTCCATTAAATACGGCACGGGGTTGAAATTCAATGTGTTGGTCCATTAAATTTTTTTATGAACTTGTGTACCAGATTTTGGTTTCACTTCTTATTTTCACTTTATGAAATAACTTAATACTTGTGAGAAGTGTAGTTCTGACACGCTAAACTGCACAAATGCTATTTGTATTTAATCCGAGTCCATTTAATACTTTGCTTTTAGGTACATGCTTACATTATCAGTGCTCTGAAGAAAGAGATGCCAAGTGTATTTGGCAAAGACGCAAAGAAAAAAGAGCTTGTTAACAACTTGGGTGCGATATATGAAAAGATTCAGAAAGAGCACAACATTTCACCAGGAGACTTTCCTAATTTAAAGAAAATGCAGGTATGACGCTATGAATTTTTATCTATGAAATGAAAGTTTTATAAAGATCTTTTGATTAAAAATAAAAACGCAACACAATATTTTTTTGCAGGAGTTGCTAGCTGTTCAGGACTTCACCAAATTTCCCGCCATTAAACCAAAATTGCTGGAGTCAGTGGAAGACATGCTAGGTAACGACATCGCTAAGCTCATGACGCTGGTCCGTAAGGAGGAGGCTGCCATGCCCAGCCAGTCAGTGAAGGGTGGTGCGTTTGAGGGAATCATGAACGGGCCATTTGGTCACGGATATGGAGAAGGTGCAGGTGAAGGCATTGATGAGCTGGAATGGATCGTGGGCCGTGATAAGCCATCCTATGATGAAATATTCTACACGCTCTCACCAATTAATGGGAAGATATCTGGTGCCACGGCTAAGAAGGAGATGATGAAGTCCAAGCTGCCAAACACGGTGCTTGGAAAGGTTTGGACTCTGGCAGATGTTGACAAAGATGGCTATCTGGATGATGAAGAGTTTGCACTTGCGAATCACCTGATCAAGGTAAAGCTTGAGGGGCACGAGCTTCCGGCCAAACTGCCTGCTCATCTTGTGCCACCTTCCAAACGCCAGGAGCAGAATTGAAGAGTTGGTTTGAGTTGGTTGGATCTCAGTGGCTCTCAGCTACATTCCAAAGCGCCCAAGCCATCTTCTAGCTTGTTCTGACCATTCATTTGACTAACCAGTCTTCAGGAACTCGATTTCTCTCTTAATCCCAAATGCTTGGCTAAGAATGATAGGTCTGAGAAGACAAACCAAGAACTTATGTGCCAGTGAGAGACTTTTTTTTTTTTTTACTTCTTAATTTTTAATATGGAACTTGGAAATGGAGAAACCACTATGAGCACAGAAAGAATTGAAATTGATTGCAAAGTTCTATGGTACCGTGTAAGGGGCATTTGATTGAGATTGTAAAGCAGCAGGCAAAAATTTAGTTGAATTAAAAAAAAAAAAGTGAAAATATTCAATACAATGGTATGTAACTCCAAAATGTTGATTGCTGTTTTTCTTCTTTAACTTATTCTTTTCCTTTATAGCAGTTCTATCGTTTTTTTGAATACGGTTTTCTTTTGATTTAATATCTGAACTATATCAATATCAGTACATGTATTCTGTTATTTTGAGGGTGTATCTTTCCTTTCCTTTGGGATGTTGTGACCTGAAATGCTCACCTTCATTTAAATGCAGCAATTGCAATGACCAATAAAAGAGTTTATTTGTAAGCGGTGCTTGTTTTCTGCATTCAGAAACACTTTCCAAATCGCAGTGTGTAGTGAAACAAACACCACCATTGACAGTTGTGAAAAATGTGTACATTTATCTGCCATCTGTTTTCATGAGCGCTGACTGAAACCTGTGTACTAGTATGTGAAAACTGTGGTAGTAATGCAATGACAGCATCATATTTCTCTCTGCTTATCAAGTTATGTTGAGGCATGTTGAGGTACTTTTTAAGCCTTGTTTCCTTCGGCAGCTATTGGGAGTTTATCACTGATTTTTTTTCTTCTTATGCAGCTGGCTTACTTAGTTACTATCTTAGTTTGGTGTAATGTGAACCCTCTTGCAACACTTTTTTTTTTGTCTGAAAAGAAAAAGACTGCCTATTGGTTCCACATTTGTTTGTTTGCATTAATGAAGATGTAAAAGTTTGGGGTAATTTGAGGAAATTAATTCTTTTATTGAGCAAGGAAGCATCAAATGGAGCAAAAGTGATAGTAAATACTTACTTTGTCACTAAAAATACACTGGAGTGTTCTGTTATTTTGAGAAATACACTGGAGTGTATTTTTGACACTGGAGTAATGGCTGCTGAAAATTCAGCTTTGCCATCACTGGAATAAATGAAATTTGACAAGCTTTTGAACAGTACTAAACAACTTAATATATATATACTACTTTGTTTTGGCACGGTTATGTGCATTTAATTAATACCTTATACTATCAGCATACCAAAACCTCAGTTTACCTCCGTTTGAACTTTCTCATTGCCATTTCTCAGTAAACACACTTTGCAGGAAGGTGCTAAAGTTCCCAGTAATGTCCTAAGTAAGAATGCAGATGTGAAGGGTTTAAAATTACCACCATCAACCCACCCTATATTTGTGCTTAATCTTAAATTAAAACAGCCTTGCTAAATACGGATGAAGTATGAAGGTCTAGTTGCATTGTGAGGGACACTAACATGCAATTCGCAGCCTTTTAAATGGTTTATATCCATATAATTTGTTAGACCTGGCCCATTTAGCACCTCCTGCTTACTGACACGGTAACCTAAACCCTTTTATTAAAGATGCTGGTTAATAACAGCCATGTGTAAAAGGGTGATGCATCTTTAGAAGACGTGTGAGACTAAAAAGCAATGACTCAGATTTCTAGCAAAGAATTGCTTCACTGCTCTGTGCATGTTTATGAGTACATAAACCATCACTTACTGGCCATATTGTTTATTTTAAGCTGCCCAGAAATAAGCAAATTATGTCCCTACCCTGTGGTGTATGTCACCATGTTAATCTTAGTTCCCTGTTGAAGAGAATAAACCACATGAACAGAATAGATGGAATCAAATAAAACCAGACATTCAGTTAAAAGAACTAAACTGATTTATTGAGGATTTTCCAACCGTATTTGAAGCAGAGTACATAATGACTGTGTTGTTTGCACTCATTTTCATTCCAGTAGGTGCTTAAATAGTTTTTTGTTTGTCCGTTTCCTCTGTGTTTGTTTTAGAAACACAGATGCACAGTCACAGAAAGAACAAGGAAAGGAAACCAGCATCGAACAAACCCTGTCTCATTGTGACAGGACATCCCAGGTCCTTTGAGGGACAGGACGTCCTTTTTTGTGTTGGAGCCTCATGACTGAGCAGCTTGAGAAGTGACATCACTTTTCTGTTCTTCATATTAGACGGCTCAGTTGTAACCTCTTTCAAATCTACTTATTATGCTTCAACATTAGCCTCAGAGAAATCTAAACTATTCAAAAATGAGGTCAGAAGAGTCCTCTCGACCAAGTGTAGCTGGTGGTCTGTGTGGTTTTAGGTTTGATGTACAGTGAGAGTCTTCATTTAGCAGCAATACATGATCTCAGAGAGGCATCAGTCTGGAGGTATGTGAGGTGATCTATATGTCATGCTCATTTCTGAGGGTCTTTTCATCCAAACATGTCCTGGGATGCATAGGTTATGTAGAGAAAGCCATCGGGGTCTCTGAATTGTGAGTAAACTTCTCCCATGCTGGCTGACAAACAGGACATGTTCTTTCCTGAGATCAGAAGGTACAGAGCTTGAGATGCCTCTAGTGCTATCTTACTTCTGAAAGAGAAAGAGCAAGATGGGAAATTGGCATTACTGAAAAGAATTGCTTGAAAGATTCTAAAACTTCAGGCGGTGCCTCATACAGTGATCCAGTGATTGAAGCAATGTGGCACAGCAGCACTGGCCTGATTCACCGTTCATACAAAACACATTCACACTGACTCAAGAAAACAAGCCATGACTCATTTTCTTTTGAGCTGCAAAATCTGACACATGCAGCTAAAACTGCATCATATAATTGAGAGAGAGAGAGAGAGTATACACACCTGAGCAGACTGAGAAACTGCCCAAATGACAGCTCATGTGGGACAAGAAATTTGGTTTTGTCCAGTAGGGGAAGCTTTTTCTCACGAAGGTATCGCTCCACAATTACCTAAAATGCAAAACAAAATTTCTTAAATATATTAAAAAAAATTTTTTTCATTTTTCTTTAAACACTTTATATTAAAAAGGTATCTTACTGGTAATTTGTTGGGGAACTTAGACCGAATAGTACATATTCAGTCTTTGCCTTGTGTGCTTGCATTAAGGTAACAAAGATTTTCTTTTATGAGAATGGAAACATTGTTTTACATAAAATAGCGCATACCAAAACAAGTGACGTATAGGAGTTCTATTTGTACACTGCAGAGTTGAATGTTGATCTGTCATGACCCCCCTACCGAGGCACTATCCTTTGACTTGAAAGGCCGTCCTTTTCCAGGATGGATGCTCGTAGGAGAGGCTCTGACACTGGAGTTTGGCGTAGGCAGGGAGACCTGAGATGTGAGGGGAGCGGTCGAGCTGACGAAGATGCCCCACGGGAGGAGTTTCTCAGTGCCTGTTTTTCCATCTTCGCGGCTCGGCCTTTATACGTGTGTGGATTGTGTGTGTGTGTGTGTGTGTGTGTGTGTGTGTGTGTGTTTAGAGGGAGGACAGTCTGAGGTGTGAAAAGATGAGAAGTGCTTGCGCGTAATTAAAGGCCTTGCGATGATATTAGGACATGAACCGTTACATAAGCTCTTCAAACCCTCTTCGGAGCCTCTCCCGTCCTCGCGCTCGATCAATAATGAACCGTCGCTGTAAATGAGCAAAACATTCACAGACACTGGCTATTTGAAGCGAGTGCCATGACAGCTTAATTGCGAATCACGGCATCCGTTTGTGTAACACCTCAGTGAACAACAGACGTGACAGACGTGAGAAACGGAGTTCCCTAAACTCAACTAACGGGACAAACACGAGCGTAGGCTTGTATACTCAAGCAGACCGTTTATGCCACAGGGTGTGACGCGTTTTAAATACTCTCTTTGTATTGAAAAATAGATGGAAACAGAATTTGTCAAAAATTCATGAATCATTGAATGTACAGGCATCCATCATACATATTATATAGCTGAAGAGTTCAGATGAAAAAGCCTCTGTTAAATTTTTTTTCTTTTCTTTTCTTTATCAAGGCTCCTGTTTATGTCCAGGAGGTATATATATATACACACACACATTTTTTTTCTCATTTTCTAAAAATATTTTATTTTCCAAAGAAGAACGTAAGACACATGGTTAGTTTTGGAACTAGACATTTTTTTCACTCAAAAATGATGACAGAATTTTCATTTTTGAGTGAAGTGTCTTGTGTTTTTGTGATAGATGACTGAGCCCCAAACACAATGAGGTTAGTATGTTAAAGACTGCATAAGCATAACCATAGTGAAACAGAGCCCAAGAGCCTCAGAGTTTGGAACAAAAGCCAGTTTTTCACTTACCCTAAGGCCTATCCTCACCATGCTCCCATTCTCAATGAGGTCAGAGAGATATGAAATAAACAATGCACATTATGTGCCTGATGGGCATTAGGCTATATGAAACAATAACAAGGCCAAGATAGCAATAGGGTTTGGCATATTAGTTTAAACAAAACATTTTAAACACATTCACACCTCACTGGCTCAACAATATATTTACTGAACCACTGAGGAGTAAAACTGTGTTTAAAGCATTTAAACTTAACTATACCATGAAATTTCAAAGCAGATTGAAAAGTTACATATGAATTTTGATGGATCTGACTTAAAGGTGCTCACATTAGAGTAATGTATGCAAAATAGATTATGTAAATTATTAGGATTTTACAAACAGAAATTATGTTTGTGGGAAAAGAGGATTAAAAAAACCTGAAGTGGAAGAGAACTGCCAGAGTTTGAGGTTTCACATTTAGTTTGATGGTTTCAGCAGGAATTTTGCCTGAATAGTCAAGTTAGTTTTATTTTAAAGAGTGATGAAAGAAGTAAGAAAGAGCTGATATGCAGAAAATATTGTGCTATAGGCCTGCTTCATATATTTTGTTTAAACTTAAGATAAGAATACTCTTTCAGAGGCAAATGAATCGCAATTGTAACTGTTTTATAAATTAACAAATTGATTTTACATACATATGCATCATGCTGAAACAAGTCTTATATTATCTATTTATTTTTATCTGATGTTTTCATTTGTGATTTGGTTTCAGTATAAACTAAACTCTATATCCAACATGGATAGACCTATGGAGTATCCAACCTATATTTGACCATATTTGACTAATCTTCCTACCCCTGTGTCAGAGTGATAGGTGATTAAACGATTACTGATGGAAAGCTTGCTTGGTGTATGTTAGACAGGCAGATACTGTCACCTGCTGGTTAGAAACAGCTTTCCTTTGTGTCAGCAGTGGACTTTCTCGTCGCATAGCAGCCGATACAGGAACCTGCTATTTGAAACCAACAAAACCAAGCGGATATTTGATCATTTGGAAAAGTACACAAAGTAGGGTAATACACGTCTTTAAAGTAACAGCATACTCTTTTCAATCACAATGTGGGTCATCTTTTTTTTTTCTTTTACTTTATTTGCTCATAGTTGAACGTGGTCCAATATTTCTCTAGTAGTGGTTCATGAATGATTTAAGTGAAGGAATCATTCCATGAACTGATTCATTTTTGATTCTTTAAGCGCGCAAAAAATTCTTTCTAGTGAACGAATTCAAAGACTCAAATAGATTTGAGTCACTCTGTTCCACTAATTTTTTAGTCTTTAAATTTGATAAATGAGCACAATTCAAGTTTGTATTAAATATTATGCAACGCGACAGTCTCAACACATCGTACTAACTACTAACAGATTCACATTCCTCGTCTTAAAAAAAGCGAGTCAATTCTGTTCGAAAAAACTTGACTTCCCCCGACCACCGCAAGCGTAAGCTTTCGCTCTACCTCCTCCCATTCATAACGCTGTCTTCAAGACTAGCGTGATCTGTGGTGCTAGACTGTCGCATATGATTCATCCAAATAATCTTCATCATCATCATCATCATCATCATGAACCGAATGATAGCTGACGTGATGGTTGTGGCGTCTCAAAATGGTTAGGTGGGAAAGATTTTTTCGGGGGTTAAATTAAGACCTTAAAAGTATGCCTTTGTTACATGTGCCTCAGTGCGAAAGTTGAGTTGCGACCGTACTGCATTTTCGTGATACATTGTTACGGACTCTGAATTTTAAGCGTCGGCTCCGGTGTTGCTCATGTCGCACAGCGCTCATGCTGCATTGACAGTCGGTGCTCTGGCTAGAGGCGAGCAGTGAGTCCTCCCGTTCACCGACCACCGTGTCTGCCTACAAACCGATTTTGTGCGCACAATGGCCAGTCGTCGCGGTTGTGTGAATTCGCTATGGTCAGGGAGCGATCGGGTTCGTATCGGAGAGCGGCTAAAAGCCACTCTGGCCGGCATATTGGAGCTGGACCTTCTCCGAGGACGACAGCTGGAGATGGTGGATGCGGTACTGGACATGAATGGAGCGCCCGCTCACCAGGGGGAAGGACTGGAGAGCGCCGCCGAGGATTGCGCCGCAACCTCCCGCAGGCAACAGGTCAGTGGGGACGTGGGAAATTCCGAAGGGACATAATGTTCCTCGTAATTTTAACTTTGATCTCCTCTTCGAGGTTGGAACCCTGCTGGTGGCACCTGCTAAACGTTTCGGTGACAGTGGCATCCAGTGGAGCTCGTGTCGCATGACCTATACAGAACGCTGCTGTGTTTACATTTCAGAATTGTACACACCTTTTTCTTCAACGTGTCAAGGTTGAGTTGGAGTGCACTGCTATTCTGGGCCCCTGCATACAATGCATGTTGATTGCATGTTGATGGGGGAGTGGGGTAAGCTGTGTCATTTTTAAGTTTGCCTCTGGGAAAGGAAAATTAGATCTAATATGTCCAATTATATATCAGGAAGCTTGTCATCAAGTGAAATGAGAAAACATCTATTAGAAATTTGAAATATGACCTCAGAAAAAGATAGTTGCTTCATGTTGGGGGTAAGTTGAATCATTGCAACATGTGAACATTTTACATTAAAGATATACTCAACCAGTTTACTAATATATTAGTCTCATTCCAATGTCTTAATTTTGTAGATACCGCCCTGGACATTTTTAATATTTCGAATATTTGATTGTACAAAAAATTTAACATTTTGCAGTTGTATTTTTAGTAATAGTTCCATATTTTTTCCCAATTCAACATTATGGGGAAAATGCTTTATTTAATAATGAAATCATTTGCAAAAATTGTACATGGTTTTGTACACAGGCAATTCACCGACTGAATAAATCTGCTTTGATATGAAATTAATTTCACTTGCTATTTAGAAAAAAAATACTTTGGCATGCAAAAGAGAAAACAATGTAAAAAAAATGAATTTTTACTTTTTTCATGTGCATTGCTCAAAAGTTGTAAAGGAAAGGCTCTTTCTAAATATATGGTCATGTGACAAATTACGCTCTGTTTTGTAGAGTGTGGCACAGTTTACCCACTGGCACATCTTACCCCACTATCAATCCTTTTTAATCTACACATCCTGTCTGTATGTTGTACTGACTGTTCAGTAGCAAAATGTTGATTTTGCCATGGTTATGTGGCAGGGCTCTTGACCAGGTATGGAGGACTGATAACAGGTGCAGTTCAGGTGTGTGCTTGTGTAATGAGAGAAGGAGGGAAGTGTATGTGAGAGTTGACAATAGAAGCACCATTGTGTGTTTTTATAAAATGGACAGTGTGCAAGTGAACTCAAGCGAAGCCACAAATGTGAAATGCATTTAATAGTGGCAAGTAGCTCATAAATTATTTCTCATGTCCTTCATTTATTATAGGGCATTTATATAATTATTTGGGATCTCCTAGATCAAAGTGATGTGATTAATAGCGTTTCTTTCATGGCATTTAAAATTGTTTTTGCAATTTCAAAAGGGTTTTGAAGGACACTTACAAGTAGCCATTCAGTCCAGCAAAATGTGCGCATTCGAAACAGCAATATGTATCATGAGACAAAAGTATTAGTCATCATCGGGGCAATGTTGTTGCCTCTCCACCTACGCAACCTCCATTTGCATAAACACCACATGGAGAAATGTTTCTGCTTTCGGCGTCACAGATATCACCTCTCCCCTGCTACCCGCTGAGGGAGAGAGAGGATGGACGGAAATGGACAGAAAGATGGAGAACGGGGGTGTGCCATGCAGAGCAACTGATATGTTAACCCCTCGCTAGGATGGACTTCTGTGCAATGGCTGAATGCAGCATCAGATTTCATAGCTAATATGCATATTTCATTTTACTGACATTGATTTATTAGACGGTTCCAATATATGTTTTTCACTTTCAGTCAAAGAGTGGATTGCTCTGATTCAGTGGCTGAAAAGCTGTCTTCCTGCTGCCTCCCACAAGACTCGCCTTGTTAGTAAAATATGACGTTAAGCCATTTCCAGTGTCAGTGAGGGAATTGATTGAGTAATTCCTCTGTCAATAGAACTGATGGCCAGACTGGATATTTGTCTCATTATTTCCATTATTTTATGTCCATTTGCATCATTAGCCTCATATATTTCCATTATTTTATGTCCATTTGCATCATTAGCCTCATATAATGTAGTTTCCATGTGCCAGAGCACTCCTTCATGAATTGATTGGTAGCTGGAAAATGGCCAGTGCACCCTGTGTGAAACCGTATCAGGTTTCCCCCATTGAGCAAAGGCTTCTTCCATTTCCCCTCCTGGTGAAATGAAATAAATTGCAACTGTATACCGGGATAATGCAGTATAGATTCTGTCTAGATGTGCGCATGGGTATATAATCTATATATGAACAATTTTGAACTTTAGAAGCAAATTATACGTCATTTCATTCAGTGGTGGCAAGGAAAAATGAAACTGAAGTAACTCAAAGGGTGACTATATGTCGTCTTTTTCCTCGACATGTCCTGGCTGGAATTGTCTAAAATGTCCAAGTGTGTTGACTTTATTTTCCTATTCTTTTTATATATGCTGAATGTAATGACTGAAGTAGTTTGACCAGTAGCATGCAGGCATTGTACATAATCAACCAATATTGGGTGCGAGAAGATGGGATCTACAGAGAACGGTCAAAGCAATGCAAATATGCATACATGTAATGTATGAGAACTGTAGAGAGAATGTAAATAGGAAAACAAAGCCAAAACCCAGGCATTTCAGGCAGTTTAAAAATCCTGACCTAGACATGTCCGGTAAATAGAGGTTGTACGGTCACCCTAGATGTGTTTTTTGTCAAATACACGTGGAAGTGTTAATGCACGTGTTAGCTCTTATTCAACCAGCAAAGAGAGAGTTAAAGTATTGCTGCTAAATCGGATGTGTGGGCGAGGAGAGGAGAAGGAGAGCGAGAAAGCGAAGGAGAGAGAGGGCAGGAAGAGAGGAGAGGCCTGACAGTTCTCTGAAGTGAAGTGGGGGAGGCAGTTATATCCAGGAGTGGTGGTGGTTGGGAGGGGGTCTCACATAAGAGATGCCTCCTTCATGCTGTTCCTCTCACTAGGCAACCCATCCCCCGTGCTCTCTACTTTTCTTCAAAACTCTTTTTTTACTATCTAGTCTCTTTATGCCCCCCTCCATGAGTTTTCCACCTTCATCTTTTTCGTCCCTGAATGTCCTGCTCACTCTTTACTCTGTATGTTTTTCATTCCATATATATTTTTAGTGCTAAGGCAGGAATTGTGGGTAAACTGCTGGAGCAGAGATAAGCCTGGTCAAAGTCTGTCTTTCAATACCCATTATCCCCCGTCTTTTCTCCCTCTCCTTTGATTCATCATCTGTCTTTCTCCGCTCTCTGCTTATTAACAGCCCTCCCCCGACTTTTTTCATTTCGCCAGTGCATCACCTGCATTGTCTGTGTAAAAGACTGACAGAAGGTTGATCGGACTTAGCGGGATATGCACAATAGTCACTTGGTTTGATGGGATTTCTCAGAAGTGCTGCAAAGGGAGATTCCTTGCGATGGGGGGAGGTTGGGGATCGCAAACAACTAACCCCATAAACACTTCATGTGGATAAGTGATTCAAAACTTCTGAACTTTAACCGAAGCATTCCCTTGATGGATCTTAGTTTATCAGTCTTTTAAAATCCTCTCAGAAAGCAGGCTTATACATCATAAAGTCACCAGCTAATGATGTGGTTTCTCCTTACAAGTGTACTGTTTTGTAAATATATACATCACATATCTTCTATCTTTGGTATTAACATCTGTGTCTGGTGATTCCGATCACAAGTGGTCAGCTGTGATCGGAACAAATGACAAATTGCTGTTTACATTAGGTATATTGACATGCATCTCAAATGCACCTCCAGTGACCAGCTGTGATCGTATTTCGAGGAGAGGATCTCTGATTTCAGGGCTATGTACATCACTCATTATGTAAATGTGTTATTGCATGTTGATAAAGCACAACACTTTTTTTTACAGCACAAAGCACAAAAATAAAATCTAATTTTAATTGTGGACAATATGTTTTGATGGGAATGCTGTTATTTTAGTTGAGCATTGTTAAAGGGATCTTTCATTCTGTCATTAATTATTGATGTTGTTCCGTAAGACCTTCGTTCATATTCAGGAACACAAAATGAGATATTTTTGATGAAATCTGAGCGCCTTCTGACCCTGCATAGACAGCAAAGCAACTGACATGTTCAAGATCCATAAAGGTTAAGTACAGCTCGTTAAATAAGTTATGTGTATCATCAGTGGTTCAAACCTTATTTTTGTGCTAGCTACAAGAACACTTTTTTTCTGTGCAAGAAACACAAATAAGGGACTCCTCATCAACAATTCTTCTCTTCCGTGTCATCTAGCGCTGCGCAGTCCCTGGTAGTTCTGTTGCTGTTTATGGAGGGTCAGGAAGCTCTCGAATTTCATCAAAAATATTAAATTATTTTTATTAAAATATAAATTTTTGTTCTGAAGATGAACAAAGGTTTTCGGGTTTGGAACGTCATGAGGGTGATTAATTAATGACTCCTTTTTGGTTGAACTAACCCTTTAAATAAAATGGAATCCCAAAAATAAATATTCTCTCATTTACTCACCCTTCATGCCGCCCCAAAAGTATGTGACATTCTTTTTTCAGATTAGCACAAAGAAAGATTTTTATAAAAATAATCCATCTCTGTGAGTTCATAAAGCAAGTGGATGTTTCCCTCAAAGTTAACACTTCAAAAACCATACAAAGTGTGTGGATTCATTGATTCATCAGTGTGAACCCAAGTGATAAATCAATGTGTTCTGAAGCGAAGCGATAGGTGTATGTGAGAAAAATACTAATATTTTAAATGTTTTAAATGATAAACCATCTGATGTAGCACTTCACAACACTCATGAACCCACTTATGAGAATTTTCCATTTTGGGTGGAGTACCCCTTTAACTGAACAGTTGTTTGTGTGGCACATTATCTGTTTGTCACTGGCATTGATGGTTATTGATGTTGTGTGCATGTTCATGCCTGCGCATTCCAGATTTTTCAATCAGATGGTTTTTTTCTTCTAAAACCATTTAAAAAAAAGTTTAAACCTTTTGTTTTAGTGAAATAATCGATGGACAGGTGGGTAGGCGGTCCTTTGGTGCTGTCTGGGATGCGTCATGATGGATTAGTGTGTAGCGACAAATGCAATGCGATCACATGCATCATGATCGTATGTTAATACCAGGTGTAAACGCTGGGGTCTTTGTGTCATCACCTTATCTTGTAGTAACATGACTCCTCCATCTGTTTCAGAGTCTGTCGCCTGCAAACCCTGATCCGTCTTGCCTCGGCACGACAGGAGAGGGGATAAGCTCACGCTGGTCCACGCTGTCCTGGGACATCCCGTCTGATCTGCTGTCCTATCCCACTCCAGACTTCCCTGGCACAACACCGCTTGACTGCGACTCTAGACCAAGCTCAGGTGCTTGTACTCCAAATTCCGCAATAATAAACCGTTGGTGTTTTTTAAAGAACAGTTCAGAATGTCTTTGTGTAGATACTTGAACCTGTAGCAAAGACTGCTTGAAATATCTCACGTCAAGATGCTTCTCTAAAGCACTTTTTTTCACAAAGAGGAATTGTGTGATTAATCATTTTCCACATATGGTGTCCGTTTTAAGTATTTGGCATTTGAGCATTCTCGAATTTTTAGTCACAGTTTGGTTATTCTGGGTATTGTAATTTTATTCAGCTCTGTTTGTTAGTCCACACAACCTGGTTCTTCTTCTAACATTAGAAAATATAAAGAGCCTATTGAACACAGATGTGTGTATGTTATAATAAATGTATTATTAACAGAGCTGTTGTAATTATTTTTATCATTATTATTGTCTTACTTTTTTTTTATTTTACAGAACAACAGTAAAATTTAAATACTAACATTTATGAATGTTGATAAGAGCTCTTGCTTTTTCTCAACTTTTATTTTGGCGGAAACACGCAGGAAGACTTCAATGTTTCCTTTTTGTTCATAACAGATTTATGAATGAGTCTCATTACGAATATGTCGTACGTATCGCATTGTCACATGCCTTGTAAAAATTCATAAAAATGTGTCTGAGCAACTGACGACTGATTCAGCGCAGAGTTTCCTCGCGCTTTGGACTTTGAACCCTGGTTAACAAGCAGATCTGCTGCGAGTTCGTGCAGCGCTGTCAGAATGCATGCAGTGCGCTCGTGTATTAGAAAACATAACATTCTGAAGTTTATTTACTTGTTTAAGGGCATTTCGCGATTTCAATCATCATACAATAACCAGCAACAATCACCCCTTCCTCTTCTCATTGAAGACATGCGCTGCAGCACTAAACAGTCTTTCGCTGTCGGTGCTTGTAATGATTTTTGCGTCTTTCTCCGACAGTTTAAAGGGGTCATATGATGCTTTTTTTAAAGATCATTATTTGGTGTAACAGAATATGTTTACATGCTTTAATGTTCAAAAAACACATTATTTTTCAAATACTGTACATTATTGTAGGTCCTCTATGCCCCGCCTCTCTCAAAACACTTCGTGTCCCGAATCTCGGCTTTTTCACGAGACATCACGGAAGATATTTCTCCGTTATGGGAACTCTTTCCCTTCCAACCTTTCCTGAAGTCTTATTGGCTCCCGCCAGTCCAAATGACTGGCCAATTGTCGCGAAGTATGTAAATCGCATGCAAATACTGACGAGCTCGAGTGGCAGTATAAAATGCGGTGCACGCGAGAATTACGTCAGAATCTTCTACTTCACCTGTTGAATTCACTATGGCAACAATCTGCAAGATTTGCGCAGGACCGATAGAGCCGCCGGATCAGCACGACTACTGCGTCGCCTGCCTGGGCCTGGCCCATGCCGAGGCGGCGCTGGACGAGTCCAACTGCGGGCATTGCGGGGACCTTCCGGCCCGCGTGCTCTGGACTCGCCGCGATGTGGCTCGCGGCCTATTTGGGATGAGGCCCACTGCCGCCAGCGTGTCTCTGGTGGGCCCTCCCGGTGACGGGAGCGTTGTCTTGTCGCTCCACCAACCCCAACGTTCACCCCGTTCCCCGGTCTTACTCCCTGAGGACTGCTTCCGCCCTCCTTCCAACATCACGGAGTTTGTATCCTTTAGCCAGGAGGAAGGGGATGACTCGATGTCCATCTCGGCCTCAGAGAGGGAGGATAGGGCGGGATCGGAGTCCGATCAGCCGGACATCATGTGGCCCCCAGACCTCCAGGAGGAGCTCACGAGGGTTCTGTCAAGGGCTGTCCAGGAACTGGAGCTTACCTGGAGTCCTCCAGAGGAGCCAGCCAGGAGTAAGCTTGACTCCTGGTATATCAGGTCCACCCGGAAAGCTGACTCGAGAACGTTGGTCCCCTTTTTCCCCGACGTACACGAGCAACTGGTGAAAACATGGTCTGCGCCCCAAACAGCGCGCGTCCACTCTGCCACACAGGCTATAATTTGTCCGTGATGTGGCACCGAGGGCCCCACGGTACGTGCCATGCTCCCCCCATCGAGGAATACCGTCGCTGCTGCCACCCGTGTCCTGCAGTCGGCCCAAGGACACCTATGCTCCGAACTCAGCCTCCCCCTCAAAGCCTGCAGAGACCCCTGCCCACCTTGCCCAATACCGCATATGCGTCTAGCATGCAGCGGCTTCCTCCCGGCTGACTGCCTGGCAGTGATGCAGGTTTTTCAGTGAGCTCCTGCATCAGCGGCAGGTCGGAGCCCTAACGCGAGGCCGTTAAGCATCTCGCGCGGCTACGGACTTCGCTCCGCTGATTGCGCTACGAAGCGAGCGGCCCAGGCTGTGGTAAGTCCCATGGTTGTCTGGTCGTCCTTCAAGCACCGTTGTTAAACCTAGCTGGCCTCAAGGATGCTGCTGTAAAGTGCTGCTGCATCTACCTTTGAACTCCCTCCCTGCCTCTTATGGTAGGCGCCGCTGGCTCCCTTACTGAGAGCGCATCACGGAGGCATCCAGTGCGACAAAGCCATGAGTCCGTGGTGCCGCGCTCGCTTTCCAGCAACAAAACGGCGAGATCCAGACTCGTCGCACCTGGCTTCGTCCAGCGAGATGACTCCCAGGCCAGCGACCGCACGGTGTATGGCTAACGTTACTGCTCCCTGCCAGAGCAGATTTCCGCAGAAAGCTTGGGATCTCCGCGGAGGAAACTCTCGCCCACCGCCGGTGGCTTAGCCGTCGTCCTGACGGTCTGAAGAGAGGAGGAGAATGCATGAGCGGCCCGGCTCCCAAGCGCCACAAGTTCATGCGTTCAAATGTTTGTGTGTTGGATGTTCATTAAATAAAAATGCATACATTCTCACAAAAACAGCTATTTCCTCCTCACTCAGTCAATGCAATGCCACTCGCCCCGCCTCAGAGCAGTGCAGAGCCGCCGCACACTCCGACACGCGACCGTGCGCTACCACCCATACCATCCCTCCCCCCCCCCAAAGCCCGCTCTGTCAGTTCCCTAGCGCGTGGAAGTTATTCCGGAATCTCGCGCTGGTCTACATCGGTGTTATAGAGCTTAGGGGGGTATACCCCTTCAATTCAAGATGCCAGCCCACCGACGTTTCATGGCGCGTGCTGTGCCATCTCTAAACTTTGCCCCGAAACGCCCCGGTTCTGAACCAAGAGGTCATGCATTCTGCTCGAAAAAGGACGATTAATACGAGTCGCCTCCCCTCCCTCGAGCTGGAGAGCGGGTTTTACAGACCGCTAATTTTCTATGGGACCCAAAAAGGTATAACGGGGCCCGCCCCGATTCTAGATCTCAGGCCCATCAACAAAGCGCTCTGCAAGCGTGCGTTCAGNGAGTCCTCTCGACCAAGTGTAGCTGGTGGTCTGTGTGGTTTTAGGTTTGATGTACAGTGAGAGTCTTCATTTAGCAGCAATACATGATCTCAGAGAGGCATCAGTCTGGAGGTATGTGAGGTGATCTATATGTCATGCTCATTTTCGAGGGTCTTTTCATCCAAACATGTCCTGGGTTAGACCGCTCGTTTTTTTTTACCTGTAGTCCCCTGCTTCCGCCATCGGGGTTCTGTTGGAGACCTTCTCCCCATGGGCTCACCCCCCCTCGGTCACTTCATTTTTCTGAGTCAGAAGGCCAGAGTGCGATGCCTCTCGGTGCTCTTTATTCTGAACGAGAAAGAGCCAGATGGGAACTTGGCTTACTGAAAAGAATTGCTTGAAAGATTCTAAAACTTCAGGCGGTGCCTCATACAGTGATCCAGTGATTGAAGCAATGTGGCACAGCAGCACTGGCCTGATTCACCGTTCATACAAAACACATTCACACTGACTCAAGAAAACAAGCCATGACTCATTTTCTTTTGAGCTGCAAAATCTGACACATGCAGCTAAAACTGCATCATATAATTGAGAGAGAGAGAGAGAGTATACACACCTGAGCAGACTGAGAAACTGCCCAAATGACAGCTCATGTGGGACAAGAAATTTGGTTTTGTCCAGTAGGGGAAGCTTTTTCTCACGAAGGTATCGCTCCACAATTACCTAAAATGCAAAACAAAATTTCTTAAATATATTAAAAAAAATTTTTTTCATTTTTCTTTAAACACTTTATATTAAAAAGGTATCTTACTGGTAATTTGTTGGGGAACTTAGACCGAATAGTACATACTTCATCTTTTCTTGTTGCTGCATTAGAGGAACAAATATTATTCATTTTTATGAGAATGGAACATTGTTTTACATAAAATAGCGCAGACATCAAAACAAGTGACGTAGAGGAGTTTGTAAAATGCAAGAGTTGAATGTTGATGTCATGACCTACCGAGGCACTTCCTTTGCTTGAAAGGCGTCATTTCCATGGATTTCTCGTAGGGAGGCATTCTGACTGGAGTTTGGCGAGGCTGGAGACCTGTAAGATGGTGAGGGAGGAGGCTGGTCCCGAGCTGACGAAGTGCCCACGGGAGGAAGTTGTCTCAAGTGCCTGTTTTCAGCTCGCGGGGCTCGGCCTTTATAGGGCGTGTGTGTGTGTGTGTGTGTGTGTGTGTGGTGGTGTGTGTGTGTTTAGAGGGAGGACAGTCTGAGGTGTGAAAAGATGAGAAGTGCTTGCGCGTAATTAAAGGCCTTGCGATGATATTAGGACATGAACCGTTACATAAGCTCTTCAAACCCTCTTCGGAGCCTCTCCCGTCCTCGCGCTCGATCAATAATGAACCGTCGCTGTAAATGAGCAAAACATTCACAGACACTGGCTATTTGAAGCGAGTGCCATGACAGCTTAATTGCGAATCACGGCATCCGTTTGTGTAACACCTCAGTGAACAACAGACGTGACAGACGTGAGAAACGGAGTTCCCTAAACTCAACTAACGGGACAAACACGAGCGTAGGCTTGTATACTCAAGCAGACCGTTTATGCCACAGGGTGTGACGCGTTTTAAATACTCTCTTTGTATTGAAAAATAGATGGAAACAGAATTTGTCAAAAATTCATGAATCATTGAATGTACAGGCATCCATCATACATATTATATAGCTGAAGAGTTCAGATGAAAAAGCCTCTGTTAAATTTTTTTTCTTTTCTTTTCTTTATCAAGGCTCCTGTTTATGTCCAGGAGGTATATATATATAACAAACCATTTTTTCTCATTTTCTAAAAATATTGTATTTTCCAAAGAAGGAACGTAAGACACATGTTAGTTTTGGACTAGACATTTTTTTCACTCAAATGATGACAGAATTTTAATTTTTGAGTGAAGTGTCTGGTGTGTGTGATAGATGACTGAGCCCCAAACACAATGAGGTTAGTATGTTAAAGACTGCATAAGCATAACCATAGTGAAACAGAGCCCAAGAGCCTCAGAGTTTGGAACAAAAGCCAGTTTTTCACTTACCCTAAGGCCTATCCTCACCATGCTCCCATTCTCAATGAGGTCAGAGAGATATGAAATAAACAATGCACATTATGTGCCTGATGGGCATTAGGCTATATGAAACAATAACAAGGCCAAGATAGCAATAGGGTTTGGCATATTAGTTTAAACAAAACATTTTAAACACATTCACACCTCACTGGCTCAACAATATATTTACTGAACCACTGAGGAGTAAAACTGTGTTTAAAGCATTTAAACTTAACTATACCATGAAATTTCAAAGCAGATTGAAAAGTTACATATGAATTTTGATGGATCTGACTTAAAGGTGCTCACATTAGAGTAATGTATGCAAAATAGATTATGTAAATTATTAGGATTTTACAAACAGAAATTATGTTTGTGGGAAAAGAGGATTAAAAAAACCTGAAGTGGAAGAGAACTGCCAGAGTTTGAGGTTTCACATTTAGTTTGATGGTTTCAGCAGGAATTTTGCCTGAATAGTCAAGTTAGTTTTATTTTAAAGAGTGATGAAAGAAGTAAGAAAGAGCTGATATGCAGAAAATATTGTGCTATAGGCCTGCTTCATATATTTTGTTTAAACTTAAGATAAGAATACTCTTTCAGAGGCAAATGAATCGCAATTGTAACTGTTTTATAAATTAACAAATTGATTTTACATACATATGCATCATGCTGAAACAAGTCTTATATTATCTATTTATTTTTATCTGATGTTTTCATTTGTGATTTGGTTTCAGTATAAACTAAACTCTATATCCAACATGGATAGACCTATGGAGTATCCAACCTATATTTGACCATATTTGACTAATCTTCCTACCCCTGTGTCAGAGTGATAGGTGATTAAACGATTACTGATGGAAAGCTTGCTTGGTGTATGTTAGACAGGCAGATACTGTCACCTGCTGGTTAGAAACAGCTTTCCTTTGTGTCAGCAGTGGACTTTCTCGTCGCATAGCAGCCGATACAGGAACCTGCTATTTGAAACCAACAAAACCAAGCGGATATTTGATCATTTGGAAAAGTACACAAAGTAGGGTAATACACGTCTTTAAAGTAACAGCATACTCTTTTCAATCACAATGTGGCGACGGCAACTGAGGTCTGTGCGTGGGTCATCTTTTTTTTTCTCACCACCACCCCCCTCCCCGAGCCCCCCCCCCCTCCCCTTTTTCCCCCCCTCCCTTCCCCCCCCTGTACTTTATTTGTCATAGTGAACGTGGCTACCTAGGTCTCCGTCAGTGCCCCGTCATGAATGATTTAAGTGAAGGAATCATTCCATGAACTGATTCATTTTTGATTCTTTAAGCGCGCAAAAAATTCTTTCTAGTGAACGAATTCAAAGACTCAAATAGATTTGAGTCACTCTGTTCCACTAATTTTTTAGTCTTTAAATTTGATAAATGAGCACAATTCAAGTTTGTATTAAATATTATGCAACGCGACAGTCTCAACACATCGTACTAACTACTAACAGATTCACATTCCTCGTCTTAAAAAAAGCGAGTCAATTCTGTTCGAAAACTTCCCCGACCAATCAGCAGCGAGCTTTCGCGTCTAACTCCTCCCCATTCATACTCTTTTCTTCTTCACAGCGGTGAGCTGTGTGCAAGACTGTCGCATATGATTCAATTCTCATCATCGTCGTACCGAATGATAGCCGACGTGATGGTCGTGGCGTCTCTAAATGGTTAGGTGGGAAAGGATTTTTCGGTGGTGTAATTTAAGACCTTAAAAGTATGCCTTTGTTACATGTGCCTCAGTGCGAAAGTTGAGTTGCGACCGTACTGCATTTTCGTGATACATTGTTACGGACTCTGAATTTTAAGCGTCGGCTCCGGTGTTGCTCATGTCGCACAGCGCTCATGCTGCATTGACAGTCGGTGCTCTGGCTAGAGGCGAGCAGTGAGTCCTCCCGTTCACCGACCACCGTGTCTGCCTACAAACCGATTTTGTGCGCACAATGGCCAGTCGTCGCGGTTGTGTGAATTCGCTATGGTCAGGGAGCGATCGGGTTCGTATCGGAGAGCGGCTAAAAGCCACTCTGGCCGGCATATTGGAGCTGGACCTTCTCCGAGGACGACAGCTGGAGATGGTGGATGCGGTACTGGACATGAATGGAGCGCCCGCTCACCAGGGGGAAGGACTGGAGAGCGCCGCCGAGGATTGCGCCGCAACCTCCCGCAGGCAACAGGTCAGTGGGGACGTGGGAAATTCCGAAGGGACATAATGTTCCTCGTAATTTTAACTTTGATCTCCTCTTCGAGGTTGGAACCCTGCTGGTGGCACCTGCTAAACGTTTCGGTGACAGTGGCATCCAGTGGAGCTCGTGTCGCATGACCTATACAGAACGCTGCTGTGTTTACATTTCAGAATTGTACACACCTTTTTCTTCAACGTGTCAAGGTTGAGTTGGAGTGCACTGCTATTCTGGGCCCCTGCATACAATGCATGTTGATTGCATGTTGATGGGGGAGTGGGGTAAGCTGTGTCATTTTTAAGTTTGCCTCTGGGAAAGGAAAATTAGATCTAATATGTCCAATTATATATCAGGAAGCTTGTCATCAAGTGAAATGAGAAAACATCTATTAGAAATTTGAAATATGACCTCAGAAAAAGATAGTTGCTTCATGTTGGGGGTAAGTTGAATCATTGCAACATGTGAACATTTTACATTAAAGATATACTCAACCAGTTTACTAATATATTAGTCTCATTCCAATGTCTTAATTTTGTAGATACCGCCCTGGACATTTTTAATATTTCGAATATTTGATTGTACAAAAAATTTAACATTTTGCAGTTGTATTTTTAGTAATAGTTCCATATTTTTTCCCAATTCAACATTATGGGGAAAATGCTTTATTTAATAATGAAATCATTTGCAAAAATTGTACATGGTTTTGTACACAGGCAATTCACCGACTGAATAAATCTGCTTTGATATGAAATTAATTTCACTTGCTATTTAGAAAAAAAATACTTTGGCATGCAAAAGAGAAAACAATGTAAAAAAAATGAATTTTTACTTTTTTCATGTGCATTGCTCAAAAGTTGTAAAGGAAAGGCTCTTTCTAAATATATGGTCATGTGACAAATTACGCTCTGTTTTGTAGAGTGTGGCACAGTTTACCCACTGGCACATCTTACCCCACTATCAATCCTTTTTAATCTACACATCCTGTCTGTATGTTGTACTGACTGTTCAGTAGCAAAATGTTGATTTTGCCATGGTTATGTGGCAGGGCTCTTGACCAGGTATGGAGGACTGATAACAGGTGCAGTTCAGGTGTGTGCTTGTGTAATGAGAGAAGGAGGGAAGTGTATGTGAGAGTTGACAATAGAAGCACCATTGTGTGTTTTTATAAAATGGACAGTGTGCAAGTGAACTCAAGCGAAGCCACAAATGTGAAATGCATTTAATAGTGGCAAGTAGCTCATAAATTATTTCTCATGTCCTTCATTTATTATAGGGCATTTATATAATTATTTGGGATCTCCTAGATCAAAGTGATGTGATTAATAGCGTTTCTTTCATGGCATTTAAAATTGTTTTTGCAATTTCAAAAGGGTTTTGAAGGACACTTACAAGTAGCCATTCAGTCCAGCAAAATGTGCGCATTCGAAACAGCAATATGTATCATGAGACAAAAGTATTAGTCATCATCGGGGCAATGTTGTTGCCTCTCCACCTACGCAACCTCCATTTGCATAAACACCACATGGAGAAATGTTTCTGCTTTCGGCGTCACAGATATCACCTCTCCCCTGCTACCCGCTGAGGGAGAGAGAGGATGGACGGAAATGGACAGAAAGATGGAGAACGGGGATGTGCCATGCAGAGCAAAAGGCTGTTAACCCCTCGCTGGATGGGACTTCTGTGCACTGGCTGAAGGCAGCATAGATTCATAGTAATATGCATATTCATTTTACTGAATTGATTTATTATTTTTTTTTTTTTTTTTTTTTTTTTTTTTTTTTTTTGACGTTCCAATATATGTTTTTCTTTCAGCAAGAGGGGATTGCTCTGATTCAGTGGCTGAAAAGCTGTCTTCCTGCTGCCTCCCACAAGACTCGCCTTGTTAGTAAAATATGACGTTAAGCCATTTCCAGTGTCAGTGAGGGAATTGATTGAGTAATTCCTCTGTCAATAGAACTGATGGCCAGACTGGATATTTGTCTCATTATTTCCATTATTTTATGTCCATTTGCATCATTAGCCTCATATATTTCCATTATTTTATGTCCATTTGCATCATTAGCCTCCTATAATGTAGTTTCCATGTGCCAGAGCACTCCTTCATGAATTGATTGGTAGCTGGAAAATGGCCAGTGCACCCTGTGTGAAACCGTATCAGGTTTCCCCCATTGAGCAAAGGCTTCTTCCATTTCCCCTCCTGGTGAAATGAAATAAATTGCAACTGTATACCGGGATAATGCAGTATAGATTCTGTCTAGATGTGCGCATGGGTATATAATCTATATATGAACAATTTTGAACTTTAGAAGCAAATTATACGTCATTTCATTCAGTGGTGGCAAGGAAAAATGAAACTGAAGTAACTCAAAGGGTGACTATATGTCGTCTTTTTCCTCGACATGTCCTGGCTGGAATTGTCTAAAATGTCCAAGTGTGTTGACTTTATTTTCCTATTCTTTTTATATGCTGAAGGTAATGATTGAAAAGTAGTTTGACCAATAGCATGCTGGTATTGTATATAATCGACCAATCGTGGCGCGTGAGAAGATGGGATCTACAGAGAACGGTCTAACCGATGCAAATGTTGCCTATATATATAATGTATGAGGACTGTAAAGAGAATGTCAAGAGGAAAACAAAGCCAAAACCCAGGCATTTCAGGCAGTTTAAAAATCCTGACCTAGACATGTCCGGTAAATAGAGGTTGTACGGTCACCCTAGATGTGTTTTTTGTCAAATACACGTGGAAGTGTTAATGCACGTGTTAGCTCTTATTCAACCAGCAAAGAGAGAGTTAAAGTATTGCTGCTAAATCGGATGTGTGGGCGAGGAGAGGAGAAGGAGAGCGAGAAAGCGAAGGAGAGAGAGGGCAGGAAGAGAGGAGAGGCCTGACAGTTCTCTGAAGTGAAGTGGGGGAGGCAGTTATATCCAGGAGTGGTGGTGGTTGGGAGGGGGTCTCACATAAGAGATGCCTCCTTCATGCTGTTCCTCTCACTAGGCAACCCATCCCCCGTGCTCTCTACTTTTCTTCAAAACTCTTTTTTTACTATCTAGTCTCTTTATGCCCCCCTCCATGAGTTTTCCACCTTCATCTTTTTCGTCCCTGAATGTCCTGCTCACTCTTTACTCTGTATGTTTTTCATTCCATATATATTTTTAGTGCTAAGGCAGGAATTGTGGGTAAACTGCTGGAGCAGAGATAAGCCTGGTCAAAGTCTGTCTTTCAATACCCATTATCCCCCGTCTTTTCTCCCTCTCCTTTGATTCATCATCTGTCTTTCTCCGCTCTCTGCTTATTAACAGCCCTCCCCCGACTTTTTTCATTTCGCCAGTGCATCACCTGCATTGTCTGTGTAAAAGACTGACAGAAGGTTGATCGGACTTAGCGGGATATGCACAATAGTCACTTGGTTTGATGGGATTTCTCAGAAGTGCTGCAAAGGGAGATTCCTTGCGATGGGGGGAGGTTGGGGATCGCAAACAACTAACCCCATAAACACTTCATGTGGATAAGTGATTCAAAACTTCTGAACTTTAACCGAAGCATTCCCTTGATGGATCTTAGTTTATCAGTCTTTTAAAATCCTCTCAGAAAGCAGGCTTATACATCATAAAGTCACCAGCTAATGATGTGGTTTCTCCTTACAAGTGTACTGTTTTGTAAATATATACATCACATATCTTCTATCTTTGGTATTAACATCTGTGTCTGGTGATTCCGATCACAAGTGGTCAGCTGTGATCGGAACAAATGACAAATTGCTGTTTACATTAGGTATATTGACATGCATCTCAAATGCACCTCCAGTGACCAGCTGTGATCGTATTTCGAGGAGAGGATCTCTGATTTCAGGGCTATGTACATCACTCATTATGTAAATGTGTTATTGCATGTTGATAAAGCACAACACTTTTTTTTACAGCACAAAGCACAAAAATAAAATCTAATTTTAATTGTGGACAATATGTTTTGATGGGAATGCTGTTATTTTAGTTGAGCATTGTTAAAGGGATCTTTCATTCTGTCATTAATTATTGATGTTGTTCCGTAAGACCTTCGTTCATATTCAGGAACACAAAATGAGATATTTTTGATGACTCTGAGCGCTTTCTGACCCTCTATAGACAGCAATGCAACTACCACGTTTAAGGCCCAGAAGGTAGTAAGGACATCGTTAAAATAGTTAATGTGACATCATTGGTTCAACTATAATGTTATGAAGCTACAAGAATACTTTTTATGTGCAAAGAAAACAAAATAATGACTTTATTCAACAATTCATCTCCTCCGCGGCAGTCTACGCTGCGCTTCCATGGTGTTATGTTGCTGTCTATGGAGGGTCAGAAAACACTTAAGATTTCATCAAAAATATCTTAAATTATGTTTTATTAAAAATATAAATTTTTGTCTGAGATGAACAAAGGTTTCGGGTTGAACGGCATGGGGGTGAGTAATTAATGACATAATTTTTGGTTGAACTAACCCTTTAAATAAAATGGAATCCCAAAAATAAATATTCTCTCATTTACTCACCCTTCATGCCGCCCCAAAAGTATGTGACATTCTTTTTTCAGATTAGCACAAAGAAAGATTTTTATAAAAATAATCCATCTCTGTGAGTTCATAAAGCAAGTGGATGTTTCCCTCAAAGTTAACACTTCAAAAACCATACAAAGTGTGTGGATTCATTGATTCATCAGTGTGAACCCAAGTGATAAATCAATGTGTTCTGAAGCGAAGCGATAGGTGTATGTGAGAAAAATACTAATATTTTAAAAGTTTTAAACTACAAACCATCTGATTTAGTGCTTCACAACACTCATGAACCCACTTATGAGAATTTTCCATTTTGGGTGGAGTACCCCTTTAACTGAACAGTTGTTTGTGTGGCACATTATCTGTTTGTCACTGGCATTGATGGTTATTGATGTTGTGTGCATGTTCATGCCTGCGCATTCCAGATTTTTCAATCAGATGGTTTTTTTCTTCTAAAACCATTTAAAAAAAAGTTTAAACCTTTTGTTTTAGTGAAATAATCGATGGACAGGTGGGTAGGCGGTCCTTTGGTGCTGTCTGGGATGCGTCATGATGGATTAGTGTGTAGCGACAAATGCAATGCGATCACATGCATCATGATCGTATGTTAATACCAGGTGTAAACGCTGGGGTCTTTGTGTCATCACCTTATCTTGTAGTAACATGACTCCTCCATCTGTTTCAGAGTCTGTCGCCTGCAAACCCTGATCCGTCTTGCCTCGGCACGACAGGAGAGGGGATAAGCTCACGCTGGTCCACGCTGTCCTGGGACATCCCGTCTGATCTGCTGTCCTATCCCACTCCAGACTTCCCTGGCACAACACCGCTTGACTGCGACTCTAGACCAAGCTCAGGTGCTTGTACTCCAAATTCCGCAATAATAAACCGTTGGTGTTTTTTAAAGAACAGTTCAGAATGTCTTTGTGTAGATACTTGAACCTGTAGCAAAGACTGCTTGAAATATCTCACGTCAAGATGCTTCTCTAAAGCACTTTTTTTCACAAAGAGGAATTGTGTGATTAATCATTGTTCCACAGTATTGTGTCCCTTTTTAGTATTTGGCATTTGAAGCATTATATAATTATTTAGTCACAGTTGGTTATTCTTGGTATTGTATTTTATTCAGCGGTGTTAGTCAAAACCTGGTCTTCTTCTTAAAACATTAGAAAATATTAAAGAGCCTAATTTGAACACGATGTGTGAATGTTATAATAAATGTATTAAAACATAGCTATTGTAATGATTATTATCATTATTATTGTCTTACTTTTTATTTTATTTTACAGAACAACAGTAAAATTACAATACTAACATTTATGAAGGTTGATGGAGTTCTTGCTTTTTCTCAACCTTTATTTTGGGTGGAACACGCGGAATATTAATGTTTCCTTTTTGGTCATACACAGATTTAGAAGAGTCTCATTACGACTAGTCGTACGTATGCGATGTCCATGCTTGTAAAAATCATAAAAATGTGTGAGGGCCCAAACTGCGACTGATTCAGCGCAGAGTTTCCTCGCGCCTTTGGACTTGGAAACCTGGTTAACAACAGATCGCTGCGAGTTCGTTGCAGCGCTGTCAGAATGCAGGCGTGCGCTCGGGATATTAGAAAACATAACATTCTGCAGTTTATTAACTAATTGTTTAAGGCCATTTCGCGATTTCAATCATCATACAGTAACCAGCAACAATCAGCGCCTTTTCATTGAAGAACATGCGCGCAGCACTAAACAGTCTTGCGCTGTCGGTGATTGTAATGATTTTGCCGTCTTTCTCCGGGGGGGACATTTAAAGGGGTCATATGATGCTTTTTTTAAAGATCATTATTTGGTGTAACAGAATATGTTGACATGCTTTAATGTTCAAAAAACACATATTTTTCAAATACTGTACATTATTGTAGGTCCTCATGCCCCGCCTCTCTCAAACACTCGTTCCCTCTCGAGCTTTCACGAGACATCCCGGAGATATTTCTCCGTTATGGGAACTCCTTCCCTTCCAACCTTTCCTGAAGTCCTATTGGCTCCCGCCAGTCCAAATGACTGGCCAATTGACGCGAAGTATGCAAATTGCATGCAAATACTAACGAGCTCGAGCGGCAGTATAAAATGCGGTGCACGCGACAATTACATCAGAATCTTCTACTTCACCTGTTGAATTCACTATGGCAACAATCTGCAAGATCTACGCGGCACCAATAGAGCCGCCGGATCAGCACGACTACAGCGTTGCCTGCCTAGGCCTGGCCCACGCCGAGGCGGCGCTGTACGAGTCCAATTGTGGGCATTGCGCAGACCTTCCGGCCCGCGTGCTCCGGACCCACCGCGATGTGGCTCACGGCCTATTCGGGATGAGGCCCACTGCCACCAGCGTGCCGCTGGTGGGCCCTCCCGGTGACGGGAGCGTCGTCTTGTCACTCCACCAGCCCCAACGGTCACCCCGTTCCCCGGTCTCACTCCCCGAGGACTGCTTCCGCCCTCCTTCCAACATCACGGAGTTTGTATCCTTTAGCCAGGAGGAGGGGGATGACTCGATGTCCATCTCGGCCTCGGAGAGGGAGGATTGGGCGGGATTGGAGTCCGATCAGCCGGACAGCATGGGTCCCCAGACCTCCAGGAGGAGCTCATAAGGTTTCTGTCGAAGGCTGTCCAGGAGTTGGATCTTACCTGGAGTCCTCCAGAGGAGCCTGTCAGGAATAAGCTTGACTCCTGGTATTTCAGGTCCACCAGGAAAGCTGACTCGAGGACATCGGTCCCCTTTTTCCCTGACGTACATGAGCAGCTGGTAAAAACATGGTATGCGCCCCAATCAGCGCTTCCACTCTGCCACACAGGCCATTTTTTGCCGTGGATGGGGCGGAGGCCCACGGGTACGTGCGCTCTCCCCCAGTCGAGGAGACCGTCGCTGCGCACCTGTGTCCTGCAGCAGCCAAGACCCTAGGCTCAGACATCAGCCTCCCCTCAAAGCCGTGCAGGACCACAGCCCACCTTGCCAATAAAGCATATGCATCTGATGGCGAGGCGACTTCCGCGCTGCATGCCATGGCAGTGCTGCAAGATTTTCAGGCGAAGCTCCTGCAGGCAGCGGAGGGCGGAGCCCTCACGGCAGAGGCCGTTAAGCATCTGCGCGCGGCGACGGACTTCGCGCTGATGGCGACGAAGCGAGCGGCCCAGGCTGTGGGTAAGGCCATGGGTTTTATGGTCGTCCTTCAGAGGCACCTTTGGTTGAACCTAGCTAACCTCAAGGATGTTGACCGTAAAGTGCTGCTGAACGCTCCTGTGACTCCCACCGGCCTCTTCGGTGATGCCGTGGAGTCCATTATTGAGCACGTCGCGGAGGCTCAAAAGCGCGCCAAAGACATGAGTCACGTGATGCCGAGGTGCACTTTCCAGCAGCAGATGGTGAGATCCAGATCCTCGTCGGCACCTGGCTCTTCCCAGCGGAGAGATAATCCCAGGCCAGCGACCGCAGCGGTGATGGCTAACGTTACTGCTCCTCGCCAGGAGCCAGATTTCCGCAGGAAGGCGTGGGGTCCCGGGAGGAAACTCTCGCCCGCCGCGCGGCAAGCCGTCGTCATGACGGATCTGAGAGAGGAGGAGATGTGCGCTTGTGAGCGGCCCGGCTCCCAAGCGCCACAAGTTCATGTTTTCAAATGTTTGTGTGTTGGATGTTCATTCAATAAAAATGCATACATTCTCACAAAAAGAGCTATTTCCTCCTCACTCAGTCAATGCGGTGCCGCTCGCCCCGCCTCAGAGCAGTGCAGAGCCGCCGCCCACACATTCGCCGGCGCATCCAAGCCGCAAAAGCCGCTATGTCAGTTCCTGAGCGCGTGGGAAGTTATTCCGGGAATCTCGCGCTGGCTACTCGGTGTGATAGAGCGTGGGTATACCCTTCAATTCAGACGCAGACCACCCCGTTTCAATGGCGTGGTGCAGTCTCTAACATTGCCCCAAAACGGCCTGGTTCTGAGACAAGAGGTATGCAGTCTGCTCGAAAAAGGAGCGATAGAACGAGTCCCTCCCAGCGAGCTGGAGAGCGGGTTTTACAGCCGCTATTTCGTGGTACCCAAAAGAGACGGGGGACTCTGCCCGATTCTAGATCTCAGGCCCATCAACAGAGCGCTTTGCAAGCATCCGTTCAGGATGATAACGCTGAAACAAATCCTGGCGCAAATTCGCCCCGGGGACTGGTTTGCGTCCGTGGATTTAAAGGACGCGTACTTTCACATTCAGATAGCACCGCATCACAGACGCTTTCTGAGGTTTGCTTTCGAGGGCACAGCGTACCAATACTCTGTTCTCCCGTTCGGGCTGGCTTTGGCCCCACGCACTTTCTCAAAGAGCATGGATACAGCACTTTCCCCCCTCAGAGCGAGCGGGATGCGTGTTCTCAACTATCTGGACGATTGGCTGATTTTAGCTCAGTCCCGGGACACGCTAGTCAGCCATATAAACACGCTGCTTCGTCACTTGGAGTCCCTAGGGCTATGTGTCAACATGCAGAAGAGCATTCTCGCCCCGAGTCAGTCTATAACATATCTGGGAGTGTGCTTCGACTCGGTGGAGATGAGAGCCCGCCTCTCTCGGGAGCGCTCGGCGGCCATTTTGTCTTCCCTGCGCCATTTCAGACTGGGCAGCTCTGTTCACTTGAAGGAATTTCAGAGGCTGCTGGGGCTCATGGAGTCTGCTGCAGCGGTATGTCATCTGGGCTTACTACACATGCGCCCCCTGCAATTATGGTTGAAATCTCGAGTCCCTTGGACGGCGTGGACTTTGGGCCGTTTGCGCATCGTGGTCTCCCGCGGCTGCATCGAAGCTCTGAGGCCGTGGCGCAACCCAGATCTCTTCAGCCGGGGGGTTCCCCTGGGCTTGGTGACGTCACGAGTTGTGGTCACGACGGATGCATCGACTCATGGCTGGGCAGCAGTGTGCAAGGGCATGTCGGCTTCGGGGCTGTGGTCAGAACCCCAGAGCCGGTGGCACATAAACCGCTTGGAGCTGGAAGCAGTGTTCTTAGCTCTAAAGGATTTTCGGCCGCAGCTGGAACAGCGACATGTACTGATTCGCACCGACAACATGTCTGTGGTCTCGTACATAAATCACCAAGGAGGCGTACATTCCAGGGCTTTGTACAAGCAAGCAGCGAATCTCCTGCTATGGGCGGACAGTCACTTTCTCTCCATCAGAGCAGCGCACATCCCCGGTCTCCTGAACCGCGGGGCGGACATGCTTTCGTGGAAGGGGATTCCTCAAGGAGAATGGAGGTTGAACCCCGAGTCGGTTCGGATGATTTGGACCCGCTACGGGAGAGCGGAGGTGGATCTGTTCGCCACGAGCGAGTGCAATTATGATTGCTCTGCATTCTCGTGTGCTCGACACGCTCTCGGAGGCACGGGCGCCCTCCATGAGGCGTTTGTATGCTCTGAAATGGGGAGTGTTTGTGAAATGGTGCCATGATGTTCATATCGACGCGGCTGCTTGCTCCGTGTCGGATATTCTGCGTTTTCTACAGTACAGACTGGATAGTGCATCTCTGCCATCAACACTGAAAGTCTATGTGGCCGCTATTGCCTCATTTCGTTCCCCGCTGGGCGGGCAATCGATCGGTAGGCACGCGCTGGTGGTGAGTTTTCTTAAGGGAGTGAGAAGATTGCATCCCCCATGTCCGCCTTCAGTCCCGCCCTGGGACCTAGAGGTGGTGTTAAGAGCTCTTTCACAGCCACCATTCGAGCCTTTAGCATCCGTTGATATGAAGGAGCTATCTCTCAAAACTGCACTTCTTCTTGCCCTCGCTTCGGCGAAGCGCATAGGGGATTTACATGCGTTCTCTGTGGACAGTGACTGTATTCACTTCGGACCCGGTGACTGCAGCATCACTCTCCAGCCGAGACCGAGCTACGTGCCTAAATCACTATCAACCCCCTTCAGATCCCAGACTGTTTTGCTGTCTGCCCTGTTTTCTGAGTCACCGACCTTGCCTGATGCTGACGCTCAGATTTCGGTGTGCCCCGTCAGGGCTTTGAGGATTTACATTGACCGCTCGGCCAACTTTCGGCAATCTGACCAGCTTTTCGTGTGCTACGGTGGTTGTGCGAAGGGCCGGGCCGTGTCAAAACAGAGACTTTCCCACTGGATTGTGGATGCTATCACGGCTGCTTATACGAACCAAGGTTTGGAATGCCCTTTTCACATTAGGGCCCACTCAACAAGAGCTATCTCCTCCTCCTGGGCGTGGTCGAGAGGTTTGTCTATTCAAGATATATGCTTTGCAGGCGGCTGGTCTTCTCAGAATACCTTCGTCAGGTTTTACAAGCTGGATGTTCAGTCCTTAGCCTCCCAAGTGCTGTTTGGTGAGTGACTGATTCACGTTTATGCTACCTCTATTCGTGTGTTGCTGCCTCGATTATCATGTTATGTGTTATGCTTTTTAACACCGCTATCTCTGTGCAGCCCCTGACAACAATGTTGTTGCTTCTGCCCTGTTCTCAGCACAGCCAACATTATTAAATTACCAGATATGCAAATTTCGTATACCTGGGCTTTAGACGCTCATTGGCTTATCTCCAACTATCAGCTGCGAGCCTGCCTAACAAGCGTCGCTATTGGTTGGGCATTGTGTGTGTTCTATCTTCGCTGAGTGTGTAACTTGTACAGGCTGCGCGTAGCCTCTCTCACGGCGGGATTGAATATCATTCCCTAACGGAGGAAATCTCTCCGTGATGTCTCGTGAAAGCTGAGAGGGAACGCTCCGGTTACGTAACCTCGGTTCCCTGAGAGCGGGAACGAGACATCACAGTTTTACAAGTCCCTCCCCTCCGACAAGAGCCGTCTGCTCTGATTGGCCAGCTGACCCGGTGCATTGGGATTGGCTGAACACCGCAAGCACTCGTCGGAAGTGTAATGCCCCTTACCATAATCGCGAGTTTCGTCTTTCAAAATTAATGTAAAGACAGAGCCCGAAAGGGAACAGAGTCGCGTGACAGACACAGGTATGAATATGTGTTTGCAGTACACAAGCCATGGTAAAGACTGACTCCACGGTGATGGACCCGTCTCTCTCTCTCTCTTTCTTGATCTCGCTCTCGAGCTCTCTTGCGCTCTCTGTCTCTTTCTCCGCTCGCTCGAACACAATACACCGATGCGCAAACTCCGCATTTAAAAGTCAATAGCAAATACTAAATAAATAACAAAACAGTAGCGGATTCAGAAGCGCCAGATTGTCATAGCATAGTCAGAATTACCTCCTCTCCTAGGTGCACGAAACGGTCGTCCATAAAATGCATTGCTATTCTGTTGTAAGTAATCTTAGGCTTCTAAAGAATCTTCCCCCCCCCCCCCCCCCCTTTCGGAAGGCCAAATAAAGTGGCTTTTCCGTTCGCCTAGAAACACACAGCGTCTCCAACATGCTGCATCAACACTAACTGCGGTTAACCACGCCTTCTTTCTTTGCATGAACATTTGGGCGGCATTATGCAAATAGTTCCACATAGTGAGGTAGATATGTGGGGGATATGTGTGTTAGAACGAGCCATTTTAGGAGGGGGGTGGCAGAGTCTTAACTTTGATAAAGAATATCTCTTTGGTTTTGACTTTAGTCTTTGCAACTTCAGGGATCTTATCTATGCACAATCAGCTTGTAACACTCCAAAGAGAAAGGAAAAAACTGAAATCGCATCACATGACCCCTTTAATGCTTCCACAGATGCTGAGTGTGAGCTGCATTCTAAAGATAGTGCGGCCTCTCACTCTGCGCTGGTGTATTTGCTCGCGTATATTTTCATTGTTCGGTACAATTTATTCTGTCTTTTCGCTTATTTTCGGTTGCCGAACATTCGGTGCATTCCTAAATATAAATTCACGTCTCGCGCATTTTAATGCCCTTTGAATGTAACGTGTACATTTTCCCTTGGAACTGGAATCATGGCGGTATATCATGTGAAGTCCACTTCGCAGGGCACTAGCGGTCGAATAAGACAACGCTTGAATGCTGCTGCCTGAACAAGAGACCTCCTTACTGAAGTGAAAGTGTTGACTGGTGTCACTATCTCACGAACGTGCCGGCGGATCTCCACCAAATTCGGGGATCCCTTCAGCTCAAGAAGCCCTCTCGAACGCCACCCTCCGCGCGCCGGTAGCCCCCCGGGATCGCTTGATCGTTCGGCACCGGAACGCGAATTTAACCACCTGTAACTCCCGGGCCCCGGGGGCTATTGACGCGGGGGTGGTCTCATTCAAAAGTGGGCCTCTAGACGTACACTCGATTCGTGTTTGAGAGGGTTCCTCGAGCTGAAGGAATCTCCCCGAATTTGGTGCGGATTCGCCGCGCCATTACGGAGATATGGCCGTTCAAAGTTTCAATGGTTTTCCATAGACTTAAGCTTTAAAGCGTTTCATCCAGGTCGCCAGTAGCAAGCAATCTCTCTGCTGGACAAACTAAGTAATTACACCATTTCAAGCATTTTATCTGCGTTATGTTCTGTAAAAAAAAATAATTCATATCGGCGGCATATTCGCCGATACCGATATATCGGCGACAGGCTCATATCGGCCGATAATATCGGCAAAACGATATATCGGTCGGGCTTTAGTAAATACTAAGATTTATAGTCAGAAAATCCATGAACACTGACTGGTAACTAGGGGAATTAAAGACACCCAAAGAACAAAATTTTATATGAGGTATTTACATACAGTCAGATTTGTTTTCTTTCTGCATCCAGTACAAAGTCAAGACATGCAACATGTTTTGGAGCTACAGCTTAAAATATGTAATTTATTTTTGTTTTGTATGTAAAATAAAAGGGAATATCCAGATATCCAGAGATACAATAAATCATATATTCAGAAATAATATATCTCAGACCAAAATAGCAATGTTTTGATAGTGCCACAAAACCACAAATTGCTCTCTTAACTGGCATTTTACACTTCAGCACTTTGTGATAAGATTAAACCTACACAACAAAATGGAACCATTTTGGATAAACTATGTAGCGATTCCTCAATCAGTGGAACTATGTGAAATTTCTAAATCAAAAGCAGTTATCCTTTAAGCCCTCCCTGAGGAATGAGCCTCGCATGAAATAGTAATACATTTCACACAAGTGCATGACTCATAGCTTGGATAGCTTGGGGCTCTGTTTGAAACAAATGATTCAGTGTTGACCTTTCAACTTCAACATGACACATAGTTTCTGTGTTTTTGGCAGTTCTCTTTTTACTTTGGCAAACATTAACCTTGGCTTTTTATGGCAAACCCATCATTTATATCATGTGTCACCCCTGAAGCACTGCTCCCCCTAATGCTCTTAACTTCATCTATCATTCTCTTGTCCGCAGGTTTTTACTCGGTCAGTGGGAGTTCTCTGTCAGACTCTTGTTACTCCGTAGCCAGCGAGGCGGCTCCTGGAGGGTCAGTGAAAGTCAGCTGTAGGCCTCGCTCACTGGATCATAGTGCCACTCATTGGAGGGAGGCTGAGTCTCATAGTACAGAGTGTCCTGAGGGCACAGTGGAGAAACAAGAAAGAAGGCCATTTTCTACTGGTATGACTTGTGATATTAAAAAATCCCATGTCTGAGTCATATTTCATTCAAAACCCAAAAGAAAGAGGAACTTAAAAACCCATTTGCCCATTTATATAAGCAAAAATTGTTAGAAATACTTCTACATTATGGTAGGATTTGTTGTACATTTGCATTTCATACTATAAAAAGCTTGTATAAAAGTAATGAGCATTTAATGATAAGCACTATTTGCTAGTAATAGGAATTAAAAATTAAAAGTACAACAAAAATTTTAAATGTCCATATGCATAATTATTATTTACATTAATAATAATTTTGTTGGGAATGTAAAAAATAAATAATGATGTTAATGGAAAAAATGGTACCCATATTTTTATGCAATATTTCAAAAAATATATTGTTTAATAAAAATAATATTCATTTTTTAATAATTTGGTGTTTTTGATGTGATGCTGTTTTCGAATCTTTACATAATTTATTATTGTATATTAAATAAGAAGAATGTAAATAATAACTTTACAAACTTTTTCTGTTCTTTTTGAACAGGGGACCTTGAGCTCAATAGCCTCATGTTCCTGACAGACCTTTGCTCCAGTTTGGGAGGCATTCATCCCGGCTCTCTTTTACCCTCTTCCAACTCCAGTCCACAGCTTCAGCTGGACCCTAAATTTTGCTCTGACCTAGTTTCTCGGAAGACAAAAGAGGTGTACCCTTACCCTAGTCCACTTCATGCTGTGGCCCTCCAGAGCCCCCTGTTCACCACCTGCCAGGAACCTTCCCCCACCCGCCTCTCCCCCAGTCCAGAGAGCGATCAGCCTGTGGAGCCAGGGCTTGAGCAACCTCCTGAGAAGGGCCAACCCCCAGCCTCTCCTTCCTTTACTCAGCTGGAGCAATACATCAACAGATTAGTCCATCGGCATCACTGCAGGGTGGCCGCTGAAACTTCCAGCCGTGGACCCCAAATAAACATCGCAGGAGCTGGTTATGAGTGGATTCACCCAAGAAGTGCTTCCTCCTCCAGCCTGTCCGGAGGGAGTGTTACCCCTTGCAAGTCTATCCTGGGCAATTCAGCTAGAGTCAGCCTCAGCAGTATTGGTAAACACGCAAGTCGCAATTCCATCAACCTAGGAAACTTGCCCTCCGTGACAGGGGAGGATTTCAACATCAGCTTCCACTTAAATCTGAATTTGAACCTGAATCCAAATCTGAACAAGACTTTGAGTGTTGATGCTAAAAATGTGAAAGAAGAGGTCTCAGGATCATGTGGGCATCTCTCTGCAAGTATAGTTACTCCAACTGCTTCCCCTTCCTCTTCGACGTCCACCATCACCAGCACTCCAAACTGGAGCAGGAGACCAAGGATCGCCACCTGCCCTTCCTCTGTGAACAATCGAGGGTCTCTGGAGATAACTGGAAAGAGCTTTGGGCAAATGGGATTCTCCAAGTCACTAGACTGGAGTGGAGCCTCAAGGGAAGAGGCAGAGGGTTGTCTACCAAACAAAGCTTCAGACAGCCCTCCCAAACTCAATGAGGAGTCTGCAGTTGTATGTGAAATCTCTCGTGTATCTGGCCTGCCGAGATCTGTAGTTCTTGGCTTGATGGAGGAGGGGGTGGAGTTGGATGCCGAATGTTTTAGGAGTGAACGAGAAAGAGGTGTAGGGTCTGCTTCTCCAAGTAACATTCCTACACGGCACTCCTCCTGCTCATCATTTCAGCACCCATTTGGATTGGATCGAACTAATCTGACACCATTATCAAACGCCTGGGCAGGTGCAGGCACCGGACAGGATTACATATCTCAACAGCATCGCCTACAAGTTTCACACTCGGATTGCCATTCGGCACTGACGTCACAGTCAGGTAGCCCTCATTCGGACAATTCTGGTCCCACTCCTACTCGTTCTTCTCCCATTCTGCCCTTCCCACATAATCAATCAGACTCTGCCTCCTCTCCAGGCTCCTCCCACAACAGAGTCCACTCCCCTCCTCGGCTACTTTCAAATTCACCCTTCACTCCTGCCCAGCTTTCAGTATTTCGGCGTGACTCCCCATCTCAATGCTCTCTTCCACGCTTTCACCCATGTAGTTCCCCACTGGAGGGTCCCATTCGGCCTCGTGGAGGTTCCCTCAGGCAGAACGCAGGGGCTGGGTGGAGGCCTCAAGAAAGAGGGTGGAGGAGGAGTGGGAATGGAGAGCGGCTCTACCAAGGCAAACATGCCTCAAGAGAACTTATTCGAGCATCCACAATTAGTAGCTATTCGGGCAGGGACTATGGCACCGGATGGGAGGATGAAATGAGCACTGAAACCCCTAAAAAGGGTGGAAAGTTTTGGAAGGGGTTCGAAACACGATTTTGGGGACGAGAGGAGGAGGAGGATGAGCGAGATGAGAGAGCTGGAGGATTTGGTTGGAGGCACACCTCGTTGAAAGAAAAATCATCCAGTAGGCAAGATCAAAGGGGGAACAATTCGAAAAAGAAAGGTACGAGTTGGGACAGTCGCAGTTCCAGCCTCCGGTTGTCCAGGCGAGCGTTATTTCGAAGCGAGTCTCAGGGAATTCTCGAGCCACATTCTCAAAAACGGGAAAGCAATCAGTGGCGGTCCTCGTTTGAGATCAGCCGTGCAGGACGGGGCTCTGAACGCGCTCGCAATCTTGTGAGAAAAGAGGAGAAACATCATTCTTCAACTGCCAGTCTTTTCCATCTCTCTCGTTCCCAGAGCCTGGAGGGAAGCAGTCACTCGCTTTCTCCTCTTTCGTCCCCATCGCTCTCGCCCTCGCCACCCCCATTGGCTCCTCTCACCCGTTCCAGATCATTCCGTGACCTTGGAAGGAAAGTGTTTGGCTCTATGAGGTCCCTCAGTTTCAATAAAAACCACAAGTCGAAAAAGAAAGATTAGTATGAACATTTCAGAATGGTAGAAGCCAAGCTGCCAACTTTTCCAAACTTACAATTTTCTCTCTTCCTGCTTGCTTAGGTGCTTCTGCATGCCATGCTGTGTCTATGTGCACTCTTATGGTCATAGTGGTGTTGTTTTTACTATGAACATATGCTTTAAAAAAAGCACTCTAAAGTATATGCTGACCATATACAAAAAGATGTTGTTTGAACTTATGCTCAGGACTTTGAAAAAAATATAGAATGTGAAATGATTGTTCAAGTGCTGAAACTGATGAAAAATCAATAAAAGTATTTCCAATTTAAAACTATCCTTACTGATTTGCTTTGCAATTACTGCATATGTTGCTACTGCTGAGTGAAGTGTTTTATGGTACAATAGGATTACATGAGATCTCACATACAAAAATCTGCTGTCATAGACATGAAATGTCTTCTCACAGCATTTCCATAATCATATTAGCATAATCCATTAACAATCGAACAACAGCTTTTGAGCATTCTGTTTCAAATGGCAAATAAATTATGCATAGAGTGCTTTCAAAAAATATTTATTAGGATTACTAAACAAAAGACGAGAACTTTCATCTGAAAATAAAAATAAAAATACAGATTCACAACTGGAAGAAACTGAATGCAAAACAGAAGCAGCTAGACAGTGTATTAGCCATACAAGACCAGAGTACAATGCATTTTAAGTGCATTAAAATTCTTGTTCAAGCTGCCACGTTGCACCAGATTTCAGCCACACATCCAGTCCTGCTACTGGACCTTCAACACCAGTAAATGCCATATGTAGCAAATTATCCATGCCCTGAAGCAAAACATCCCACTTGCCTCCTGGTGACGACAGCTCAAGCTTCATTTAACTCTATTTATGTTCACTTCGAGTCGTGTATTTGTCCGTTTAGACCAATTTCTGAGTCTTCTCCTCTGCTAACTGCTCCTCGCCCTGTTTCTGCTTGCTGAACATGCCTTTGTACAGTGCCTTCTCTTTTTGATAGTCTTGGCTGAGTCTCTCCTCCACTCGCTGCAGCTGTTTCTTTACATCAGGATCTGAGAAATGGATAACAGGGCAATATGAATGCCTCATTATTTCCAATCTAAGCACTGACCTAAACTTTGAATGCAGATGTGAAACAGCAGTTCAATCGAAGGCTGCAAAGCAGAGGTGTTTGATCTTACTGACGCTTAAGAAAATGGATGCATCCACAAAATGTAACAACACAACACTGCATTACATAACAGGCTCCCACACTGTATTCCCTTGTGAAAACTGTAGCTGAAAATCCCTGGCAGCTTTATCTCTGGGTTTTTTTTTTTCCTGTCATGCTTTCTGACACACGCATTTAAACGTAAGCACACATACACTTTTTTTATTTAATAAGACATGCAAACTTGTGAAGATAGGCACCAGATAAACCAAAATAAATGAAGTCTGCCGAATACTCTGGAAAATTTGTGTAACTTATCAAATGACCAGCCCAGTAATATTTAATGGGAACCCTGTGTCTGGCTTTTTTTCAGAAAGCAGTGTTATATCAAATCATATGATTGCCATATGATTATCATCAAATTTTCACTTATTCTGTGTGGCATTTAACCGTGCTTAGATGCCTGTTCACACAGGACACATTCTTGCATTTAAATATAGCTGAAGGAACAGAAGAGAATGCAGGGGTCTTGTGACATGTTTTTGAACTATTTTTAACTTGACTTTGCTCATGGCATGAGACACTGAAAAAATTGCTAGGCAAAAGCAAATATTTGACACCCACATGGACAGAGATAATAAAAATATTACGTAGACAGAATGCAGTAAGTGAACGACCTACTGCTCTTTTGATTTTTTTTCTCAGCTAGATATCCGTGTTTATATCATAACGATAATTTGACAAACTGAATCCAGCAAAATCAATTACCGTAGTTCCCCTAACTCAACTTGGTAACCCCTAGGAGAGTTCTGGCGACCTCTGGTGCAGGTTGGCGAATGATCAAACAGACAAGAAAGGTGGGATGTGGTAGGTTTTTACCGTTAGGTTTCCCCCTGCTGGCCTGTGTGAGGTAATGTCGAGCAGTCTGAGCATCAGCCAGCTCTAATGAGGCCACTCCAGCTCTGTAGAGGGCCTTAATGTCACCTGACCTCCACTGGAGCACTTTCAGACTGTACTCTAACACACGGCCATAGTCCACCAGCTCTCGCTGCAGCAGACATGCTGTGAAACACACAAATAGGTCAAGAGGAGAATGCTTCTCCAGATAAGATTTACAAACACTGCCATTCAATACTTTGCGGTCACTAAGATTTTTGAAAGAAGTCTCTTATGCCCACGAAGGCTTTATTTTGTCAAAAACAATGTAAAAACAGGGATATTGTGAAATACTATTAAAATCTCAAATACATTGTAAAGTGTAATTTATTCCTGTGAAGGCAAGCTATGTGCTTGCATACATTTTTCTGATGAATCTTTGAAGAATAGAAAGTTAAAAAGAACTATTTATTTGAAATGGAAATCTTTTGTAAGATCATAAATCCCTTTACTGTCACTTTTGAGTTTAGTGTGTCCTTGCTGAATACAAGTATACATTTCTTCCAAAAGACCACAAAGTTTTGAAGGGTAGTGTTTAATAAACAAATCTCTCTGATGGTTTGAGATCAAGGACAAAGTTCACACGATTTTGTTTCCTACTTCTCATATGATTATTAACCGTTATGGTTTGAGGTTTTAATGTGGTCAATATGATGAGATGCCAGCAAAGAGTGAGAGCAAATAACAGGATCCTGGTTTCAAACCAATAGGAAATGGTTAAACCAAAGGGTATGATCATGCATGACAGATAATAATACTATGATAATGCATGACCAATGATGATACCTAGCCTAGCCTGCCCAGTAAGAAACTGTTCCTATAAATGTGCTTAAAAACGCACAGAAATTAGCTTTGGAAAAAAGTGCCTGCAAAATTATTACACTTTAGTGTTGTTTAATTCAGTACCAAAGCATTACTACCTCACACCGCCACAGTATCTTTTTTGGAAGAAATGCAAACCTGCTAAATTGTTATAGCAGTCTACTTGAGTGCTCCTCAGCAGGTCCTCCTGCGCCTGGCTCAGTTTAGGCACCTGCGCCATAAACCCTTGCAGGGCAGAGGTCACCTCACCCAAGTCCAGGCCACGGAGAACGAGCAAAGCACGATGATAACGTCCAATGGCAGTGCGCACATTTTTCTCTCGGTAGAATGCATTCCCCTCCGTCTTTAACCGAACTGCCTCCTGGAGCTGCGACTCCAAACGGGAGCCAGATGATTCTCCAGTGGCTCTCAAACATGACGATGCACCGGCCTCTGCCCCATCATCCCCTGCAGTAGGACCTAAAACCTGCCAAGCATAACCAAAATAATAGTTGACAACACAAAACTACTGCATTTTAACCCTATATGTAGCCACAGCATCTGCATCAGGAGACCAGTCTGTCAATTCATTATATGCTGGTTTTAGAAGATTCAGAAAGGTCTCCCATCCTGGCCAAGCCAAACCAGTGTATATCTGGTCTTCCAGTATGACCAGATAAGAAGTCCCCTAGTCCTCTCTGAAACCATAAGCAGAGAGACAAACTAACACCAGCAAACCACCGTAGGCTGTTTTTCCCAACAGAACACTGATCTCTTTCATGTTCATTCATTAGGTGTGTAGTAGACAGTTTTAAACGTTTACTAATAAATAAATCAAATCAAACACGCTCATGAAATCTAAGTACATATAACAGAATTCACATCATTGAAAAAGTCGTAACTTTTTGAAACTTAACACATTTCAATGGATTTGAACTGCGCCCAGCACAGCATGCAGCCTAACCTACCTTTTCGTCCATTGCGTTTAAAGCTTTAAAAGAGTTGCAAGTCTGCTTAGAAGCCAGTTTAATGAAGAAAATATTGTTGGGACACTAAAGAAAGAAATCTTTGACATTCTTCTTCGTGCTTGTTATGGTTGCAGCATTGCATTTGGCAATACTACCTCCTGCCGGTAGAATATTAATAGCGCAAACTCATATGATAATCTACATCATATACATAAGATATGATCCACATCTTAAAAAAATTAATGAACTAATCACATGTAACACACAAGGAAACAAAAACACATCCATATATAAATTAAAATTATATGTACATAATTTAAAATATTTATATAATATAAACATAAAAATAATGAAGAAACAAATAAAAAAACCCGGAAAACACTGACTAAGGATCTAAGTAGAGAAAAGTAGATCCTCGTGAATAGGGCAATCACTATAACATGTTTTATTGTGTTTTGGGAATCTGTCACATTTTTATTATTAGTTAAATAGAGAAGTGAGTCTGCTTGAACGAGAGAAAAAAAGTTAGAGAGTAGAATTTTAAAACTTGTTGGTGGAAAAATATATACCAAACAAAAGAAATCCGATATACGTTTCTATCTGGACCTCACATTTGAGGAATCAAATGTCAGCTTTTCTTTTTATTTCTTTTAAAAACGGGTGGGCCTAAAATATCTATTTCTGTTATATCTCATTTCCATTGGTAACAACGACCAGCACGACGGTTGATTTGGAAACACAGTCTACGCATGAATCATGATGGATGACCCATTTTCATCATAACGCTGATCCACTGACCGAGTGAAGCTTTAAATGGGTGCAAGCCTTTGTCATGAAAAACACAATAACCGCTTTTACTGACATTTCTAATCAAATGTCAATTAAATATTTAAATCAAATGAAATCAATTACAGGCATATTTGATATAAAAGATGCAGTTTATGTGGCAGCTCTTGAGTCGCGTCGCGCGTACGTGAGGCTGGCGAGAGCGCGTCAGTCAGAGGTCCGTTGTGTAACGAGCAGCGTCCCGCCCCGCCCCGTCCCGCCCCGTCCCGCCGGAGGGAGGAGTCCCGAACACACTCGCTGCGTTGCGCTGCTGGAAAATTCCACTGTGTTTATGCTTTACATTTGCAGCTACACTGTCGAAAACAAACGTCGAGATTCCCGCAGGTAAATTAGGCTACACTCCTCTAGCGCCGGCTGAGACGAATCTTCGGGAACATGGAGCTGGATCGGCGGCTGCTGCTGGCTCACTGCGCCGCGCACGCCCTGTCCGTTATTGCGGGACTCCTGGTGGTCGTGCCGCTCGCTCTAAACGGATCCGCTTTCAAGGGGAGGTGCGCGCTGTTTAGTCAAGGCTTCTGGAGGACGGAGAACTTCACGGTGGGCGAGGAAGAGTCCAGGACGGTCACTCATTTGGTGGTACAACAGTGGGGTCCATTAGCGGCGTGCCAGTTCGCCACATTTGTCGGTGTTTTCACCGTGCTGTACGGCGCTGTTCAGGGCTGGAGGAGCCTGTTCTACCTCCACCGGCGGCACGACGAGTGAGTCTTAATAATGTGACATAAAACTTTAATAGCTACAATTAAAACATTAGAATGCTATATTTGATCAAAAACATGAAGTAATATATAATATAGTAAACACTGAATACAAATATATGATACAACAGTTTGAAAATTATTATATTCGCTTATTATTTGGTTATATTTGTGTATCATATTAAAATAGAATGTTTTATATTAGTACAATGTAAAATATGTATGTAATACACATATAAAATATAAATTTAAGTATATTATTCAGTTATTTAATCTGCTTTAATTAAACGGAATTTATATATAATATATAATCGGTTTAATATTATTTAATATTCTGTTATTTAAACAAATGATTTGATGTAAATACACGATATTAAATATGTAATATATTATATAATTATATTCTATATAATATATTAATTTTAATGCTAATTAAAATATTAAACAAATTCCCACACACACACACACACACTTTGTTTATTTTAAGGAAAAATTAATATGTATAAAAAAAATATTATAAAATTAATTGCGTGTTTATATTAATATATATATATTTTTGTTGTTGTTTATTCCAATCATTTAATACTTTTAATGTAAGTAAATATATTATAACGAATTCCACACACACACACTTTTGTTTAGATTAAGGAAAAATGAACGTTTGTATAAAACTATATATAAAGAATTTTGTGTATATTATAGATATATATAGATTATTAAATACAATATAACACCACACAACCACTATATATACACACAGTACAATATGATACAACACGTATATATTAGGTGCATCTCAATAAATTTGAATGTTGTGGAAAAGTTTATTTATTTCAGTAAGTCAACTCAAATTGTGAAAAAACTCGTGTATTAAATAAATTCAATGCACACAGACGGAAGTAGTTTAAGTCTTTGGTTATTTTAATTGTGATGATTTTGGCTCACATTAACAAAAACCCACCAATTCACTATATCTCAACAAATTAGAATACTTCATACGACCAATAAAAAAACATTTTTAGTGAATTGTCGGCCTTTTGGAAAGTATGTTAATTTACTTTACATGTAATCAATACTTGGTAGGGGCTCCTTTTGATTTAATTACTGCCTCAATTCGGCGTGGAATGGAGGTGATCAGTTTGTGGCACTGCTGATGTGATATGGAAGCCCAGGTTTCTTTGACAATAGCCTTCAGATCATCTGCATTGTTGGTCTGGTGTCTCTCATCTTCCTCTTGACAATAGATCCTCTATGGGGTTCAGGTCTGGTGAGTTTGCTGCCCAGTCAAGCACACCAACACCATGGTCATTAACCAACTTTTGGTGCTTTTGGCAAAAGGTGCCAAATCCTGCTGGAAAATGAAAACAGCATCTTCAAAAAGCTGGTCAGCAGAAGGAAGCATGAAGTGCTCCAGAATTTCTTGTTAAACGGGTGCAGTGACGTTGGTTTTTTAAAAAACACAATGGACCAACACCAGCTTGATGAGAGATGACATTGCACCCCAAATCATCACCGACTATGGAAACTTAACACTGGACTTCAAGCAACTGGGCTATGAGCTTCTCCACCCTTCCTCCAGACTCTAAGACCTTGGTTCCAAATGAAATACAAAACTTGCTCAAAACTTTGGACCACTGGGCAACAGTACTGTTCTTCTTCTCCTTAGCCCAGGTAAGACGCCTCGGACATTGTCTGTGGTTCAGGAGTGTCTTAACAAGAGGGAATCGACAAACTGTAGCAACTCCTTGACACGTCTGGTGTGGTGGCTCTTGATGCCTTGACCCCAGCCTCAGGCCATTCCTTGTGAAGTTCACTCAAATTCTTGAATCGATTTTGCCTGACAATCCTCAAAAAGCTGCGGTTCTCTCGGTTGGTTGAGCATCTTTTTCTCCACACTTTTTCCTTCCACTCAACTATCTGTTAACATGCTTGTATACAGCACTCTGTGAACAGCCAGCTTCTTTGGCAATGAATGTTTGTGGCTTACCCTCCTTGTGAAGGGGTCAATGATTGTCTTCTGGACAACTGTCAGATCAGCAGTCTTCCCCATGATTGTAGCCTAGGAAACCTTTGCAGGTGTTTTGAGTTGATTAGCTGATTGGCATGTCACCATATTCTAATTTGGTGAGATAGTGAATTGGTGGGTTTTTGTTAAATGTGAGCCAAAATCATCACAATTAAAAGAACAAAAGACTTAAACTACTTCAGTCTGTGTGCATTGAATTTATTTAATATACGAGTTTCACAATTTGAGTTGAATTACTGAAATAAATGAACTTTTCCACAACATTTTAATTTATTGAGATGCACCTGTATATGGAATAATTATATGGTCATTGGAGAGACCAACCTGCATGATCCATTGGTATTCATTTTCCCTCCTTTTCCTGCAGCACGCTATTCTCTGCCTTCCTCACGCTGCTGCTGAGTCTGTGTGTGCTCTTCCTCTCTGGAGGGGCCAGTGTTACTCTCACCCTGGGCCTAGTGTCCTGGTGCAACACTGTTACGGACCACAACACCAGACCCTACAGGTACACAAATCTTTAAATCTATAAGCTGACAGGAAGACTGTTTATGTAGTACTTTACACAATACATATAGTTTCAACGCAGCTTTAGAGACTTGATTATGGTCCAAAATCATAAAAAGCATGCTGTATTCATATTTATTAAAAAAATATAATGTATACTGTTGAATACACATTTCATTGATGAATGAAATGCCTACATAATGTTGTCACATAGTGATGTATTGAATGATTTTCTCGGTCTCTGCAGTTGTGCTGAGTCACAGTCTGTTCCTCTATATCTGGACGTTGAGACCTCCTCGTTCTACTCTGAGCTCAATTGTGCACAGGTAAAGGAGAAATTGAAGTGACTTGTATTTTGTTTTGAGATCTGTGGCTCAGTTCACCAAAACATGCATATTTTACAAGGAAACACATTATTGTAAGCGCGTTTCTCTTTGCAGATCTCTCTGTGGTGTGTAACGGCTCTGTGGTTGGCTCACTCTATTTTGTCCTTCCTGAGGCTCTATCATTCTCACAGTCAGCAGATCAGCAGACCGTGTTTATACAGGGAGAAGGAACTCCTCCTGGGCCAAACTCAAGTGGAGTGTCCCATTCATCATCCACATACACACTCGCATCCTTCACACACTCCCAGTGTTTTTATTTAGCCATTTAGTGTTCATAGAAGTTGCACTTTGAGGTTGATCTAAGGCCAGTTTTATTGATGGGAAAGACTAGTCCAAGATTAGCGTAAAAGGGAATTAACTTCTAGACAATCCCCACAGGTCTCATGCATGTTACACCCCAGTAATCAGAATTAGCCTTGGTTTTATCTATTCGTTACTTTTTATGCATTTGATAAGAAGTTTTTGTCATGTAGCTTAGTGCTTACATTGAGGTAAAATGTTTTGTGTCCATTTATAACTTTGCCATAACAAATGTCAAAGGATTCTCAAATATATATGATATATTGCACTATTAATGCATTGCTCTTGCATATGCAAGATATCATCTAACTTTATATGTTCAGCCATATAATGTGAATTTTAAGTGAATGGGAAGGAAAGACTAGCCCGTTGCATGTGCTCAAGTCTGACCCATGCTTGTTTTGTACTGTGTACTGTATACGTGTACAGCGTGACTTTTTGCATAGCCAATGGTACGGTCACTCAAACCAGACGTTCTCTTTCTAATCTGATGAAGGTTTCTTATATGAAGCTGTTTGCGTTGATGCAAGCTCCTGGTTCAAATATTGCATTGTGTAATTTGTGATGGAAATTCAAAGACAAGGAGAAGCTGAAAAAACAAGAATGTTGCTCATCCTTTTTGAATCTGGAACCTTTGACCTGGAGGATTGTTGTGAAACAAACAGTTGAATAAGACACACGAGGGAGATGAGAGAGAAATGTTCATTTATGGTTTGGAAATATGATGATGCTTGTGTTTTTTTACTGCTGTTTGTATCCATTATGTCCTATTTATAAGCTCTTTTCACTTGAGTAAAGGTAATAGTACATGGTGTCTTGATCCGAACGTTGTTTTTTTTTTATAAAATAATTACTCGAATAAAATATTCAAAGTAAAATGGCAAAAGCACGGTAAAAGCAAACAGAAAACAAAAGAAAATATATTAATCAAAATTGTTATTAAACAAATTAACAAAATGTTAATGCCAGACTTTAAAAATATGAATTGTTTAAATAAACCACATAGTCTCAAAAACAGTACAATTTTCAAACATATATTTGTGTGTCAATATTGCAATATAAATAGTTTTAAAATGTTAATACTTAAGGACTTAACTCTGTACCAGTACATATAAAAACAACAAGAAATAAACTTTTTTTCCAGGTATTTGGAAAATTTTAAGTGTGACATGCCAATAAACAGTTTTTCAATTACATTTTCATTAAAGTGCATTCACTGACCGTATAATATAATTTAAAATGTAAAGCTACACCTAACTACCCTTATTTATAATTTGTTTGATCAACATGAATGTATTTATTAATATATATAAAATCATGTAATATAAGGCCTTGTTTCCTCCCTGTCATAGTTGTCAGTAAAATAGTAAATACTGTAATTATTACTTTATCAAGTTTCTATAAAACCGATAAATGGCTCAGCAGTAAAGGAAAGGGTTAGCTGGTTACTATTGCTCAGAATGCATTTTCCTCCTCAATACGGTTTGCACCTGTTATGCTACATGTGCTTGGCAATCTTAGACAGCTGATTAAACTTCTCTGTCTTTCATCACAGTCCCTTGTTGTAAGTCAGCACCTTGCAATCTGTTGCCATGGCAATTTCCGGCTCAAGGTGAGATGCCTCGATCTGTGAGGAGCAAAGAATGCTAGCAAGCAAATCCCTGCTAAAATATTTATTATTCAGACACACACACACACACACACACACACACACATCTGAAAAGATTAATGGCAAGAGGTCGACAGACAAAATTAAACCTGCTGCAGCAATTGTTTGCTGTAGAGGAATAGGGGAAGTGATGCAAGTGTTGCTGCAGTACCTCTGACATCTGTGGGAAGAGACTGATAGCCAGCGGCAAGGACAGACCAAAGACAGCCAGACATACTAAACTGTGCACAGGCAGCATCATCCTGCGATGGGCCTGCATCAGAGGAAGCCTGGCGGAGGACAGTAATAACAGACTCTCATGACTGTGCTTTTGTAGCTATTAAACAATAATTGAATTATCATTTAAAGAATTACAAGTAAAATTGTAATAATAACTATTACTAATGGTTATATAATATAAGTTAATTATATATCTTATATATTATAGATTTATATTAATAATAATGTAAAATAAGGATATATTCCCATTACAGGAACCATTAATTTAAATGCTTAAGTGAACAGAAAAATAACTCCATATTTTACAAGCAAGGCCCATTATGATGGTGGCTAAGGACCAAATGATTGGCAGTGGTAGGGTCTATCCAGCGTTAGTGTCCGTTTCTACAGTGACCTGAAAGAAAAAAATATATACTTTTGATTGAAAAAATATATAAAAATATATAACAGTGCAACATGGCTAGTAAGAATACAATTTTGCACTGATTTAAAAATAAAACACTATTAACAAAAAACATTTTAGGCAAAAAAAGCTATCAACAAATTGAAGTGGAGAGTCCCAACTGTATAACTAACATACGCACATGTTTGGCAGCTATCCGTGAGGATCCCACTACATTCCCATTGCTGTCTAACACATCTATTCCCTCAGACAGCTCATTGTGTCTCATCAGAGCTACGTTACAGATGTTCGCACTGGCTGAGAAGTAAAACATACAAACATATCTTAATGATGACCATCCATGCTAAACAAAACATGACATCCAGTTTCTGTGAAAGGTCATTTGTGACTCTGGACCAATTTTTCGAAATTGAGATTTATGCATATAATCTTGTAACAATTGAATAACTAAAGCTCCCTCACGTTGATGATGTTGTTTAGACTGGACAATATTTGGCCGAGATACAACTATTTGAAAATCTGGAATATGAGGGTGCAAAAATCTAAATATTAAGAAAATCGCCTTTAAAGTTGTTCAAATGAAGTTCTTAGCAATGCATATTACTAATCAAAAATGACGTTTTTATATATTTATGGTAGGAAATTTACAAAATATCTTCATGGAACATGAATCGTACTTACTAGATTAATTTACCCATTCAATGTATTTTTGGCTATTGCAACAAATATACCCCAGCGACTTAAGAGTTTTGTGCTCAAGGGACACATTTGTTCATCAACATAGATTCCACCACATGGATAGGTAAAAAAATAAAAATAGCCTGATACAATATTCATTTGATGTGTCTAAGAATTCCCAGTTGAATCTGCAATTTACTCGTTTCTAGTTGTTTTTCAGAAATTTTTACCACAGTAATAGACCCCACCCCTTTGACAGCTTTATTTGGGGTTCGTCCAGAAAATGTTTAACTGACAGCTTTAGAGATTAATAATATTACACTTTGCACATCTCCTCCAACCTATCATCAATGGGTTTTTGACTTACTTTTTGCCCTCAAACTTGAAAATATTAAATTTGAAGTCAGAATGAAACCCGATCTTTTCATAAAATCTTGGAGCCCCTTTTTAAATTACTTTAAGGAGACAGGGTCTGGATAAAGTTTTTTCCTCCCTTTGTTTATTTTGATGTTTAATGTATAAGCATATATTGCTGTGATTATATGTGGGCATTTACTACATTTTTAATTCTTTTTTTTTTTTTTTTTCTTTTTTTTTTTTTTTCACTTTCCTAATTTTGTAACAATTCGATGCTCGTATTGTACCTTGAGATGTTTATTTGTTTTTTAGTAATAAATTAATTAAAATAAAACATAGCTGTTCTAATAATCCTGGATAAATATGCATCACAGTTTCTACTAAAATATCAAGCAGCACAACTGTATTTAACATTGCCTTTAATAAGAAATGTTGCTTGAGCATCAAATCAGCATATTAGAATGATTTCAAAGGGACCATGTGACAGTAAAGTAATGGTTGCTGAAAATAATTACAGGAAAAAATTACACTTTAAAATAAATGTGACCCAGGACCACAAAACCAGTAATAAGTGTCAATTTTTCGAAATTGAGATTTATGAATCATCTGAAAGCTGAACAGATAAGCTTTCAATTGATGTATGGTTTGTTAGGATAGGACGATATTTGGCCGAAATACAACTATTTGAAAATCTGGAATCTGAGGGTGCAAAAATCTAAATATTAAGAAAATCGCCTTTAAAGTTGTCCAAATGAAGTTCTTAGCAATGCATATTACTAATCAAACATGACGTTTTGATATATTTACGATAGGAGATTTACAAAATATCTTAATGGAACATGATATTTACTTAATATTCCTTATGATTTTTTGGCATAAAAGAAAAATCATTAATTTTGACCCATACAGTGTATTTTGGGCTATTGCTACAAATATCCCCATGCGACTTAAGACTGGTTTTGTGCTCCAAGGTCACAAATCTAATATATAAGAATAAAATTAAAATAATACATAAATGTGAATTGAAATTGTAATGCATATTTTAACAATATTACTATTTTGCTGTATGACTGATCAAATAACAAAATATTACTGACCCCAAACTTCTTAATGAAACAAGTATTTTTATGGTTACTGCTTCCATACTGGAACCATCAGGGGAGCTTCGTGCAATGCAGAAGAGTGTAAGACTGCGGAGTCGAGCGAACTGCTGTCTGTGTAAGGACATACCTACAGCAGGGAAAGGGATAAACCTCTGTATAAAACAGCTTTGGCGGAAGGGTTATATTTGCTGGATTTCTCGAGAAGTACATTCAGTCCCACCTACAGTAAGATCGAATATTACAGGAGAATTTAAATGACATTAACAAGTGAAACATCACTTAAGAGGTTATAGTACTATATAAGAACACCATTTTAGAGTATTAACCATTTTATAATCATAAATAAATATTCTTTTCATATCAAACATTAAACATTTTAATAATAAATCTCACATAAAATGAATCTCAAACAAAACTTGCTCATCACTGACTTACTGCAATAGAAACAGCGCTGGTGACGGCTCCCACATATCCCTGAATAAACTTTGAGGTTGGTGTTGGCTAAAGATCAAATCGGGGGGAAAACAATCATCAACATCCAGGTGTAGCAAATGTACCACTTGTGCGTTGTGCATCGAAAAAACACTCTGAGGTTGTGAACCACAGTCAGATGCAGAGCAGACGTCTGGCCCTCAGGACACAACAATGATCATTCAAATGGAATCAAGAAGAGGAAACGCTTCACTGAATGACCATCTGCAGCCGCAATGCAATAGTTCAACCTCAAAAACTTGACCTGAATTGAAGAGCATTTCAGACCGTACCTTTGTGGCATTGCGATTGGCGTAGTTCACACAAGCGTTGTGACTCTGGTTGAGCCACTGTAGAAGAGAAATTCTCAATTAGCCCGACAGTCACTTGAATTATTGGTTGATTATTCTTGAATTACTCTGTCAAATTTTGACTGATTTGATTTTCTATGAAGTCAGCTTCTGGTAAAAGGCAAATATATAGGAAATCGAATGAATTAGGACTACTTTAGTCTAATTACGTATTTCTAACTGTGAAACAGTGGCTGTTGGGATACTGATGAAGCAGCGTTTAGGCTTCCTGGTACTGAGGTGCTCAAATGATGGGAACAAGCCACTTTACCTGCCAGAGCACAGTAGAGGCCAAAGTCTGGTTTGGAAGGAGAAGACCAACAACCTGCAAGAAAATCAACTTCTGATAACAATTTCTCTAGTAAGCTGGGCATACAGCAACACGCTGGTTAATCATTTACACCTATCTCTAAAAACAAAGGTTTATTACAATGCAGATTTCAACAGCTCTCATGCTTAGAAGATGTGGATGTGTCAACACTGCATGCAGAATGACTGGCAAGGCTTCCTTCTCTCATATTTGCTCTGTCTGTGTGGTCTTTGTTTCGCTCTTTGATCTTTATTTATAAGCAAACAGAAGACTTACGATTGGCGTTCCAAACGGCACATAGCCTGTGAAATGCATTCAGATAAAAGAAAGAGCAACAACAAATTAGAACTCAGAAATGAATCAGAACGGAGTAAAAATAACCTCTATGGCTCTCCTCACCTCATTTGCATTTGTTTGAATATTTACAGTGTTGTGTTAGTATGGTGCAATTCTATTATTAATTTCATGGCATGACCAAACTACTGCACACATGCAGAACTAATCACTGTTTTGGGGTGTACACATCCAAAATAACATCTATAATATCATTTTGCAGAAGTCTTCATTCCAGTTAAACTAACAAATAACAACAGAAAAGAGAAGATATAGAGTTTCTATATAATTACAATGTTTTAAAAAGAAGCCTCTTATGCTGACCAAGGCTGCATTTATTTGATAAAATAACAATTAATTTGATAAAATTGTAAAAACAGTAAAATTATGAAATATTAATTTAATGTAAAATATTGTTTTTCTGTTTTAACTTATTTAAAATATATTGTAAGATTTTGTAATGTTTCAAAATATTTTAAAATGTAATTATTCTTATGACGGCAAAGCTGAATTTTCAGCAGCCATTACAGTCTTCAGTGTCACGTGATCCTTCAGAAATCATTCTAATATGTTTTATCGCTTGCCTTTAAATCACGGGGACCAAGCAACATTTGGGCTGCTTACATCTAGTTGTTGAAACTGTGATACATTTTTTACAGGATTCTTTCTTCAAAAGAACTGCATTCATTTACAAATGATATTTTGTAACAATGTAAGTCTTTACTTACACTTGATCAGTTTAATGTATCCTTGTATATATATGAAAGGATCCTGAATAACATGTATGCATTTCTATTTTTTTATACAGTGATAATTTTATATTATTTAAATGCTTCTAACCCTCTCTATGCTCTTACCTGACATGCGGAAAGGCATGAAGAGTTTTTCACCGGTATCGGGGTGAATGATGGCCTGAAAAGAGATGAGTCAGTGACTGTAATTCCAACCATCATTTAAAGTGACAGTGAACAACGACCAGAAGACTGACCTGCTTCACCTTCTGAGCCTCCCAGAGCTGAACACAGAGCACAAGTCACTATAAAGCACTTCACCACATATACTACATAAGTATCCATCAAAATGTCCGAGATTCACCTGGTGATCTGTAATTCCTGGAGGAAGATTCCCTTGCTTAAAATCATCCAGGAGTTTGATACATTCTTTTAAACGACTCTATAAAAATAAAACAGAAATCCAAAAGTATACAATATAGAACTGATCCAGAATGTTTAATTAGTTGGTAAGAATCAGGGGACATTTTTTTTTTTTGTTTTTTAATTTCTTATGGATTGAACCCCCCATTAATTACAGTATATAAAGATCATTACAGGGTAAGAAGCAATGCAACTCACTGATTAATTTAACATAACATAACACAGACAAGATTTCCATACCTCCGTCACAAACAAAGTGGAAGGATCGATGATATCAATGAAATGTCTCAACCTGCCAAGAAATGTGCTCTGAGGAAGAAAAACATTCCTTCAGTTCCACAAACTAACATTCTTAGCCAGAACCTCCTAAGAGATAAAGGGGACTCCCAAAAGGCGGGCAAAACCGGGACAAATCACCCTCACAGCACAAAACCAAAAACATGATTGAACAACTTTGCGTCTTAGTACCTAAACTGTACAAGAGCAGCGGTTCTAAATGGTTAGACGTTAGATTGACATATTAGGTTCGTAAGAACAACGCACTGACAAGGTTGTTGCAGATATGTGTCCAAACGGAGCCATCCCCTCCCCGTTAGACTGCCGATCAACATGCCCACGTCTCGAACAACCAGCAGCAATGCAAGCGGTTTTCTGAGAGCCAACTGGTTTCAGGCCTTTAGGCACACTGGGCTAAGCAGGCCAAGGGTTTCCGTTTCTTGGCAAAGAATCACTACTCTTTTTTTCTTCCTCCCTCACAGTGTAAAAAAGCAGCTTCAATCAACTGCATCTAAATGATTTATCCAGGGGCAAGGCATACAAAAGCTGAAATCCATTTGACCTTACAATATATGGTGAAGAGAGCAAGAAAATCTGACTTTGCTCGGCTAATAATCCTATTTCTAGGCTACAGACACTTGCTTCAAAGCTGTTGCAGAGAGCCATGTGAGCACATGTCTGCTGGAGAAGACTTGTTAATTATGCATGTGTTTCTGCTCCCCAGAGAATACGCAACACAGTTAGCAGAGATGGAGCAGGAAGAAAACATACACCCCCATACCCTTCAGATGGATTGATTTCACCTAAAAAAAGCAGCAATAAAAAAAGACAACTGTCTGCATTTGTCAAGTGCACTTGTGCTGGATTTTGCCATAACACCAATTCGATTTTGATTCAGCCTCAACAGAGAATGATGATAAAGACAGGGACAGACCACAGGCAAAAGACAGTATATTAGCACATATATTTTCAGAAATATCTTGGAGACCAGCTTGTCAGCGGGGCAGTGATCTTTTGTTTGGTTGTATTCCCTGTGGACCCAAAGCAGACTTATTTGGGCAGCATATGGCATAATAATCAGATGAAACTCATGACTGCATCAAAAAGAACACTGAGCGAAGTATTTCATTTGGATGCATTCAGACAGAGACAATATACGGTACGTATATACGAGCAGACTAACAAAGGGAAGGCAGATTATACCTCGCCATTCTGCCCTCTAAGACAATGTTAATGTAAGGTCATTTTCAAATGAAGTACTGCAGTAATAATATTATGCTGAACATTTTGTTTTATTTAAATGTACATTGTAATTGACAGTATGCTTCAATATAAGCAAAACAGGTGTACTGAATACGACTGCAAAACTGACACATGATTACACTCACAATCAATCACAAATTTACACCGTTTTATGTGTTTACAACATTATAAATAAAATATATATATTTTTTAGAACATTTAGGTATTCAGAAAATCAATTCCAAATTGTTACTTAATTCATGTTATCATTAATGTACATTAAAAATACCTGAATCTACTATACTTCTGTATTCAAATTTTTTTTAAAGTGTTCTTGAAATTTTAAATCAGATCCAGCATGATTATCCAGCGTTGTTCAGAACCAATATGGACATCAGAACTACCTATTAAAACATTACCATTAACAATGTTTTGACTGATTATCATTTATGACTGAATTCACAGTATAAATATATTGGAACACAATTCCGGTCTGAACGGGTTCATTAGGATGACCGCGGTGTTTCCACGGAGGCAACAGGACTTAAATAGACGAGCGCGAGAGATCTCGCAGAGAACACAACTGATGAGACAATTATTTGCATTCGGTCAGCAAAAGCGGCCCGATTTAAAAATGCAAAACTTGAATACCCGAGTTCATCCTGTGTATAACAACATTTGTTTTAGAAAAAATAATAAAAACGGGAAGACCGGCAGTTTTCCCAGCTTTTCAGAAAATATTATGAACTTTGAAGGGGTCCCGCAAAATCACTCCCACGCAATGCAAAAATAAAAGTGACCAGTGCAATTGCATTCAGCAGCTTAAAAACCTGCCCTTATCATTTCCCGCTGTTTACTTATAAAAAGAAAAGCTGCTGTGCATGCATTTAATGTTTTATGGGGTTTCTAATATAACGGTGCTACCAAAACCTCTGTTACGCTGATCACGAACAATTGCATCGGCCAGTTAAATTGCGACGAAGCAACGAGCAAAACATACAACGCAAACAAAGGGTGAGAAATTGGTGACTTTCGCAGTACAGTGCTGGAGCACAGCAAAGGTATCTACACACATATGTTGTTTATCAACGCCCATCAAAGATGCACTTTAACATCGCGGCAAACTCTTTACCTGCTCGTAACGCGGTTTTCCCAGCTGAAACACCGGGCAAGACGCAGATTCCGCCATCTCAGCAGCGCTGGAGTGAAGTTAAATAATAAAAAGGTCCATCAGACGGAATTTGTAAGAAGTGTCAACTCGGGCACGAAACTAGTGAAGCAATAGCTCGCAGGGGTTCACGGGAAGTGTAGTTTCCAAATGAACTCAAAGACAAAGCAGATAGAGCGCATTCCATCCACACCCATTGCAATTACAAAAGTATGAAAGATAGATATTCATCAAAATGTTATTATTATAATTTTTTTTTACAATATGCTGATTTCGAACAACTTTGAGGTTGAGCAAAATAATTTACATCTAAAGAATTACGATGGCTTACACCAAATAGACCTTTTAACCATAGACCAAATACATATCCAAATACATAACATAACCAAATACATATCCATAAAAAATAAACGAATGATTCTGAAATATCCTTTTGTTAAAACCTTTATACAAGTCTTGAATGGTTCAAATCATAAATTAATGTAATGTTAAATAATTTTAACCATTCATGAGATTTAGACGTATGTAATACAAAATACCTATAGGCTACAAAAAGAATGAATCATTCAGAAATGATGAATTAACTCCAAATATCATCCATGTGCATATATAACAGAGCCATAACCACAGATATTGTGAGGGGTATTCAGACAAATATTCAGATTAGCTGTTTTTCAATGGATAATTCTTAAAATATTAAATGTGTTCCACCCCCAGTCCTAAATATGAGGATTATGTAATAAAAAAGGTAACTGAAGGAGCAGAAAACATCTACCCAAGCAGTTAAAAATACTCTCTTGAATAATTTAAAAATAGCCAATCTTGAATAATCACATCGAGGAGATGTGGTTGTTTTTATGATTCACAATCAACTATCATATATGAATAATAACAATATCAGACAAATAAATGTTGTTGAGTGATGTTAGTTTGGTTTAAAATAAACATTAAAATTCCCCCTTAGTTGCTCTTAAAATAGTATAGGCTTTTAACACGGTGCCAATCAAGCCTACACTCAGGACATAACTACATTTAGGGAATATTGTGACAATATGTTTGTTCCACCAGAGACAATTAACTAAGAATGAAAATGAGTTTCCTCTATCCCCATAGTAATTGTTAAAGATCAAATTTGCATTACTGTGGCATACTCATGTTAAAACAGGCAAAATGTCATTACCATTCGACACTGAGCCCAAACAATGCAAGCAGAGATACTGTCAGTTTGAGCTTTGATTCCCACAACATTAATATTTCATGACTCATCTGCACAATTTGCTGCCGTTATGAATCAGCTGACTGTAACATTTTATACATGTACAATTCATTATGTACTTTTTACCAATAGACTTTTTATGCAATATACAGAATTTTGTTACTATTACAATTTAGTCTAACTTCACAAAGTGGGCCAAGCACAAGTGAAGTACAATAAATAATCGTTTTACTTATTGTAAGTGCGGTAGTGCCACCCAGTGGCAATTAAATATTTCACTACTGTGACTGTGGATGTGAGAACAACCATACTGTTCAGGTTTAGATGAAGATGAAGCACAAATCTCAAACCCATACAGGCCTTTATACAAGTCATTTATGTAAAGAACTCAAACAAAAACACTGCAAATGATTTTAAAACTTTATTTTCAAATAACTTTGAAAATGAAGCTGTTTGAAATAATTAGCAATAAATAAAACAAAACAAAAAATACAAATGTGAATGTTGTAAATAAATCCAGAGGCACATTGCAAAATGGAGATTAAAAGGCAAAATGAATCAGCAGCAATCTAGAATCACAGTGATACATGGTTCTTTTTCCTGCACAAAGCTTAAACTCGAAACATATAAATTTTTTTTTTATTTTTATATATATATATTTTTCAGAATGCATTGTTGGTGATACACAAAATAATTGATGCCTTGAGTCAACAAAATGAACAGGAACCCTGTACTTTCTTTACGTCCAATACTGAGACATAGAACTGATGTTCTTGTGTGACAGAATCTCATTTTCATCAGCCTAATAAATCAGGAAACATCAACCAAGAAAACACTGAATACGGTATAATGAACAAAAGTCCCACGTAACTTTATCTTTGAAAACAGAACAAAAACAATGGTATAAAACACAATCAGAATGAATATCAGAGAAAATCACTAAACATGATGAAGTTACAATGCAGTAAAACAAACAACAGATCTTCCATCGTTTTTTGTGGTTTAGAAAGCTTAGGCATTTGCATATCACTAAACTTGCTACTTTAGCAATCATCTAAGTATGCTGCAGTGCTAAGGCTTCATGGATATATTTTGTGTAGCATATATTAACTCAAGCTACAGCTTAGCAGGTTGTATTGCATAGCTTACATGTTTGCAGAGACAATTTCTGCTTTTGTGCGAGTGCTTGATGGAAGTGAGCATGCACTAATATCAGCGGTTCTATGAGGCAAAGCTGACCGGCTCAAGCACAACGGTTTTGCATAATGTGCATTAAAGGCAGGGTAAGCAATTTCTGGTAGCCAATGTTAATATTTCAAATCACCAACACAAACACGCCCCTACCCCAAAAGGGTCTTGCCCCTATTTTGATAGCTCCACCCCACATATACGTACACAACCCAGGCAACGATTAGTTCTGTGAAACAAAGCAAAACCAATGTTACACCGTATCTACACCGGACGTGAGCGGCGCGGCGCAACAAATCCCAGACAGAAAACTGCTTCTATTTATGACGTGCTGACACAAATTTCAAATGGTTTTCAACGGTCGTTTGATCGCGTCCAGTGTAGGCAGATTTTAGCTGTTGTAGACACGGTGTTACTCATCTATTGAGAACAAAACAAAGCAACCTCAGTGTCCGATCGCAGGCCTTCCGCTCCTTGAGTTTTCTTTAGCGCTGGAAAGCTGATCCGATATTTCGGGTCCTACTTCTTGCCTTACCGTTCCGCAGACGTTTTCCTCTTTTGTTTTTTTATCCGCCATCTCTATCTTTCTGTCGCTCGGCTCCTGTGCACTGAACGCTCTCTCCACATCACGAGTAGACACGCCCCTTATTGCTGATTGGCTACAAGTTTGTTTTGCTTTTCGGCCTGAACCAGTTTTCTGAAGTGTTTTTGAAAAATTACATACCCTACCTTTAAGGGCGTTTAAAGCTATCAAGAAGTAAGATATTTATTTACATTTATATAATATTATTTAAAGCAGTATTTTACATCAACTTTGACACAAGGTGTATTAGACTACATATTATGTATTAAATATTACTGTTTTTAAATCTCTGGATTCATATCGAACAGTGTAATGTATTAGTTTTAACACCATGTGAATGCCATGTCAATAAATCTGAAACCATATTTTCTTGAAATATGGACAGGACTGAGATATGGAAGTTTGACACATTAGTTGAGAAGTTTCAGAGTTTTTGTTTTTAGTGTCATTTTTATAATTTTGTTCCAAATATGTCCAATTATGAGAAAAGATGAGTGTTAACGGTTAAAGAAGTCAATTAATAAAGGCAGTGCTTTTTTTACTTGCATTTATGGATTTTTATGAATTTAGAGACAGTTTGTTTGACATTTTGAATGCATAAAGATCCCAGAAGTTATTTCCTATTATGGAAATTAGCATATTTATGAAGACGACATATTTGTGTAGATTCTATGAATATTTACATCTACACGTGATCAACAAGATCTAATTATACATAATTTTTATTTATTTTTTTTACTTTTAACCACTGCCTTGTGCTCATAGCATGACTAGGAGTATGCTAAACCTCAATGATTGTGGATTTGGAAATCCAGTAAGCAGCATGCAAAGCTTTATCGTGTCTACGTGAATCTGGCAGTTTTGAAAGTTAACAGAGCATCACAAATGGCTTTAGAACAATGAGGTGTTCTCGGGACGGAGCAGGTCACTATAGTCATTTTGGTCTAGTGCGTACCTGCAGCAAGGTCGGCGTCTGTTCCATGATGCGCACCAGCAGCTTGTCAATGTAGTCTTCCAGGTCTCTGACCTGAACCTTCATCTTCTTCAGTTCGGCCTCACGTTTCTCCAATAACGCCACCTGCACCTCAGTTTCAGCCCGCTGCTTCTTGACATCCATTTCCTGCTGAAGCAGCAGAGCTATCAGCTCCATGTTAGTCATGTTCTGGTACTGAGCCCGAGCCTCCATCAGAGCCATCTGCACAGGAAACAGGTACAGAATCATGAGAAGAACAGTAATGAGGTACTGTATCATGTAGAGAATAATGAACCAAAACTACTTCATTAAACGCTTCAGCTGATCTTTGATCACTTGTGCGTTCTTTCAATATCTTTATAAGTCCATATTCATTTTAATGAGACCCTAAATAACCTCTCAGATCAATATGCTTGTTTCAGTGTCTGCTTGTAATCTGTGTACAGATTCCACTTTTCCAGAACCTGGGTCAAAGCATGCCTCCAGCTCCTTATAGGTGCTGTGAAATGTTAGCAGTTTCACTAATCAGCCTAAATTAGACCTATGTTTAAAATGACTGACAAGCAAAAAATTCTGGATTCCACGGACCACTACGTTTTAGAAAGGGTAATCATTTACTTTCATATATAAAGACAATTTTGATGTGTGGATTTTTTTTTTTTTTTTTAATATTTCAATATTTTAATGCAACATTAAAATGCTATATTGAAGGAAAAGATTAAAGGGGTCATATGATGTTGCTAAAAAAGAACATTATTTGTGTATTTGGTGTAATGAAATGTGTTTATGCGGTTTAAGGTAAAAAAAAAACAAATTTTCCCACATACTGTACATTATTGTTTCTCCTCTATGCCCCGCCTTTCTGAAAAGCGTAGATTTTTACAAAGCTCATCGGTCTGAAAAGCGAGGTGTGCTCTGATTGGCCAGCTATCCAGTGCATTGTGATTGGCCGAATACCTCAAGCGTGTGATGAAATTGTTACGCCCCTCACCATACTGCGAAGCCGTGTCCCAGCCGGAGCGAAGACACAAAAACATAAACCCATTATAAACGAGGCATTCGTTGCATCCATTCGTTACATAATTATGGATTATAATGACTTAAACAGTCTTCTCACGCGTTGCATTGCATCACGCCACGTAAACATAAAACCATATCTGCATTTTTGATCGGAGAAATGACAAACAACAAAAGCTACTCCACACTGCTCAAACTCGCGTTTGAATCATCAGTGACAAATCCTTTAAATATAAAAAACGTACTTACAGTCTGTGAGTCAGGACAGCCGGTATTGTTGTCTACTCTCCCAGGATCAGGAAACAGTCTTTCATAAAATGCGCTGCACACATCTGAATATTTGGGTTGAAGTGTTCTGTAAATACAACTTAACCACTGATTTCTAGTTGTGTCCTCTTTCGGAAGGCCAAACAAAGAAGTTTCGCTTTCACAACGAACACACGGCGGGCTAGAGTGAGTGGTGGCCGGCGGATTCGACGAAAGAGTGGCTGGTGGGCTTGCGGTAACCACATGTGACGACCCCGGGCTGGACTCCGCTTCGTCCACGGTGAAAGCCACTCCGGCGATCCACAGCGCAAATTTGATGTATTTCCTCAGCGACCAGCACGGACCAGCTCCAGGCATGACGAAGCAGATATCGCCAAACAAAGTAGTTTCGCTTTCACAACGAAACACACGGCAACACCAATACTACAGCGAGAATCAAAGTTACGCCTTTCTGTCTTTGCGTGAACATTTGGGCGGCGTTGTGCAAATCTTCCCACATTGTGACGTAGATATGTGGGGGCGTGTTTGAATGAGGTGTTTTAGGAGGGCGTTGACGAGTCTTAACTTTTATAAAGAATATCTCTTTGGATTTGAGACTTTAGTCTTTGCAACTTTAGAGATCTTAATTCACGAACAGCTTGTAACACTCCAAAGAGAAAGGAAAAATTTAAATCGCATCATATGATCCCTTTAATATGAATAAAATACTATATTTTAGTAGGGAGTGCTATTAGATAAAAACATTGCTTACAGCACCTTTAAACTTCCAGTACCTGGTTTTTCTCATCCTCAGCAGGGGTTGGTGGTGCAGATCGTCCTGGGTTGATGGTGGACTTGAGTTTCTCCAGCACTGAGCGGCTTTCAGGTTTCTTCTCTCCCTGTAGAGTCATGTTGGTCAAGGGCTTCACTGGGTGAGGGCTGTACAGCGGTGCGAAAAGGAGATAAAAGAGGTATTTACATTGATCTAGAAATTTCATCATGGTGTAATTGGTACTGTGTAAGCATCTTTTACTTTAAGCCATTTTTTAGATCTCATGTTTATTAACTTCCTGATGAGTTAATTAGTATAACAAAAGCAGTAGCGCACAGTTGAGAAAGCAATGGTTAAAAGTAATGAAAAAACAACGAGTTGCCTTTTTATATCTCAAGAGACTCAGTTCTTGGTTATCTTTAATTTAAGCAAAAACTTGTTTGGAGATCTTCTCTTAGCAATGTTGTTAATATTAAAGCTGCAGTCTGTAACTTTTTTGTGATCAAAATGTACAAAATGTATATAATAATCGAGTACACCATGAATCCATTTTCCAAACCGTGTTTTTGGCTTGTCCTGAATCACTACGGTACACCTATAATACGTGTTTATATGCGGATTATTTTAGACTGGTTCGTGTAGGTACTGCTGCGGAGTAGCCCAGTACCTGCGTGATTCGTCCTAGACATAAACAGAGAGAAGTAGCTATGGCTACAATGTTCTTCTGCAAGACGCACACAGTGTTTATTAACCACTAGGAGTGCCAAAAGTTACGGACTGCAGCTTTAACTAAAAGTTAAACATAACATAAAACATTTTTTTCTCATTAATTGAAATAAGGTAAAATGACTGTCAATATTATATATGTAAATATTAGAACAAAAAAAAAAAGAAAGCTGTAGTACTGAAATCATTAAAACAAAAGCGAAATATATAAACTGAAATCCTTTGGATAAATAAACATTTGATTGAAGACGTTGCCACTTCTAAAAGGTTTTTGAAGTCTCAAGCAATTTAATATCAATACTGTCTAGGAGAAGCACTCTGAGAAGCATCTTTATGATTTTTGTCTCTTTAGGTACTAATAAACAGGTCAGTCAGCCCTCATAATGATAGAGTCAACATCTCACATCAAACCTCTCATGAACACTAGATGCATACAATACAACAACTCATCTAACTTTAGTTACCTCTACAAAGGAATATGTGTTGCTGCCAAAACAGAATTAAGGCTGAAAGAAGCAACAGAAAAGCAAAGATGAAAAATGAAAGAACTAAAAGTAATGCAGCACGAGCAAACCAGGAGGAAACATAAAAAGAGATGGTGCTGGAAAAATGCATTTACACATTTGTCAAAGTCCGAATTATAGCAAGTTGTGAGTGCAAAAACAACGTTTGTTCTTGGCCAGCATATGTGAGAGCATTTAAGAGCCTGTCTTAGTGCACCTGCTGTGAGAGAGAATGAGGTCAATTCTCAGGTGAGAGCAGAGGTGAGTGCACTTTTAAAGGCAGTGAGGTCTCACCTGCTCTCCTCATGGGGCAGGAGGACGTTAGCTGGCTGTGTCTCCTCAGGTGAGAGGGAGAGCGGTGCGTCAACGTGGGGCTGGGCGGTGGAGAAGCATGTGGAACCCATGCTGGGCAACTCGATTGGGGGGTTCGCAGGAAGGGAAGGGTCAGGGTGGAGACAGAAATTAGTACCTGCTAATGGGGTGGGTGAAGGGAAAGGATCATGCAAAATGAGATCTGACGTAGGATGAGGAGAGCCTGGGAGGGAATCGGCACCCGAAGCAGTTTTGGGTGAGCTTGTGGTTGAGCGCGGTCTGATGCGGGCTGATCTGACTTCTGTTTTATAAGGGCTTCTGGAGTTTCTTGGAGCTACCCTAGCATGCAAGTCCTCGAAGCGTATTTGTTCCTCCAGCATTGAACAAGATTCCTCGACCTTGTTGTTCTTTAAGCAGACTTCAGAGTTTAGGTTACCTTCTGTTAAACGATTATGCTCCTTATCATCATCATCATGTGTAGTGAGCAAGTCATTGTCTTTTGCTACCTCTTGTTTGATTTGCATTGTCACAGTGTTGTCTTTGCTTGAGCATGTTTGAGTGATCACAGTGATCTCTTTGTTGAGGAGAACGTCAGCCACGTTGTAAGACTCACAGTTTGAAGCAGTGTTTTGGTGTTCACAAGTGTCAACTTTATGTCCTCCCAGTTCTTCACTAGATCTCTCAAAACGTGACGAGCCACGATTATGGTTTTGTGAGTCAGACAAATATGATGTGATATTACTACGGGTGTTTTTTGGTGGAAATATCTCCAACTCTGATGCTATTCTGCACAATATATCCTCTGGTAATCCTGGGGAGCATCTGGGAAGCGAGGAACCATTCAAGTGCAAATTTGAACAATCTTTGGATGATTGAACACCATCTTTATTCATTTCAAAAGATGGTTGCAACTCAGACGGTGAACTTCCAGAATCAATAAAAGCAAACTCTGAAGTACTTTCTGTATTGTTGTTTGAATCTCTAGGTGAGAGGGTCAACAAACCCACGCCATCGGTTTTAGTCCTGCATTGTTGTTCATTGGAGACCTTTATTTCACAGGGCGATTCTGAATCATGTTTCAGTTGGGTCTGAGGTGAACTGCAAAGTGATTCGGTCACTGTGGTTTCCCAGTCAGATGGGAAACACAAAGTTTCAGGAACCATGTACTCACATTCAGAACTTCCGAGTGCATCTTCACCGAAACCATTCGGTGAGTCAGTGCCATTGTTGTTTGTGGCAAAATCATGACCCCTTGCTTCCCCAACCATTAATTCGTTCAGTCTGATACCGCTGTGCAACTCTGCATCTATCTTGTTACACCCTACTGAAGAAATATGGTGCAACTCTTTATCTGAACATAAAATCGGAGAGTTCCTCTTTACATCTCCATCTCTCACATGCTTAAGGGAGGCAGAGTCAGTCTGGGAAAGGAAGCAGGCCTCTTTCTGCACAGCCAGCTCCTGGGCTCTATCCAACCAGCTGTCCGTGGTGATCCCTTGGGTCCTTATGGGTCTACGTGGTGGTAGAGGAGGCAGATCCCATGGCCTTGAAACACCCATGTCAACTTCATAGATCCTTAAACCACTGTTCGCTTTGTTGTTTACCCACTGGTTTGTATTTGGTACCTGTGAAAGAAACGGTGCCGATGGAGGTCTGGCTGGAGTCCCACTTGGTGATTTGAGTCGGTTGGTGGCAAATGCTTCAAAATCATCCCATTCCCCAGCCCTCTCAGACAGAGAGTGGTTCGGATTATTTTTTGAGTTTCGATCTGGTGTCTCAGGCATAATAGCTGGAAGAGATCTCTGTCTGGACATACTTCTGGGTCTTTCCCGTTTTACTGCATACATTTTGTTCTGTGCTCCATTATAGAGGGGACTGCATCCAACTGGATAATGACAAAGACTGGAATTAACAGAACAGCAGCCAGCAGTCGGAGACTTCAGTGCTTCCTCGGCAATAAGATCCTCAAAAAAGGGGTTTTGCTGTAGTCGTGTAAGGAAAGGGTTGGAGGGAGAGATGGAAGGGGGTGTTGGGGAAGAGTTGGTGAATGGGTTGGTGTGATTGCCACTAGGGGGAGACACCGAGCCAGTAGTGCAACCGAGGGGAAGAGAGCATGGGGGCTGACTGGGGGAGCAAGGGATCTGACAGGGGGTGTCTGAGCTGCTCTCTACCTTAGGAGAGACTCCCAGCCTGTGGAGGGAAGGCACAAGTAGTCCTCTTAGTCATAGTGTGCAATGGGCCATAAAATCTAACTATGAGTGGGGAGGGGAGAGAGACAGTTCTTTTCTATTACCAGAACCATTAAAGGGATAGTTCACCCAAAAAAGAAAATTCTGTCATTAATTACTCACCCTCATGTCGTTCCAAACCCATAAGACCTCCGTTCATCTTCGGAACACAAATTAAGATATTTTTGATGCATTCCGAGAGCTCTCTGACCCTCCCATAGACAGCAAGGATCTTTACACGATCAAGGCTCAGAAACGAAGCAAGAAGATAGTTAAAATAATCCATGTGACATCAGTGGTTCAACAGTTATTTTATGAAGCTACAAGAATACTTTTTGTGCGCAAAGAAAACAAAAAGAATTACTTTATTCAACAATTTGTCTCCTCCTCGTCACCCTAGTGCCATTTTGGAGCGCATCACATATGGAAACAACGTATGCTGTTCTGTGTCAGCACACCATATGTTGTTTACAATTTGATTTGAACGTAAACAATGTATCCATGTACATACATTGCATACTTTGTTTACGCATGTGATACTCAAAATGGCACTAGGGTGAGGAGGAGGAGACAAATTGTTGAATAAAGTCATTATTTTTGTTTTCTTTGTGCACAAAAAGTATTCTTGTAGCTTCATAAAATTACTGTTGAACCACTGATGTCACATGAATTATTTTAACAATTTCCTTGCTACGTTTCTGAGCCTTGATCATGGTAGTATCCTTGCTGTCTATATGAGGGTCAGAGGGCTCTTGGAATGCATCAAAAATATCTTAATTTGTGTTCTGAAGATGGATGAAGGTCTCACGGGTTTGGAACGGCATGACAGTGAGTAATTAATGACAGAATTTTCATTTTTGTGTGAACTACCTTCTATATAATAGAAGAAAAACTGTCTTTGATTTCAAATTTGTTCATGTTTTGATCGGAAGCGTCTGGCATGGTTTGACCAGCTTGCACATTGTTCCTACATAAATACTGCTGGCTTAGCAGGAAAAAAAGGGGAGAAAAGACATTACCTGGCTGTCAGCCTATAAACTCTTAACTAGGGGTGGGCGATATACCTGTAAACACGATAAACGGGTACAAATTTCAAAATGGTATAAATCTCGGATCATCATCTCTAGTGTGCTATGCTAAAGTGATGTTTCGATGTTGTTGTCTTTAAAAAGTTTAGCATTTGCATGCATTTTTAAGCCTTGCCAGTTTAAACTTTCAAGCAATTTTAAAACATTCAAGCACAATAAGACATAAGACATGAAATAATTCAGTTTTGTTTCCCCATTTCACACAGCACACACAGTACTGAATTACATTCTTTTTCATGGTTTATTTTGCTTAAATTGTCAAATATTCAAAAAGTTGAGACAATGCCAGTCTTGGCAATACCGGTTTATTCACATAAACACAGTTGGTGATGTTTTTAGTGAACATAGACAGTTGGGAGAAAATGGGATGTGTATCAATATATTGTATGATGTATCCGTTTTAGGTCCTAAAGTGACAGCAGCATAATATACCTGCTGTCTGTGTCATTTAATGTCTTTTAATCAACCAATTAAGTTGAGTGCAGACAAGAGAAAGCACTCACTGATCTGGAATGAACTACTTCTGTAGCTTTAATAATAATTCCTGTACACTTAATTGATACAGTGAAGACTGTGCAGTGCTTTATTGTACATTTGATTGCTTTATTCAATTTCTGTAGTATTTCTTACCCTTTTAAAAAAGACATACCTAAAAAGGCGCCATTTCGTTTTTTCTTTGTTTTATTGTAGTTAGTTGTTTACTTGTTTTCACTAAGCTTGATACTTATTTTTATCAAGTGAGCTAGTACTGGGCATAATGTATAATTGTAAAATTTCAATTTCATATTAACTTTTATCATAGCAACCTTATTTCAAGCAAAAAAAAGAACTACATCAATTTGTGACATTGTTATGACATAAAATTACTAATAAAGATTTTTCATATCGCCCACTCCTAACTCTAATAAAAATAAAACGGGTTAAACTATAAGAAATGGCTGAATGTCAAAAAAAATCATGCTGATGAATGAAAAATAAATTAAATGAATTACTGAAATGTGAAATTAAAAAGTACATAAAATCAATCAATTTAATGTAAGTGGACATTTCTTATAAAAATAGCTGATGTTTTTGAATGCTTCAACAAATTCGTGGAACTTGACAAACAATTTTTTTAATTAAAACACACACATTAACGATCCCTTCTTTGAAAAATGTCTTGACCCATGTCCTGCAGACCAAGAGTAATATAAAGGACTGAGATGGAAAAAGCTGCTGCAGTAACTGTCAGAGGTGGGGGCAAGTCACACATGTTCAAGTCTCAAGCAAGTCTCAAGCAAGTCTCAAGTCACAGTACAAACAAATCAAGCAAGTCAAGTCAAGTCAGTGGCTCACCTCAAGCAAGTTAAGTCGAGTCCTGCTAAGGATCAAGTCTAGTCAGAGTATCAAACAGGAACAAATATTTTTTTTGCCACATGACCTTATTAATTTTCCCTCAGAAATTAACTTAATTATACATTTTAAATAATAATGTTTTAAATATAACATTTTGAATATAGGCAAAATACTACCTTGTATACCGCTAAAGTCTGTAATTGAGAAAAAATTGATAAAAATATTGTATCTCATTTTACTTGTTATATTGAGTTTGACCATCCTAGGAGACAGATAATATTTAACAGATGTTTGAAAATGATTTTGCACTAAATATCTCCAGCGAAGACTGGGATTCAGTCTGGGAGCACGCTAAATAATATGAAATGCTGACTACAAATCACCCCTTATATCAGAAATAAAACTGACCCAAAATTTTCATTGGATATAGACGCCCTATTTGGATTGTTTCTTTCACTTTGCATGACACTGTTCCATGCCTACATTGTTCTTGAAAACTATTGTCAGGGCTCAAAACAAGAAGCCTATTGCTGTTAATGTACATGTATCTTCCCCTATAACTTATTGATTTCTTTGATTTTATAACAAGAAATAAATTGACAGCTATGCATTTAAGGCCATGATAGGCCTACTCTATGGCATCAAAGCCACCAGTAAGTGGTGGCAAATCACTGCTTTATCACAGAAGCGTTCATTGAACTGATTCATTCTAAACAGTTGATTCGTTCATGAACATGCAAGAATGGACCACTGGATCACTCAACCGTTTCGTTCAAATCCCTGGATTCGTTCAGTATTGCTTAGAGACGCGCGTAACTCTTAAGCGGTGGCTGAACGGAACTGGCAGACCGCGCTGAAAATATTACTAAATATCGTATGTTATAAATATAAAATCTAAAGTTTGACATCGTTAATTAATTACAAACATGAGATTAATCATTTATAATCACTTTAATTTAATGACAGACTTAAGCTGAATTTTAAGACCAATGCTGTTTTCAACGATCGAACAAGCTTACATACCTTTCCTTTTTGAAGTGCCGACGTCCTGGCTTTGTAAATGCATACAGCAAATGCATACAGTTTCGAAGTGTTTATCCAAACATCTCGGGAGATTCTCTTGCTCCCTGTATTTGGCGTGCTGTGTTCCTGACTGTGCTCGTGCAGTGTCATGAACTGCGCAGACTCAGATCACTTCTGCCACTCGTTCAGTGGCTTGCGTTTTGTTTACCAAATTATGTCGCAATGATTTATAATAATAATAATAATTAAAGTTGTTATAAAGTCAAGTCCTGCCGAGTCATGAAGGTCAAATCAAGTCAAGTCTCAAGTCACTGGATCTCAAGTCCAAGTCAAGTCAAGTAATTTTCTTTATTTAGTCAAGCAAGTCACAAGTCCTTAAATTTGCGACTCGAGTCAGACTCGAGTCAAGTCATGTGACTCGAGTCCCCCACCTCTGGTAACTGTTGCATCAGCAAATTCAAACACTCCTTTTTCTAAGAATATTCTCTGAGGACCAAAATGCAGGCTGACATTCAAAGCCATCCAATTAAAAACAAAGTATCCGTTTAGAAGAACATCTGGCAATAAATATACAGATCATGGGGAACTGCTATTGATGATATTGGTACACAAGCAAGGTCAGACATCTTTTGTTCTGTAACATAAAACCTAGTAGCCTTGCGTGGCCTTCACTCACCTTGGCTTGTTCTGGGAGTCACCGGAGCCAAACCATCCTCTGCGTCTGCCCTCAAGAGGAGCAGAAACCTGGCTCTGCTCTGGCTTGGCTGGGAGAGAGTCACTCCGCCCGCTAGAAAACAGAGTTTTCCTCTGCTTTTTTCCTTTATCCACCACTTCCACCGGTCCAGCAGCCTGCACTGGCTTCCCCGCTGAGGTGGTGGCTCCTTGGGTCTGACTCTGAGCTTCATCTGCCTCACTGTCCTCCTTCTTGCTCTTTTCAATGGACCAACGTCTCCCATCGCTCTTGTGCGAGTCTTCACCACGTCGGGTCAGATTCTGGAGAGAGCGAGAAAGGGGTGCACATTTCTCCAGCAGGGAGCGCTTGGCCGGGATAGTGCTTGGACTCTTGGGGCTGACAGGCTCGGATGAGTAGATGTGGCTACCGTTGATGCAGAGGGTTGATTTGGAGAGCGGCATACTTTGGCCTTTTAGGTTTTCCACAGCAGGGCTGGGATGAGGAACACCTGTGATCTTACTGGCTTCATCACTGTGTGCGCGCTTGTGAGTCATCACTTTAAAGACAGAGGTCACAGAGAGAAGAGAGAGAGAAAACCATACATTTGAGCAGAGGTTTTAAAGACTTTATTCACTCACCCTCATGTCATTCCAAACATGTTTGACTTTCTTTCATCTTTGAAACACAACAGAAGATATTTTGAAAAATATGTCTCAGGATTTTTTTGTCCACACATTGAAAGTCATTGGGTCCAATGTTGTTTTGGACCCCAATGACTTCAACTGTACGCACAAAAACTGTTGAAATATTTTTTTAAATATCTTTGAATATGATGCACAGAATAAAGAAAATCATACAAGTTTAGAACAACACAAGGGTTGTCATAAACTATCATATGGAGCCCACAACTGACCTTTTATCCCACCTTCAGTATCCATTCGGAAGGGCTCCATCACTCTGCTGCTGTAGATGGGTGTTCTGGACAGCTCTACTGAGACGAATGGATCCCTGGCGGACGATGCCATGCTACTGTCTGATGCCAATGACGAACACGACCGAGTGTCTGAATTCTTGCGCAGTTTGCCCTTAAGGAAGAAGTCTTTCACCTTGCTCCGGTGTTCATCGACCCCCTCTTCCTCGCCCGGCTCATCTGATCCACCATCTCCTGCAAAGGGAGAAGCTACAGACCCTGATAGTGCAGCGTAGCGGCCAGGTAAAATGGCAGAGGAGGATTCCACGTCTCCTCTCTTTCTTCCTGTGACGCGGTCCTTCAGCTTTCCAAATGCAGAACGGGGCTTGTCCTTTATGGTCAGATCGTACATGCTAGCGGTCATGTTGTTGCGGGTGAACTGGACGGTGACCTGCAGCTCGCCCCGCTCCTTCTCCTTCCGACCAGCCTTGGAGTGCAGCTTGAGCCACCTTAAACACAGAAAGATAACAGTCAGCTGAAAGCAAATTCTTATTTATCACTTAAAGTTATTTTTTAAAAACAAAGTAATCTTTAGCAATTATCTAATGACAATTTTTCACTGCACATTATAATGCAGTAATAAATAAATTCCCTTGTAGTATTTAAAATGAATGATTAAAGTCTTAAGTGTTATATATTAAACAAATATTATAGAACTGTAATACACTGAACAAAATTATAAACGCAACACTTTTGTTTTTGCCCCCATTTTTCAGGAGCTGAACTCAAAGATCTGAGACTTTTTCTATGTACACAAAAGGCCTATTTCTCTCAAATATTGTTCACAAATCTGTCTAAATCTGTGTTAGTGAGCACTCTCCTTTGCCGAGATAATCCATCCACACCTGTGAGGTGGATGGATTATCAAGATGCTGATTAGACAGCATGATTATTGCACAGGTGTGCCTTAGGCTGGCCACAATAAAAGGCCACTCTAAAATGTGCAGTTTTACTGTATTGGGGGGTCCGGGGGGGGGGGTCCAAAAACCAGTCAGTATCTGGTGTGACCACCATTTGCCTCACGCAGTGACCATCCCTTCGCATAGAGTTGATCAGGTTGTTGATTGTGGCCTGTGGAATGTTGGTCCACTCCTCTTCAATGGCTGTGCGAAGTTGCTGGATATTGGCAGGAACTGGAACACGCTGTCGTATACGCCGATCCAGAGCATCCCAAACATGCTCAATGGGTGACATGTCTGCGCATGCAAGAACTGGGATGTTTTCAGCCTCCAGGAATTGTGTACACATCCTTGCAACATGGGGCCGTGCATTATCATGCTGCAACATGAGGTGATGGTCGTGGATGAATGGCACAACAATGGGCCTCAGGATCTCGTCACGGTATCTCTGTGCATTCAAAATGCCATCAATAAAATGCACCTGTGTTCGTTGTCCATAACATACGCCTGCCCATACCATAACCCCACCACCACCATGGGCCACTCGATCCACAACGTTGACATCAGCAAACCGCTCTCACCCACACGACGCCATACATGCTGTCTGCCATCTGCCCTGTATAGTGAAAACCTGGATTCATCCGTGAAGAGAACACCTCGCCAAAGTGCCAGACGCCATCGAATGTGAGCATTTGCCCACTCAAGTCGGTTACGACGACAAACTGCAGTCAGGTCGAGACCCCTATGAGGACGACTAGCATGCAGATGAGTTTCCCTGAGACAGTTTCTGACAGTTTTTTGCAGAAATTCTTTGGTTATGCAAACCGGTTGTTGCAGCAGCTGTCCGGGTGGCTGGTTTTAGACGATCTTGGAGGTGAAGATGCTGGATGTGGAGGTCCTGGGCTGGTGTGGTTACACGTGGTCTGCAGTTGTGAGGTCGGTTGGATGTACTGCCAAATTATTTTAAACGCCTTTGGAGACGGCTTATGGTTGAGAAATGAACATTCAATTTACGGGCAACAGCTCTGGTGGACATTCCTGCAGTCAGCATGCCAATTGCACGCTCCCTCAAAACTTGCGACATCTGTGGCACTGTGCTGTGTGATAAAACTGCACATTTTATAGAGTGTCCTTTATTTGGGCCCAGCCTAAGGCACACCTTGTGCAATAATCATGCTGTCTAATCAGCATCTTGATATGCCACACCTGTGAGGTGGATGGATTATCTCGGCAAAGGAGAAGTGCTCACTAACACAGATTTAGACAGATTTGTGAACAATATTTGAGAGAAATAGGCCTTTTGTGTACATAGAAAAAGTCTTAGATCTTTTGAGTTCACCTCATGAAAAATGGGGGCAAAAACAAAAGTGTTGCGTTTATAATTTTGTTCAGTGTATTTCCTCCATTTTCAGTAGAGCAGAGAGCACCACATGTGCACACACGTGCAGAGAGCCAAGACAAACGCCTTTCACTGGGAGACGCAGAAGAGAGAGAAAGAGAAGGCGAGAGAGGTGCAACTCTGAGCTCAATTAAAGCCAGATGTGCAGAACAGCCTCATGCCTACAACGACATGTGATGACTAAGAATAGTGTGTGCAGAGACGGACACACTCCATGTCCATAGGTCTCTCCACATGACCTGAAGCACTGAGAGGTGTATATGGCAGTGCAAACTTTAACTAGAAAATTTAAGTTTTTCCAAGATAAAACATTGAATGTTGACAAAGTCATTTGTTATGCAGTTACTAGACCGCTCCGCTCCTCCCACCACACTCCTGCATTACGGTGTTCAAGATGGTTGCTAGGCCGTTGCTAAGGTGCATTGTAGTTTAGTGGTTCTCAACCTTTTAACTCAAAGATTCCTCATTGTCCGACACAGTATTTGAAGGACCCCTCATATAGGCTAAGATATTTTTAGTATTTCTACCATAATGACAGAGCTGCTTGTTTTAAAGCTTAAATTAACAAATTGATTAATATATCTATAATGATAATTTATATATTATAATAAGTAACCAAAATTAATTTCAAGAATCGTATGTTCTTCAAAAAAAAAAACAACAACAACAACAACAACAACACACACATTAGTTATTAAGCAGGGGTTAAATATAATGGCAGTTTACATCTTGTATTTGTGTTTTTTAGTATTTGTATTTAGCTTAAAATTTTTTAATGTTTTTATATCAATAATAATAATTAGTACTAATTTAAATGAAAATACTGATCCTGTGGCCCCTTTGGAAGTTTAGAAGTCTAATTATTATTTAGATTTTCTTGAAACACTTTGGGATTTTTAAAGCCAGTAACATGCTGAAACTGATAAGAAACAAATATACAACTTAATATATAAATTAAGTTTATATCATAAACTTTCACTTACATTAGGCATTTGGTACTTATTAACATCTTAACAGTCTTTAATTAAATCAATTTTGTTAGCTGAACATTATGTGAATTTAAGAGTTGAATTGTGGACGTGAGAATAAAGGAAGGCGTATTAAATATGAAAATAACAATGTTATTGTTGCTCAGCATGGCTCACTGATTTCCTCCCTAACTTGTTTATAGAGGTTTCAGCCAAGAGGCGCCCACCTACCTCATCTCTTCCTCCCCTCCCACAACAAATGATTTACTCCTCCTAATGATGGCACCACTAGATATGTAGTTGAATTTCATCTACTAGACGCGCAAGCTTTTAAACAAGAGCGATATTTAAAAAAAAAAAACAGACAAGATTCCAGGAAGGGTATGTCTGTTGGAGTGCAGTGAAATGCGTGTTTGTGGAGTTCAGTGCAGACTCTGTGACCATTCTGACACATGCTGGTACTGCCGTGTGGAGGCATGACTCTGCGCCAGTGCTACGCAAGCACACTGATGAGGACTAGATGCAGCATGCCCCTCCAAGTATGTTGCTGTTGTTGTGTCTGCAAAAGCATATCCCATTACTCTGGTATTCAAAACAGTGTTGATTTTGCACTCCCCATAGATCCCTTGTTGTGTGGCTTCGACCACCATGCATTTGTTTAATATTGCATGTGACATCAGTAATTTAGGTTATGTTTTGATGGCTGGCCAAAGAATCTTCCTGCAGTTCTGTTATGTTGCGAATGGGAATGTCTGTCCAACTGTGAAATGGGTGCACAGGTTTTGGCATGCCTGTGTCAAATATCCCAGGACTATATCAACTGAAAAACAAGGAAAGCTGTTCTTTAAAAATACATTCAGCTTCACGAACATAAGGCTATAAAAACAAAGATAGATAGTGTATCTTAAGGCTATATTTTGTTTTACACTAACTCTTGGGAATGAAGAGAAGTGGTGAAGCAAACATTCTTTTACATGTACCCTATAATCAGTGTTTTTAGTATCATTGCGATACTACTATAGTTTTTTATTTTAAACATTTTTTTATTGTGTTTTTTAAGTCTATACGGTTTCCAGTTTATTTTTATTTCAGTTTTATGTTTAGTTATTTCAGTACATCAAATTTAAATATTGTATTTGAGTTAACACGTATTTATTTCAAGTAATGAAAACTAGCCTATGATATTTCTACTTATTAGCCTATACCTTACCTTGTTTTACGTATACTTGCTGAAACATAAACCTGAGCTTGTCAGCTTCCCTAACGAAAATTAACCATGGTTTTACCACAAAATTACCCATGTTTTTGCTACACTAACCATAGTTTATCCATGGTATTTAGTAAAACTGTGGTTATACAAATGGTAATCAATATGCCAAAAAACCATGGTTACAACACTTTTACTACAATAAAACCATGGTTAATTTTCCTAAGGGTTGCCCTCTATCTACTAGTCTGATGGTTTAAGAAGGGTTTTAAGCACTTTTTCTTATTGTACACACGAATATGGTAATCATTCAGTACCATGGTATCGGATGCCATCATTGTACCATGGTACTGCCACAGTACGAAAGTCTCAAGGCCTATTAATTGCTCCTATTATTAGCTGTAATACTCACTCATTTCTGGGACACATTCCATCCTGAAAAACTTTGTCGAGGGGAATAACAGCTTGACCGAGAAACACGTCGAGCCCGATGAGCACGCGGTGCATCACTGTGAGCACCAGGTTGCTGCTCATCCCACCCGCCTCCAGCAGCCCAGGCAGCAGCTCAAAGCAGCACTCCTCGCTCCACTGCGGCTCCTCAGCCTTCTCCACCAGGCCGGTGGTGTACTTCTCCTTGCCGACCTGGATGATGGTGTAAACGTAGCGGCTGCCTTGCTTGCCCTTCGTCCGCAGACCCCTCGCGCGAAGGACGGTCACATTGACGTGCGTCGGGACCCATCTCTGCTCGTCGTCGTCCAGGCTGATCAGAGGCATCCCGCTGCGGTTGGAGACGCAGTTGTTTGGGATAATCCAGCAGAATGACACTTGCGCACTGGATAACTATGCACTGCCCGCGCCCTTGCGCCTGTCCGCCGCCCGAAGTTGCAGTGAGACAAAGCGCTGCATTATCGTCCAGCTCAATTCAAAAGGACAACCACAATCGCAACGTTTATAACAACAATCCCTGGCGAGTCAAACTTCACATCAATTTACCGTAGTGGGCGTTCTGGACCCTCGGCGTCACCACCACGACAGATTTTTGACAACTCACTGCACTGCTGCTGCGCGGCCCGCCCTCCAACATTTTGTGGGGGCTCCGCAATAAAGTATCGTGCTGAATTAAAGAGAAAGGCAACTCAGATCCGTGCTGCGACAGTTCACCTCAGAACCTAGCAAACAATCCAGCAGAGATCACTAGTTTGAGCTCTACTTCGACAGGGAAGCAGGGAAGCAGGGAGCACGCTGTGATGAGTGTGGCGAAACTTGTCCACGCTGAAGAAGAAGTGCATTGCGGTGAGTGGCGTTTGCTTCGTGAACGAGTTTTGAATGAATCTTTTAAGTGAACCAAATCGGTTGGTTTGAACAAATCTTATAAGTGAACTGATATCGTTCTCGTTCTTTTTTTATGCACTGAAGCCTTCAAATATCACTCGAGTAGGATCTGCGAAGACGCACATTGTGGGCGTTTTGAGGAGTATGCTCAGGTGTCTCTTTAAAACCTAAATGTTTCGCAAATCAGTGGGCGTTTAAAACGTTTTTCAACAGCTTTACCCAGTTTTCTAAAAACAAACAAACAAAAAAACATGTAGGCTCATCCAAACCCCACCTCTAAACCTACCTAACCCACAATGGGTTAGAGCACACCGGGTAAAGCCGTTGAAACGTTCTTGGCCGTGAGAACGCCCACTGATTGGGGATCGCCCACTAGGAGAGAAGTTTTGAGTCTGATGAGATTGGATACAGACGTTCTCAACTCTGGCCCTCGAGATCCATTTTCTTGCAGTTTCGAGCCAACCTTGATCAAACTCACCTGCCTGTAACGTTCTCGCAATTCTGAAGAACTTGATTAGCTTGTTCAGGTGTGTTTGATTAGGGTTTGAGCAAAACTCTGCAGGAAAGTGGACCTCGAGGGCCAGAGTTGAGAATGAAAGACAGAGGAGTGTGAACCAACTGAACTGGAATACTAGCGATAAAGGCGCATTTAACCAAGCGGTTGTGTGAAGGATTTAATGACTCGCTCCCGCCGATACCTGCAAAACGAGTCAGTGAGTGAATCAGAATCGTAATTATTCTGTCAGTAAACCTATTCAAACGATTCGAATCAATGAATCAAAATCCCCATAACTTCTGCAGTACAGTGAAGAGAGTTCTGGGGGGTGGAGTTCGATGCTATCTCTGTTTAACTGTCCCATAATGAAGATGATTTTTTTCCGGCTGAACTAAATCTGTTTCAGCCACATATATTGTGCAATGCCTGCGCCGCATTACATAACATTCGAAGTTAAAGATATAACTTTACTTAATTTACAATGGATGGTGATTAAACTGCTGAAAAACAACACGAGTTTAAACTAAAATGGTTTGCTGGCCTTGGTCTTTCAGCTTGGTCCAGCTGGCCTGCTGAAAGATTTTAAAAGCAATTCTCACTTTGAGCCCAATTTTGCACTCTTGTTTATTAATAATAGGCTAATATGCTGCATCCGAATGGTTTCATAAAGTGTACCCGCATTCACTCCGCAGACATCTGCAATTATTCACAATGGCATGAATTTGACAGCCTTTGAATTGGTTTCACAAAGAAACGTTGCAGTGGCTTTATTGTCGTCTACTGCCATCTATTGTTCAACGTCTGGAGTTAATAGAGCAGCTACTATTGAAACACAACACAGATGGCATTGTCTGGATCACTTATTTAGTCTTTTCTCATTTTTGTCCACATTACATAAATGTATCTTCTGTTTGAAAAGAAAATATTATTAATAAGTAAGAGGAAATACAGTCTCATCACTTTTGGCGGGGTTCACAGTGTTGACACGTTCTTTGAATAGACTAGAGGACTAACAATTTCCAATTACCATGGATTTGTACAATCACAACAGGCTACACATCACAACAACAGTGGCTTTTGTATGTCTGGTAGTCAAAGGCAACAGCAACTTGCTAACTTATTTTGAAGTCTTTAGACCCCTCTGACAAACTTCATCAGCTGTTTAATGTTTGGGAATTGCTGACTTTTAAACCTGAACATGAACTTGGGCGATACAGAAGCCATTAAAAGCAGAATAATGAGGCCACAGATCTTCAGCTATGAAACAGCTTTAAAGATCACAAGTTTTGATGCTGTGTGACAGGTTTAAATGTTAGGGATTCCCCACCATCTGATGTCTGATGAAGCGCCGTGGAGAATGAATTCCAAATGAGTAGTTAAATGACATTTGACTGAATTCTACCAGACATTACACAATGACCTGCACGTATAAACATTTCACAGACAGAGACTTTGTCTAAGGCATTAAAGAAAGATGGTCCATTTTCAAACACATTTTTCTTTTGTTTGAAAACCCAAACAGCCAGAGGCCACTAATGTAACAAGAACACCAAAGAGATAAACAACAGTCTAAAATTGGCAGTATTTGTAGTTCTTAGTGGTAGATGGTGTCTCTTTTTAAGGCATTTCATTTAGTCTCTTATGCAGTCACAGAATATTATAATGTGGTAGAATAAATGAAGTGGGGTTGATCCTTTAAACATGATCTTTGTAGTGCTTGACGAACTAGAATCAAGAAGCAGCAACACAAATTACGAACAACATCGCTTCCTTATTGGATCAGAGGAAAGATTAGGAAGCCACCCAACACACTATATTACAGACTTACTGTATCTCCACAGTCACAGACAAATTGTAGAGTTCAGTAATTTCATCCTGCAGTTTGAAAATGATTTGAACCACTTTGAAAATGATTTTGCAACATCACAGTTTTTTTTATATAAACATCACAGATTATTCAACATCATATGATAAAATAGAGGGCAGCACTTTAAATTTAACCATATCAGAAAGAATAACAGAAAATCATATTAGCACCTCATTTGCAGGCTGTCTGTATGAACATCTGACGCAAGAAAGGAAGCTCTCCTTATTATTTACGATGGAGTAAAATGGATACATTCATGTTGCTATAGTAGATCACATTCTTAATCACATTCGATGGAACAAATTAGGAAATGGAGCGCATAATAAACCTGATATTGTGTAGAATTCAACCAACTCTGCTGCCTAGTGACTACTAACCATTTAAACAATATAGCATGGAAGAATCCCACATTATTTAGTGGGTAGGTGTGAACGCCCTGGAATGTTTTGACGGGACGGAACAAGGATTATTTTCATACACAAACCATGTTAAGATCATGTAAGTGCTGCAACTTCTGAATGAGCCGATCCGGAGGGCTTGATCCATGATTTGGACGTATTTTTCTTCTTTAGTCCCCCAAACCATTCTGTGAGCCCTTCAGATAGAGCTCATCCTGAGAGAGCTGCCCGTCGTAGCTCTCCATGTATAAACTACCACTGCTGCTGCTACCGCTGCCCCCGTTCCCCAGGAAAGTGCCTACAGCCCGGCCCTGCCGCGCGTGCCCTACTGCATCGCTGAAGACTTTGTTTATCTGCTCCTCAGAGGGCATCCACCAGTCAGGATTAGAAGCACAGTGCATCCGGATAAACTCTGTGAGAGGGAATGCCGCAGGACAGAGATGGATGAGGGAGATAGAATGTGTGAGATGCTAAATTAAGTTTGCATTATTATCACACTGATAATCTGATTCAAATTAGATGGTAAAATAAAAAAATTTAAAAGTGTAAGAACGTTTTAGCTTACTACCTCTGAGACAAGTAACCTTGACGGGGTTGAGAGGTCTTCTCTCCGGCACCGGCTCCCCTGTGTGTACCGAACGTTTCCTCTTCCCCAGACCGCATGAGTATTTCAGCTCATCTGTGGTGAACACGAACCGGATAAGGTAACGCAGGAGCCGCCGGCCATCTTTTTTTGAGGAGTTGACTGCCTCGTCCCACTGCTTATTGGTGATGAAGAGAGGATAGTTCCCCAGAAGCTGTTTACTGCCCTATTTCGAAAAGACAGAGATTATAGATTGTAGAGGGGAAGAAATCTTTAATGCTGTCTTTAATCTTTAATGCGCTTTAATGCATCAACATTTAAACAGACGCTGCACTAAATACTGAACCAGAAAACAGGCAAATTCAATATAAAGAACTGAAACTTTACTGGGATGCTAAAAGACTCTGTGGCTTTTAGTTTATGTAACAGTTCTTTAAAGTGATATTTTCATAACCTCAGATTAGACTTTCATTTGACTGACAGTTTCAGTTCTTTTCCCACTGGTAATCGTTTCTTGTGTAAACCTGTGTCTCTGTGGTTTTCATGACTATTTAAACAGCACTGAAAGGTCTTTTGTCAGGCTCACCTCGGTAAGCTGCTCTTCAGGCTGGGGCAGCACAAATTGGTTGTAGTGCTGAAGAACAGTCTTAAAAAAGTCCAGAACATTCTGGCAAGGAGCTGTTAAGGCAAAACCAGCAAAACTTGTTGGCTGATGAACTTTTAGTTTTATTTAAACCAAACAAGCTGAAATGTTGTAAAATACAATGTACTGTTAAGAGTGCACAGAGTTTAGTTTTTTCCCCTTCAAATAGTAATCTTTACTGTTTACTATTGTTTCCCCATTCGGTGGCAAATACAGCCAAATGTCTCAAACTCTTTTTTGGAAACTTTCAGTTGTGGAATAAATAAATCATAGCTTTCCACAAAGGTATCCAAAACTGAAATGGTTTAATCATTTCAATAATTTCCACTGCAAACGTCAGACAGTTTTCCCCTGTTCTATATGGCGATACAATAATGATATTCAAAATAAAAATGAACAAATTAAAAAAAAACAAATATTACTATTGCAACAATATTATTATACTGAATAATTAGAATGTAGTATTTAATAATAACAATTTTATTTTACAGAACAACAGTAAAATTACAGTACTAATATTTGTCTGAATTTCTCTGCTTTCAAACATTATACTACAGACCTTTATTTTGGTGGCAAACAGCTGGAAGACTTTGGAACGTCTCTTTGGTTGACAACAGATTTTTAAACTATTCTCTTTACAAATTTGTGTAATGAGAATCTACTGTGTATCCAGAAAGTTTGATAAACATTTAGTGAACAGCCTAAACCCCTTTTAAGTACACTGTGCACCTTTAAAAGCTTAGGATAGTAATAATGATTTTGTGGATATAATGATTACAGTGGATTATGTGTCTAATATCAAGACAGAAATAAAAGCAAATCATCAAAGTTTAATACCTGGTATATTGTCCAGTTTGTGTCTCAGTTCCTCGTTTTCCTGCTGTAGACTAAGAACTTCCTGTTCCAGCTCCATACAGCGTGGACAGCAGCCTTCCTCCTCATCTTCCTCAGGCAGTGTGGACGACGGGTGTCCGTACGACTCAGAAGGTGCTGGAGAAGCCCAGCCGCCTAAGTTCTGCCTCGGGGACCCTGATGCTGCCGGCTCAGCCTCTACCGGGCGACACCGTTCACTGTCTGATGACTGGGGTCCGGAGAGCAGGTAGTTCTGAAGCGACTCTGTGAAAATCCGGAGGAAAGCGGAAGTCTGCTGCTGGTTCCAGTGGTTGCCCCGTTGGGTTTCCTCACCTGTGTTCTCCAGGGATGAGTCCTCTGACCGGGTCTTAGAACTGAGCCTCTCTCCTGGAGACAAGCAGCTGTCCTCCTGTTTTATGAGAGCGGAGATGGAAGAGGATGGAGGGACGAGGGAAGGCTGGGGCTCAAGGAGCCGCCCGTTGCTGTTGAGGAGGCTGAGCACTCGACTGCACTGCTGGGCAAAAGCATCCAATATAAGACGGTTTTCTGAGGGGAGAGCAAAATCACACATAAGTACACAAGTATTGCAGCATCAGATTTCTTCTCCAAAAAATCAGTTCAATGAAATTAAACTCATTTTACTCACTATCATGTATTTTAAAACCTGCATGACATCTGTTGTCAAAAAAAAGGTTATTTACAGTAGAACTTTTCTATACATGTATCAAGCAATTTTCAAGGCAAAATCTTCATTTTTAATATTTACAATGCTTTTTCAGTACTATATTGTACTTGGATATTGTGCTAAATGTCTCCTTTGGTGCTCTAGAGAAGAAAGAAAATAACATTAATATAATATCCTTTTAACATTTCTTCTTTAATTTCTATGTGTATTTTTTTTTGGCTATTTTTTACTATTTACTATACTATTTTAAAAATCGATTAATTTACTAATCAACATTTAATTTATTACAGTCAAACCAAGATTTATTCAGACACCTTCAACATTTCTCACATTATCACAGTTTATTCGTTATAGTTTAGAAAATGGCAATAAAATATGACAAGAACTCAGAGTTAAACAGAGTCCGAACAAATTCATCTTGATAATGTCAGATAACTTTGATATAAAGGTATGTAATGAATTTGGCTGAATAGCTGTCAGCTGCTAAATTTAAGTACATAATTAGACAATACCAATTTAGCTCAACCAATTACCAAGCAATGCTAAATTTTGTTCAGTCTGTGGTGTAAAAAGGTCGCATTAGCAATTAAAAAAAAAACACTTAAGCAAAACATGGTCTGGTCAAAGTGTCTGAAGAATTTTTGGTCCCAATTTTTTTTTTTATCAGTTTTACAGGTAGTCCACTGTATGAAGAATTTTTGGGTATAATATGTCACAGTCTATTTTATTTTGCTGTCCTCACGTTACATAAATAAACTATAGTGTCCTGCATCCACTAGTAAAAAAAAAAAAAATTATATCTGGTGTCTGAATAATTTTTGGTTTGACTGTATTTTAGTTTAGCCTAATTTCACAATAATATTTTGATATTTATGAGCTCCATTTTTGCTTTTTCGTTACATCCTTCATGTCCTCTGTTTGCACTTTCCATCATTTCTATCTTTAAATCTGCAACTTGGTCCTGCATGCCAACAGATTTAGGAGATAAGGACGCTGTGAGTCTGTCTGCTCACACAACTCATTTACATGGTGTCACTGTTCTAATAAACACTATTCATATCTTCCAAATCCTCTATAAATATGATGAGAAGAAGCAGAGCGATTAATAAAAGGAAAATGCTGACCAACCAACCGCATACAATTACTCTGTCTCCCCACAGCCTTCTGGCCGCGCCCAGATGCAGAATCTTATAAGAGGATGATTATGAATTTGCCACCCTCACACAAAGACACAGGGCAGACAATTATCAGCTCAGGCAGTCGCTGTGGCAGCCGCCTGAGTGACGGGCGCGAGCCTCCGCCGTCGCCTGGATGTGTCTATCAGGATTAAGCAGATGTGGCCATTTATTAACATGCGCAGCATCTCTGTTTACCCCCAGCAAGATGGATTTGATATCATTCTCCTCTATCTAACCCTCTCCCTCTCCTCCTTTGCAGCTGTCGTTCCCTCTCTTCCCCACTCTCCTTCTTTCCCTCCCTCTTTTTCACCCTCTGTTATGCCACGCAGAGTGAGTCTCATGAAATTTCATTAAACACAACATGTGCCGCAGAGCCAAATTTATGAGCCACATTTGTTTTAATCACAATCCCTTTGGAGGAGCTTTTAAATGCAATTTGGATTATTGCACTGATCTCAGAGCTGTGTCCTTGGGTGTCTACGGCTCCTTCCCCCAGGGCTAGAAAGATGAAACCATTAGCATTGTCTGATTGGCCTAAAAATCCCCCATGCATTCTTTTGCAGTGGATATTCCATAACGATGAACCAAAAGGGCTCGGTATGAAATTAGAATGCACTGTTTACAAGCAGGCGCTGTGAACTCTGATCTTCATTGGAAACATCTACTGTGTCTCCAACAAGTGCAATTCATATTTAGTGAACAGCCTGAAGCCCTTTTAATGATGCCCAGGTGAATTTCGAAATGGACTCTGCATGTTAAACACTACATCAAAAAAACAAAAAGGTGGCAAGATATCCAATCCAATAACTTGTGGAGAAAAATAGATCAGCTGAATGTTTGCACAGACACTGAGGCACCCTGTTGTATGATAATGACACAACTGCTCAATTTGTGAAGGCCTGAGGCTCTGCTGAATGAAAACGAACTCTTGCAACAAGCACATGAAAAACAATTACTGAAGTTGACAAGTTTACGTAAATCAGAGAGAGAGAGAGAGAGCTGGTGAGAAAAACATGATGCTTTCCACAAATTCATGCTGGGAGCATCTTAACGCAGAGTGTAAAGAAATCTGACAGTACTTGATGAGACTTTCATTTTTATGTCAGACACTCTCTATGATCATGGACCAGTGTTTACATTTCATTGTAAAACTCAACACTACCTTGATACTGATACTCGTTATATATTTCTCTTTTAAGCAATATGAGGGATTTGAGAGCATTTTAGAAATGACCGAAGCATGTATGTCGGCCACTGTGTTAGTAGCCTAATATAAAGATGTAAAAGAAGATATTGGTAAATATACCAACAGACTTACAATGTCATCCTAATATAACAGATACAAAACATTTTATTGCAGCGGTGTTTTTAATTTACCAAGCCACTGATGTTTATTTTTTCTCGGCGTCATTATTTTCAGGTAAAAACTGATGTGAAATTAAACATGTCGACAATACTTGAATGAGTCGCATCATTTGGGCGTGGATCCCAAATTACATTTGTATTCGAGTCTAAAAATAATTGCAATGTTCGTAAGAAAACCCACCCCAAAGTTAGACACTTCAAGTCCTCAGCTTCGTGATGGATAAAAGTTTCTGAGGCAAACTCGTTCACTTACCTGAGCTTATTCCATAGGTGCAGTCTGGAGACTGGTGGCGACCCGCAGGGTATCTGCCGGGTGTCTCCTGATGGGCGACCCTCCTCTGGCTGCCAAACGATGCCGCTGCGGCGCTCCCCGCTGATGCCGCGCTGGGTGTCGCGACTCTGCTGCTGGGCCTGATTTCGCAGGGGAAACGGTGCTGCTGACTGCTGCTGATGGAGAGGGACGCTTGCGGAAGCGGTACGCGCTGTGAATACTGCTGCTGCTGATGACTGAGAGCTTGAGGATGGTCTCCGAGCTGCGGGATGTCCACCATTGTGGGTCTGTCGTATCTCGCCTTGCCCGCCGCGCGTTTGCTCGGGAAGGTCTTGAGAGAGCTGTACGGACTCCGCTGCTGCTGCCTGCAGATTTTGGGCGCAGAGAGACCTTCGTCTGCCGGTAGCATCTCCTCCTCCATCTCCCTCGCACGTGAGTGTCGTTCTGTCCCGGTCTGGTTAAAGCAGTTATACCAGTGTCTCGCCGGCTTGCTCTGTGTCTCAAACACTTCTAACTCTGTCTGAGATACTCAGAGGGTGGGTGACTTTACTGACAAGTCATTGCTCCAATCCCCTGGCGGTAACAGCACTCGCTGGCTTTTATTCTACCAACAGGGGAATACCGGCGGCGTCCGCACGCGCCTCCGCCGCTCGGTGTGTATATGTGGCTCGTGCTCCCATCAGTGGGAGTGTCAGATGAGAGAGGTGCAAGATGATATAAAGAGGTGTGCGCGATGCCTCCATGTTTTCTCGCATAGCCATGTTGTCAGTGATGGGGGTTATTTGTTTGTTTGTTGTTTTTAGGTGTTTTTAGGAGACATGCAAATATAGGCTAGATAGGCTACTTAAAGGTATATTTCACCCAAAATGAAAATTCTAAAAATCATTTACTCACCGTCGTCCCAAACCTGTATATTTCAAAGAATATAGGTAAGCAAAAAAACTGTATAGACAAAAACAAACAAAGAGACATTTCTCAGAATAGCCTATAGACCAATTATCGGTTTGTAAACATTCAGGATGCGCGCGCATCATGGTTGCAGAAAACCCGGGAGAGATAGTCTTTACGGCTAGAGAATTTCACGGATACAGTACAAAATAGTTAGGTTTAAAAAGATTATAAATTATATTGATTAGATGTCATTTTCAAAATGTTCTCCGCATATTACAAGAGCTTGTCACCCAGCGATAAGCACTGTTATTCAACAAAATTGACGTTAGAGAGTGGGATAGTCTTACAGATCCGAAACAGGGATGATTTTTGTGGGCGGAGCCTATCTGGAGGCAGAAAATTACGGGTTTCAAGCGGCAGTCTATGGAGCCATTGAATAAAATAATAATAAACCAGTAAATTTTGAGTTTATATCTCGTAATTCTGAGTTTTTATCTTGTAATTCTGAGATTATATCTCACAATTCTAATAAGGAAAAACAACTCTTCATTCTCTCTTTCCCCTCAATTGACCAACTCACTATTTTTGAGTTTTTAATCGAGCATAAAGTCGAATTAGAATATATTGGCATTCTGTGAAAAAAATTCAGAATTGTGAGATAAAGTAAATAAATGTTATGTAAAAATGTTAATAGTAAGGTTTAAATAATATTTCATGCTGTAACTGATACAATACGTCCCCTATTAACAGCATATGTGAATATTATGTAGACCTTTTGTTTAAATCGAATTTATGCTTTAAAAGTAGAGTAATCACTGCATGTTTCATCCATAGTCTGTCCATTTAAACATCTGCATTTAGCTTCAAATGACGTCTTTGATGACAGTATTCTGTAAAATTGATTTGCATTCCAATTCTGACATCCAAAATGGCAAAATTTTTCTTTTATTCCATATTTTACCCATTATTCTCACTTGTTCCCAGTGTTTTCTGCAACCACTATGGGCGCACGCAGCTGCACGGGACGTAACTTGTGACGTCACCGCAAGAAACAAAGTCCAACGTTTGGAACGACCTTAAATGTGTCAGCATTTCATTTTTTTCGGAGGACTACCATTTAATATTTACAGTCATAGAAAAAACAACATCCAAATTGAAATCGTTGTGTAAATATACAAATTCCTGGTCTACTGTAGCACTCCTGCAGCACTGGATGAAGCAAAGCAGGCAACCTCAAAGTACTGTTTTCTTACTTGCATATAAGAAAGTTTGTGGGATAATATTTATCAACAGTTTTACTTCATGGTCCTCAGATCCTGATTGACGGAGAGTCGTTCCCCGAACATCGGCGATATTTTACATTACAGTCCGTGACCGTTTCACCGTTTAGGCACTAAGAGGCTACTCACTGGGAGCATTTTTCTTACAGCAGTGGCAATGGCAATGTAGTTTTTAAAGTGAGGACTTAGATTGTTTAGCTTCCAATATGTGGTTTATTTTATAAAGCAGCCCTATTTCATAAAATTTACTCAGGTTTTCAAGAGATGTGAGCTTCTAGGCGTGTCAGCGGCGTTCAGTGCTCACAACCTGCCGGAACACCCTACTCGGCCAGGTTTCATGGCTTTTTTTTTTTTTTTTTTTGTTGTTAAAATACAGAACATAGAGTTCAGGGCCAAAAGTTTTGCCTGTTACATAAATGTTGTGTTTTGCAAAGTTTGCTGCTTCTGTATTTGTAGATTATTTTTTCCACATGTTTCGATCTACCTATCAAGCAATTTTCAGTTGAAAAGACGTCTATTAGCCGTCTAAACACAGCCCAGACATCTAGGCTAAAGCCAGGCTAAATTTGGGCTGTCAGTGAAAATTTAATAGATGTCTAACCATAGCCTAAGAATAGACTAGTCATCAATTAGACTGCTATTAAATGACTACATATATACATCTAATAGACAACAAAATGGCAGTCCAAACTAATTAAATATACAGCTTTTATTAAGAAAAATAAAATGTTTAACAACTTGGACAACTTAAGAGAAAACAAAATGATAAAAATACAAAATAATTAAAGACAAAATAAAATGTTATAAATACAATACACATAAATATAAATATTATGATAAAAAATATGGAATTTTTAACAACTTAAGATAATAAAAATAAAAAAATAAAATATTTTAAATAACAAGATATTTAAAATAAAAAAATCTAATACAAATCAAGAGCACGTTATCACACTTAACATTAAAACATTACAAATAAATGACAACATAAAAAAAAGATTAACCCTTTTGTTGGTTTACTTATTTTAACAAATAAAACAACCAACAGTGAACTTAAAGGAAATGATTAATTATTAGTTTTATTTCTTGTTTAAAATGCTTCCCAACAGCATTCCTCAAGTCAAACTCTGTTGCTGCCGGGAAGTTGGTTATCACAGCATCTGCCAAATAAGAAAGAAGAAAAAAGCAGAAGAAAAGCTTGACATAATTTTTTACTTTGATTACACTAATTGTGACTAATTGTGAGTCATTCTCTTTTGCTTGGATGCCTACTAAAAACAAAAACGAGATATATATAGTTTATCACCATTCAGTGTGTTAAAAAAGAGAGAAGCTCTCTGGTAAATGTTGTGTTTTATACACGTACCTCTAATGACCGAGAACAGTGCAGTCTTTTCAAATGCCTCTTTCTGCAGCGGACCACCCCCCTTCATGTTGAATTTGGACATGAGGGATTTTTTTTAAAACCCTAAAATATAATACAGATTGAGGTGGTTAACAATTGCGGACAGAGTTTGATATTTCAAAATGACCAGTAAAGGAATTCGTTTTTTTAATTTCTGATTTGCGTTGTAACTTTTTGAGTATTGACACCACAATGTTTGATTGATGTGGCAATATTTGTAGGCTTTACCTGTCCAGCATCCTTCTGGCACTGTCTTTGTGGTTTCTTCCTTCAATTCTGCACAACTTTGACACCTGAATAACACATGCCAATGTCAGGCGGGTAGTATTATATGCATCCGTGTACAAGTGTTTACCAACCTTAAACATTGATGCCCATTGACCTGCAAGTTTTCCATCACTAACCCTTTAAAACTCTTTATTCCAGCAGTTTAAGTTTTTTCCTATTAGTGCCCCCCACAATCTGTTACAAATGTTAAAACTTTTATTCTATTAAATTTTGCAATTAATCCTCTGAACACATACGTGCTGAACCGTGGGCCTAGTCACGGATCACTATCAACTAAGTTGATGGCCAATGGTTAGAAGTTGACCTCGGTTTTTAACCCAAAGGTTGCGGGTTTGAGTCTTGTACCGGCAGGGATTGTAGGTGGGGGGAGTGAATGTACAGCGCTCTCTCCACCTTCAAAACCACGACTGAGGTGCCCTTGAGCAAGGCACCGAATCCCCAACTGCTCCTCGGGCGCCGCAGCAAAAATGGCTGCCCACTGCTCCAGGTGTGTGTTCACGGTGTGTGTGTGTGTTCACTGCTGTGTGTGTGTGCACTTTGGATGGGATAAATGCAGAGCACTAATTCCGAGTATGGGTCACCATACTTGGCCACATGTCACGTCACTTTTCAACTACGATCTGCTCCCTTTACTAAAATGTCACGGTTCCTAAACATGATAACAAATAATATAACTTGGATAAATAATGAACACATGTCAAAACGAAAACACAGATACTTACAAGACCAAGTAGGAATGTCCTTTATCGTTTGTTGTTTGCCCGCTGCTCTCCGACAGGTAAACTTACCCAGCGGGCACCTTGATGTCAAATATTGGTCAAGATTTGATCAAGATGCTGTATTGCATCATATTAAATTCAGATGCGATGGCAATTTCTTCAGGTGGTTAATTGGGTAAAAATAGGAAGTTATCCCACACTGAAATTGGTTTAATATATTTGTAGGCCAATATGTTTGACGTTCAGTTTACGTCAAATCAACGTCAAGTTTTAAACGTCCATTTGGTGTCATATTGACATCACATTGACATCAATGATTAGTATGTTGTTTAATTAGGATTTATGTAAATTTATGGTGTAATATGAATTTGTCGTTAGCTTAAGTTTGAATATAATTATTTTCTTAACTGGAGGCTCGAAACAAATTTGGCACATCTTTTGAACCGTGATGTGCAGCCCTTGGATTTGTGCACGGAGAGGCGTTGTATGTGGACTTGAAAACTTTTTCAAAAAAGAGAAAAAACCTTTTTGTACGTTGCTCAGGCTGAATTGAAGTAAACAGTGGATTTATTATTACATTTATAATCTCCCAAAAATACTGATTTTTTTTTTTTTTTTTTACATAAAAATATTAAAACAATTGAAAATGTATTAAAGATACATTTCAGATATATGCATTTTTTTATTTAATATTTGACATTTTATAGTAATTTTATAATTTTTTAAATAGACCTTTTTATAGGACGGATGTGAATAAAACAATAATCAGGTAAAATGCATATTTTCTGAACAATGGCTTCTGGCATTTGGAACATTGTTTTGAGAAACCGTCGTTGTTTGAGTATTTATTAAGCAAGTGCTCTCTCGTGTAAAAAAAATTCAAAACACAACACTGGTCTCTAACTCTCATTTCTCGCGTTGCCAGTAGTCATGTCTCAGTAGGGCTACAATTGCAATCTAGCGGTTGGGAATTGCAATTGCATTTTTATTTATAAAATGAAATATCAATATATATAGTAGGTAAATATAAATGCCGAATATCAATAATATCATATAATGTGTATGAATGTAACATTTAACAGCTTGTGGGATGCATGACATCATATTATCAAATGCAAGTAAACTTTTGAAACTTTTAAATCAGCATTATTTTTGGCATAATAACTAATGGTATATTTAATAATGTTGCAAAATAATTAAATAAAATATAAAATAATGCTAATTTAAATGTTTCAAAAGTTTGCTTGCATTTGATAAGAAGCTGCGTGGGCGAAAATGCCATGTAAACAATTTAAGACTATTTTGGCTATGCTCATTGCTGGTCTGGTTACTGGTATAGGGCTATAGCCAAGCCATTAAAATTAGACCACAGATTGCCTCGATTTCGCCGGGTGGGCTAAAAGCAGACTACACATAGCCCGTCCAATTTAGAGCTAAATCGTGGCTACATATAGTGGGTCAGTTTCACCGTTTGTAGCCTACTCAGCTGGTAGCATTTTCTTACAGCAAGTGTCAATGGCAATGTAGTTTTAAGGTGAGAACGTAGTTTTTTAAACTTCAAATATGTGGTTTTATTTATAAAGACAGTGCCTATTTCAAAATTTGCTTTAAGGTTTTCAGAGATGTGAGCTCTAGGGCGTCAGCGGGCGTTCGGTGCTCACGAACCTGCCGAGAACAACCTTACCTCGGCCAGGTTTCATTTGTCTTTTTGTTTGTTTGTTAACAATAAAGACATACAGCAGGCGGTAAATTAGGCTGAGGTCACTTTAAGACAATGCACAAGTCCAATATAAATATATAGTACATTTAATTTCTTTCTCAACTGTACATGTTCACTTGAGATATATAACCGACTGTTTTTGAGGATACTTGCCAAAATGGGTATTTTGTAGCTATTTTCGCACCCCTACTTCTGTGATATTGCTCATATATACAAAAATTGCTCTTTTTGTTTTAAACATAAGTCACTATATTAAATACTTTCACTTTTTTATATATATAGCTTTGGTGCTGAATATTAGCATAACATCCGGTGAATCACAGCAGTGTTGAAAAGAGGAAATAATAAATATACTTTCAAAAGACGGTCTTTAAACCTAACTATGTGATGGTGTCACATACATAGACCTATCACACCTGCAAAACTATTTTTAAAAATGATAATGACCATTTGAGAAAAAAAAAGCATCTGCTGTGGAAAAACACTGGCTATTTATTTTCAAAAATGCTGACTCTTTTCAGATGTATTCATTATTAATACAAATGCAGAACCGGACAGTAACTAAGTACATTTACTTGAGTATTGTACTTAAGTACACTTTTTGAGTATCTGTACTTTACTTGAGTATAATTTTTTCTGGGAACTTATGACTTTAACTTCACTACATTTGAAAGACAAATATTGTACTTTTCACTCCACTACATTTCTATCAGGGTCCTCGAAGTAGAAAGTCGTTACTATGTAGCAGCTTTGAAAGTCAGTGGATGATTTTTTTCTTCTCTAAAACGTGACTCTCTTTTTTTTCAGACAGTTTATCAGTAATCACTCTTGTAGGGCTACATGAAGTGATTTCCCAGCATTTTTTTGAACACTGACCAGTTGCAAACGTGATATTTATTTACAACAATTCAATAATAAGAAGTTAATATTGTGGTATATATTAGACACTATTTTCTGATTTTGCTCAATTGTGTAGGTGAAAATATTACCTATAAAGCAACAGAAGTACTGTTGTGCATCTCCTAATAAAACACAATAGGTGTTGGACTTGAAGCAGCACTGCACAGACTGTTCTGTGTGTGACATCAAAGTACCGCGAGAGCGATTAGACAGCATTTTTAAAAATTTTGTTTTGATGTCAAATAAGTCTTGCTGTTTTTGCTTTTTTGTTAAAGCAGTGTTGCTGTTGTAAAGTTGTACAGCTACAGTTGTGTTGCTGGGTTTTAAAGCAGGTTTGATTTTTTTTTTTTTCTTATCAGTCTGTATTTACAGCAATTTCACTGTCCACTCTGTTCAAATGTGGATGAATGGCTACACATAGATGTGTGCACACACTGTCAGAGCTGTGTGAGATCACTACCATCCTGCTTTTGTGGGGGTGGGTAGGGGTGTTAACCCCCCCCCTCCCCCCCCATAGGTTTTTAACATTCTAAAAGCTCTTTATTCCAAAGATACTACAAGCTAGTCAGTGTATTCAGTAGGTGTAATGTATTCTAAGTTGCTTCAGAAGTATTGCAAGTATTACGTACAACAATAAAACAGTGCATTGACATAAAAAAAAAGGAAATTTACTTTTGGTACTTAAGTACTTTTAAAAGCAAGTACTTCTGTACTTTTACTTAAGTAAAAATCTGTCTTTACAACTTTTCCTTGTAATGGAGTAATATTTGACCTGCAGTATCTGTACTTTCACTCAAGTAATAGAGTTGAGTACTTTGTCCGCCTCTGCACAAATGAGCCTGTAACAGTAAGCAGCCTTCACGCCAGGGTTATACCAGCTTTACATAAAGCAATGATAGCCAGACGAGGGCGACAACATGACACTAATTTAAAGGCAAAGCCTCCTCACTTCTTTCCAAACGACTGAAAGAATACGCCAAGGATAGCCTAATTCTGCGAATATAAATACAAATGAATTAACCGACCAAATGAAATGAAATGAACTGAACCACTTACATTTTAAAGACTCCATGCTGTCAAAAAAGTTTGGTTTTAAGTAAACTGCTAAAAATAGCAATAAATAAAAAGAAAGAAACAGATCTTTCTATTAAAGACGTTGGACACAGAATACAAGCAGGTCCAGATGAACTTCTGCTGCAACAGGACGCAGACACCAGCTACATGAATGCGCACGTCAGGCCAGCCAACTGCGTGCGCGTCATTGAAACGGAGCGGGTGCGAGTCTAAAACAAACTCTCTGGAGCGGAGCTGAGCTGAGCACACGTTTGAGAAGTGGCTTCAGTGCAGACGCGCGCGTCTCTGTGCGGTCACGACTTCTTGGGGGAGAACTGCAGGACTTTGATAAAAACGTATAGGTGACAGTTTATTATTTTACATCCACATGGATATCAAAAGCATTCGATGAGTAGTTTACAACGAGACTAAAATGACAGTAAACAGTGGGAGTGGATGAAATGCGCATAAAATCATGGAATTTCTGGAAGTGATATTTTAAAACAATCCAAGACCGGCGCTGGATGTCTCTTAATTTTGGATTTGAACAACAATCCCTGGATTTAACTCCAGTGACATTAAAATCTCACGAGCTGATGGAGTATTTTCATAAATCAATTCAAGTTCGTTTACCGCTCGCTTAACCCAAAAACGCTGTGTTCGAGAGGAACTGAATTAAAGCGCATCTCGCCGGTATGGTGCGCCTCCTGAATTGCCTGGTCTTGGGGTATTTGACATGGAATCTGCGGATATCTGATGCCCGAGGAGAGTACTGTCACGGCTGGCTAGACGGCAGTGGAAATTACCACGAGGGCTTTCAGTGTCCGGAGGACTTTGATACGGCGGACGCGACGGTGTGCTGCGGGAGCTGCTCGCTGCGCTACTGCTGCGCGGCCCCCGACGCGCGTCTCGACCAGGGGTCCTGCACAAACGACAGAGAGGTGGACAACAACACGCAATATGCTGCCCGTAAGACACAGATGAACTCATTAATAAAAATATCTTAGACGAAAGAAGCATTTGCATTATGTAAAAACATTCAGATATATAAAAAGATGTAAAAGTAACAAACTTTTTATTAAAAAAAGATTCATTACATGTGTATGATTCAGAGAATTGACTGAACCAATATAGCCTACTATAAAGTTCATGTTCTAGAAAAAAATGTTACCTGAAAAAAGTAGTTTTATCCTCTTACTGTGAATTATTTTAAAGCGTTTGTAAAAGCGAGTAGGCCTAGATATAACACTGAATAGGCTGAATAAACTACATGACTAGTTTAGAACAGGGATAACAAATTAAACCATAATGACATCTGGCTGAATTACTTGTAATAGTTTACTTGTTGCCAGCAAAATGATCATATTACAGAATGTCATAACAGGATTATGTGATATTTCAGGTCTTAGTCATGAAATGTATTACACAAAGTTTTACTCCGATAAAATACAAACAGCAATAAAGGGATTTCAGTTCGCCAGCACCTGTTGTAATGTCTGACAGAGCAGAGCAGAGGTTAACCCGACACACCTGCACAGTCACTGTTCTCATCAGTAGAACTTGTTACAGCAATTTGTCATTTCTACAAGTTGTCAGATTTTCTTGTTTCTATCATCAGAAGTTAAGTGTAGTCTGTCTCATTTCATTTAATCATAATAAAGTAAATCTCAACAGTGTCATGTAATCTTAAAAGAGTAGCCTGTATGTTCACAATCATATAGTTTAATAACAGGTGATGTTTTATGAAGAAATCCTGATGATGCCAAAAAGGAAATGTACAGTAGGTCACCACTGTAAGTCTAATTACCTTCAAGCACAGACTAAATATTCTTAAATCAGAATATTTTTATACAGGATTCATTAATGGGTTTGATAATCTGTTTGACCTAATTCTCATTATTCCTCATTCCACCTAGATCTCAGCTATATATAAGTATATAGGAGTTAAGTAGTTTTGTTTAATGTGAAATCATTTGTTTATGTTGGTTACTAATCATCAAAACAGTTTCTTTGTCTTAATATAATTAAGCATTCAGTTTACACAGGATTCCAAACACATTTGAGTGTGTTTTTCAACCATAGCCTCAAGCAAACAGTGGCAATGTGTGTTCTGAACATGTAAAACAAAGCTCTTGTCAATTTAAATATTGAAAAGATATTATTTTGAATTCATTACAATGTAAAGTAAGCAGCAGAGGTTCAGATAAGGAAAAAAGTTCAAATGTATAGTAATTATAGTGATGTTCTTTGTGCTTTTGAAATAACTATTCCCTATTAAATAAGCCTTTAACAATGACTGAAATAACAACTCTCACACATTATCAGTAAATAAAAAAGTTAAAATAATAATTTACAAGACTGTAATAAGATGATCTAAATATTAAGAACAATTATTGTCATGAAATATTTTAAACCTACTTGTACACTCTTAAAAAGAAATGTTCTTTATTGGCGTCTATGCTTCCAGGAAGAACCATGGAAGATAGTTGATGTTAAACATCCATGGAAACCTTGCCATTACACAAAAGGTTCTTCAGTGAATAAAGGTTCTTTAGATTATTACAATGTTCTTCACATAAAAAAAAAAAAAAAAAGATTATTTTAAGAACTGTTCACTTAAAGATTCTTTGGAGGACCAACATTTGTTCTTCTATGGCACAGCTTTTGGTCCTTTTATTTATAATAAAAAAAGAAAAGAAAAGTAAACTGAGGAAGATTAGTTTCTCTAACCTCCCGTGCCGTTTCTCTCTTTCACAGAGCCCATCTACGTGCCCTTCCTGATGGTGGGCTCCATCTTCGTGGCGTTTGTAGTGGTGGGTTCTCTGGTGGCCGTGTACTGCTGCACTTGCCTGCGACCCAAGCAGCCCACACAGCAGCCCATCCGCTTCTCACTGCGCAGTCAGGGCGAAACCATTCCCATGATCCTCACCACAGCCCCTCCCAGCCTGCGCACGCCGTCACGCCAGTCCAGCTCGGCCACCACCAGCTCCAGCTCGGCGGGAGGAGGCAGCTCCGTCCGGCGCTTCTCCCTGGGCCGGGGTGACGGGCTGGGACAGTGTTCGCAGCAGCTCCTGATGGTTTCATCTTCCACGGCCTCCTCTCCTGTGTCCGTGGCTCCGGCGCAGCCACTATTGCCTCCACCTCCTCCACCGCCCTACACCTCCCAGCAGGGCAGTAACTCTCTCCAGATACAGCTGCACCACCAGACCCGGCAAAGCTCCGGCTTCCTCCTGCCACAACAGTACTTCTTTCCCCTGGCGCAGGAACCGTTCTCCACAAACAAGGGCTTTGCCGACTTCAGCCAGAGCTGACCTGGGGTTCCCTGCTCAAAAGGAAACGGTCACCAAAGAATGTGTCGTTGTTGTAGACTCGTATTACAGGGGCTCCCGCACTAGTGTGTCTTTCAGCAAGCTCGATTGGCACTTGTGAGACGGCTGCTGGAATTTAAGAGCCACGTGGGCCGCTAAAGCTGGTGAGATTGTGAACTATCAATCTGACAGACACTCAAGTGATGTATACAACATGCAAGCCTAAATCTACAACTGATCGTATCTCATATGCACTTTCAGTCTGCTTATTTGATGAAAGACGTCAAATTTTTTTTTTAATTCCAGCTGGTCAGTGACACTCCACTGAACATTTAGCCTCTGTATTTGAGATAATTTGATGTATAGATGGACAGAATATTACATGACAATCTCAATCCCATTTTAGGGGTCCTGCACTCAAATGGTGCCATGTATGAATGAGGGTTTTATAGAAATGATCTTATTTTTCCAATGGGTCAGAGATTGAAGGTTTAGTTGACAGATTGAGACAAAAATTGTTAATGTTTAAAACAGGCATTATTCTTGCTCATAGACTATGTCACATAAGGAACAGGTTAACATCATACGAATGTACAGCTACCTTTGGGAAAAAAACGTTTGGAGAGCATTCATTCTTCAATTTTGTATAATTTGTAGCAATCTGAAAGCCATTATTGGCTTAGTTTCAGATTACATTGGCAACACAGTTTGTTGTATTTGATATGAGACGTTTTGTAAATGATCAGGTGTATCTAAATGTACAGAGCAGCTGGAAGCACATCATGTGACGAGACGGCCGTCAAATAAGTATTACAGTCTCTAACCAACAGTGTTTTTGAGCTAAATGAAACCGTCTCATCACTCTTGAAAGACAGTAATGCATCAGATATAATAAGAATGAAAGAACATTGAAGAAACTGTATGACATCAGGTTCCATTTTAGAACAGGCTGACTGAGAATATGTGACATTCCAGTTATCCTGTTACCCAAGAATGGAAAGCTTGTTTTAACCTATGGACTAATTCTTTCTAGGGACACAGCCGTGGATACATTTACATCAAGTGTGGCCAACATAAATAAATGGCTGTTATTAAAATATGGAACAGATAACAACTCTATTAATGTCACTGACCAACAGAACAGTCAGAATGATAAATCTAAACTACAGGGGATGTCATCTATTTGACGTATCTCCACTTTTTCCTGTTTAGATTGATATCGCATCCTGTTTAATGCCACACATGATGACCAGCTTCAACATCATTTGTCTTTCCACAATGAAAGCAAAATACTATACAATGCAACAATCACAGAAAATACTTGATGCTTAATATACATACACTACTGTTCCGTTTGTGGTAAAAACATTTTCTGAAAGAAATTAACACTTTTACCCTCTCAGTACGGACAGACGACTGACCCCTTAAAATTGTCAATGATCAGTCAAGACACCCCCCTTATAATGTTCTTTTTTCTTTTAATAAATGCATGTTTTTTAACCCTTCTAGTATTTCTACGCCCGCCGCACAAATGTATACCCACACCGGTGTGTATCACAACCAACTACTTCCGCCAAACCACAAATTCCGCTTTCATAAGAATGGTTCCCTCCCGCGCAGATGCCTGTCACAGCAACCTGACACAATATTTCACAGTGGACACGGAAGATTTCACAATCTCCACAGAGCAAACAAGCCCGGGTACAAAACCGTTTTCCTCCCCCAAAAAGTTTGTTGACTAAACTCCCTGGACGTCCCCTGAGCCCCCGTTGCCTATCGATCGCACCACCATGTACTACCCCACAGATCTTCCTTGGTGGCTGTAAACAAGACATCATTTTAACACCCTAACTGCTCTTTAAAGAGGATTAGCAGTACACATATTCTGAAGAAGTGCATATGAGCAAGTGCTGTGCAGGCGGTGAAACACTAAAAGCCGTTTTAAAAGAAGACATGAAATCCAATGCATTAAGTGTTAACTGTCTTTTTAAGTCATAAACATTTTAGCGGCCAGAAACAGAGATTTATACATGCAGGGAAGTTTTTGCTAAAGTATAATTTAATGCTTGTGTAAAGAAAAAGCTAGAAATGCATTAGTCTAGACAGGAAATAAGCTCTTGGAAATTTATGGTATGGAAACAAAACCGATTATTGCCAAATCATGATTCTGTGTTCACTGAAACCCCAATGGAGAGTCTCCACACAATACAAACGATCAGTGATTCTCCTGATGCCTGCTACAATACTGTTCTAACACTACTAGTGTATATCTTGGACAACCTTGAGGCTTCACCAGGAGGATATAATTAACAGAATGCAACAAAAAATGAGAGAAATCACCAAAGAAGAGCTTCAGTTGGAAAGTTTATTTCAGTAGTCTTTCATGGCAGTTAAGACAAAACACTTAAAAGTTTGCAGTTCCAACATGCTAAACAATCATTTAACAAAAAGATCCGAAAGAAAAAAATAAAACACCCAATAGAGAATTTGAAACCATTTAAAAGTGCATTTTCATTCTTTAAAGTGACCAACACTAGAGGGAGATTCACCGTACAATTAACATTTAGGCTAAACCAAGAACCACTTTTCCATTCATGCAATCAGTCACTTTGACAGACGGGGTTTTAGAAAGCAACAGTCCAAGCCTTTAACCAACATCCCTTCATATTTTCAGTGTTCGAGTCGAATGACGGCCCACAACGCCAACGATCGGTCAAAAGCACAGCTTAAGGAACGAAATGCACAGTAGCTACAAATGTATTCTTTCCACGTTAAATAAAACACGTTTCAGCTGGAAGAAGAAGAGTTACAGTGAGATCCGAAACTAAAAAGAAGAACATGTACGGTACATATCCATCCTTATAAATAATACTGCAACTGATATGAACTAGATAAGAGAATATTCATCACATAAAAGTTAAAAGAGTGCATTGTGCAACATCTCTGGTCAAGCTTTAGCAGAGCTTCATACAAACCGAGACATACAGACACATGTGACACACACACTTACACCTGCACACACCTGCTGACGTACAGGGCCATGCATCGGCATATAGCTCACCGTTAGTATACCTGGAGTCGTGCAGACGAACGAAACAAGCAGCGGCACACAACTGGACAACACAGAGGACGTCACACACGCATCCTCATTCGAGTCTCTCAGGTTGCTTTAATATAGTTAAACAGACATGCATACCGACGGGATCACGAACACTCACGCAGTCACGCACGCATTCGAAATGTAGCTCACATGCACATGCAGACGACACACACTGCGCAGATGCACTATACAAAACGTGCTCTCCCACAGGGAGAAGAAAACCAACGCACAAACTCCACCATCAAATAAAGAAGCGTTAATAAGATAAGTTGTAGTCACTTAAGCTTCTGGAGGGGAACCACAAAAAAGAGGGACGACATTTTCATTACAAAGCAGATCAGTCCAAAAAGTCACACTTAGACCAATATAAAAATACAAATTCACTAAATAACTATAGAGACAAAGTTGTATCGATACCGTGTGGGTCTGGCAAAATCCTCTGTTCCTCCCCTATGCTAATGGCACTTATGTTTGAGGGATTAACACTCTGTTCCAAGTCAAATAAACATCATAGTGAACATCTGATCGTCTAAAAGAGTTTCGCACGAGCCCCTTACGATGAGCCGAACGCATAAACGGGGCAGAGGTTCAATGTGTGGCTTAAAAAGCTCTCATTTTGCCCGTGTAGCAGCCTGATACATCATTATTTTGGTCTAATGTGTAAGCGTGCGGTAATGCTGCCTAGCTAGAGACTCTGAAATACTATCTCACTGGGGAAAAAATTCCTGTTAGGCACCTTTGTGATCATTGCAGCCGTGTAAGACGTGGAATGCAGAAACGTGTTCAAAAAAGCTGTTGAAATGTTGCCAAATTGTAAAAAAAAAAAAAGGTTAGATACAGACAAGCTAAGATCTGAAGAACCAGGCACGACAAACTGACTGATCAAAACAAAATCAAAAAACAAAACAAAACAAAACAAAACTAAACTAAATACAAAACGAAAACTAAACAAAAGTTAAAATACAACAAACTAAATACAAAACAAAACTAAAAACATACCAAGTAATGGCTGAAGGCAAACAAATATAAGGCTTTGATAGCTTAGAATTAACATGAACAATAATAAAATAAAAATCAAGGGTAAAGTTGTCAAAAGAGACAAGAAAGCAGGGAGGACGTGTTCAAAATGATACCTCCCCCCCAAATACTCTATTCTTAAACCTAGCGTGGTTCCTTAAAATAGGGACTGCATTTCTAATATTCTTGGGAACTTAATTTCTGGTTATCTGGCATGCGTCCTGTTTTCTGACGCAAATAAAATACATATGTGATATAAAAACAAAAGGGAGTGTTTCATGTGCCATTAATGATTAGGAAGTCACAGTCAAAGACCATTACCACAAATGTGTCTCAACACCTTTATCACCACCCTCATCAACAGCACATTTTTGGCTGTAACACTCATAGCCGAAGGAATGGCGGAGGAAAGAGGGGAGCCAATTCTTTTTGCTGTTCTCCTCTGTTTGACAGACCAGAAACCATGCTGACCGCAGGCTGGGCAAAAATATACTAGCACAGTGCTCGTGTCTGCTGTTGAACATACAACTACAACACAGCAGAACTTGATTTTTTTTCCCTCTCTCGTACTGCTTCATTTTTCGTATCCATTGTTGCCCCGGGTGCCCTAGGCTGGCCAAAGTTAAACTGACAGGCTTCAGCTCTCTGTCAGCCTTTAAAAAGTTGAGTGACCGCTGAGATTGGGTGGAGCCCAGCGAGCCGGATCTCACCACTCACTGGTCCGTTGCTTGGTGGTGTCATAGGCTCTGATGACCTCAGACTGGGAGAGCACTCCGTTCTCATCCTGAGAGAATGCGTAGCCGTCTGTAAACAGGACCCAGAAAACACGCATCAGATAAATACACTCAACTCAAAAACATACTGCTGGCAAACTTACAAGACAAGTGATACAAGTTAAATCAGATAAAAACATGAACATGCAATGAGATGGGGGAAAATGCTAATTTAGCCTTTTCTTAAATCATCACCAGGGTGTACACTTTGAAAAAAAGATGATTTAAATCTGAAGGAAAATAATGTTTGCAAATATTACTAACAGTACCAAAAGTACCATTCTCATATTTTTGAGAAAAAATGCACAAGACAAATAAATAAAAATTATGTAAATCCTTTACATTTCTAAACAATATTATGTAAAATTACATTATGCATGCATTACGTAAATTTTATATATACCATTAATAGTATAATAATAATAAAATAGAACAATTAATCTTATTATAACTAAATATTTTGGTAATAAATAAATATATATTTGCTCAGCAAGAAAAAAATGTGGGAATATTGTCCGTAAACTCAAAAGAGGATTCAAAGACTGTCTGGATTATTCTGTTGTTGGGAGTCTAATTGGGGGTTTAATAAGCCCTTACAACGACCTACATACACTAATGGGACCAAAATGTCTGAAAATATTTGTAGTAGTCCAAATTAAAAAGAGGTCTTTTGTTTTGTCTGCAGAAAGACGCAGCAAAAAGACATCAGTATGCACAACATCCTGACTGCCTGCTTCCAGAAATAAACAAAAAAATTCAAATCGGTCTCAGAGGGGACCTTGAGAAACCGGATAATGGCTTCTATGTGTGTTGGGGGGTTTTTCTTTGATTTGGGTATGCTTTGAGTCGGGTGTTGAGTTTCATAATAGTAATTATCTTGGCAGACTCTAAATGGAAGCTGGCAGGAAATAAGACACTGTGAGTGTTGTAATGTCAGATTATTGATTCTACCTGGAAAAATCGACTACTCTTTCTAAAAAAAAAAGAAAAAAAAAGAAAGAAATGTGGCTCATTAACATCAAATATAGCTATTAAGTCTACTAGAAAAAAAGGTCTTCTCCTTTGATTTGGACTCTAAGTCTATTCAAATCCTAGTTATTTTAATATTAAAGATCTCGCTCATACTGGCGCTATGGTCTCTACAGCACTGCACACTGGGATTGGCCCTTTGATCTATGACTCACCTTATGTCTCAACCGACTCGACCTCTACCTGCTGGCCTGAGGGGGCACATGCAAGAGGCCGAGGAGGGCAATGCATGGTGGGAACGACAGTGGGACATTGAAATGATTAAATATGACTCTGCCTGTCAATCAAAACACAGCAGCACAGCAGCACATGCACAGGTGGGGAATGGGAAGGACGTGATAAACAATGCAGGTTTAATTATGCTGTTAATATGTATCGTGTTTGTAAGGCAACTGCATTAATATTTTGTGGTATGAGCTAAGGGGTAAGAATGCATATAACATCAGACTATCACTGAACGTCCCCCATCCTCACCTAAAAGCAAATAAAGAGAGGTAACGAACAGAAAATAAAAAGAAATGTAAACGTTAAACTATAAGGAAAAATGAAAAGACAATGGTTCTCAACTGGTTATGCTTCAAGAGCCAGATTTTACAGTTTTTACAAACGTATAAAAGAAAAATGATGACAAAAGAAAAATTGTTAAAAAAAATAGATACCAAAATAAATTATAAAATAAACTATTTTTTTTTCTAAACAAAAAATTCCAATGATATTTAATCAAAAGAAATTTAATAAAATTATGTACTTTTTTTTTAAAGGAATGGGAATTTTTTAAAAGTGTCTAAGTTTAGGAAATTGTAATAATGTTATATAATTTTTTATAAATATTTTATATAACTAATATATAAAAAATAGATTTTTCTATCCTTACTTAGCTGCATTTTGCATTTGTTTTCAGCAACCTCAATCAGACTTGTAGCTCACCAGTTGAAAACCACTGAAAGGAAGCACATGAAAACTGGAAGTGTAGTATAACAGCATATCCAGGAAGGAAATGTTAGTAATTTGCTAAGACTGTGTGTGCCTGTGTGTGAACTCTGTGACTGTACATATTACGACCTCATGAATGAGCTTTAACAAGTCAATTTTGGACTGCGATATCCTCAACAAAATTCTCCAGATTTAACGTGGAAGGCCAAGTTATTCCCTGATAAAACATGAGATTTGAGTTCCCGTGCCCAAAAAACAGCTGCCTGAAAAAGAACCCTATGACCGGTGCCATCTCAGTCTAACTTGAGCTTTGTTAATGCAGCTGTTGCTTTCGAGTGATATTATGACTACATTAGTTACTATCTGCAGCTGTCAAGAACAACCATCCTCACCTAATTTTCATGGGTTTTTGTTCAGATTTGTACATCTGTGAGTGTCTGCAGTTGCACATCCATAAGCCCTTGCGTGTGAGAGTGAACCTGCATTTTGATGCTACAGATGGGGATGGTAGGGTGTGTGTGCATCAGTGATTCTGCATGAGTCTGTCTGTGATGTCTGCACTGTGGAGAACATGTAGGTGTGTCTGTGTGCCTGTGAGTGGCGAAGCTCATGTGTGTCGCTGACGTACGGAGTAGATTCTGCTGCATGGAGTCGGACCGGTACAGACTGACGGTGCTCTTCTTAAAGACGTTCTTCAGGAGCTGGGCTCTCTCGGTCAAACTACAGGGAAGGACACAAAGAGGAACAGTACTGAGACACAGACAAAAATGGACGTCTCTTTTCTCTTCCCGCAGAAGAGCGATCAAATTAAAGACAAACTTCCTGCTGGACAGATGTGTCTCCAGTGAGAGGTTGAGGAGACAGAATGAGACCGGAGCCGGGAGAGCAGCCAGTAGGATCATTTACACTTGGAGGTGAATCCTGCTGATCCGCTGTTTTTGCTTGTTCTGTTTTATTATGAATTCACGAGGAACGGCCCTCACCTCTTTCCATGCACCACAGCTCCTGGATCTTTCGACAGTGCCTCCAACTCCTGTACCTCATCAACCAGGGTCTTAAAGCACACCCTTTTCATACTGAAACACAGGGGGTAAAAAACAAAAAAACTTTCTGTCAAAAATAGTGAATAAATATATGGCCTCTTCATCAATTTTGGTTTTGGAATTAAATGGTTATATCTTCGTTTGATTAAGGCTATTCTATGCATCTGTCATTTCTGTCAGTGGACACCACTCCTCTTTATCATTCACATACCTAGCCCATGCCTCTCATACGTGCCACAAATGTTTGTTTAATAAAATGTGATAAATACATACAAAAGCTGGATTTTTAGAAGTTACAGCTTACAGTAATAAGTGTTTGTTACACAAAAGTAAACAAAAAGACTGTTACAAATTATATTTAACCTAATAATACTAAATATGTATTTTTCCAAAAAAAAATTCAATATTTAAAACAAAGTAAGTATTATGTGTTCTGTATTATGATATATAATTTATAATTAAGTAAGAATATGGTGTGAGGATTAGTTTCATAAAAAATAATTATTAAAAAATATTTTCATTATTCGAAGTTTTGTTTTTTTTTTTTTTTTTTTTCTTTTTTTCTTGTGGGCCCTAAAAGTAAAAAAACAAAAAAATATTATAATAAACAAATAAACAAATGTTTATTTAATAAAACGTGACAAATAAATACAAAAGCTGTTACAGCTTTAATTTCTTTAAATAAAATGATATTTTATGCATATTTTATGATCTTTCTTTTAGCAACATGAGAATATAAGGAGATTTGTTCATGTTTAATGTTCTATTATGCTGCTATTTAAGTTTCTGTCACTTTGGTATCAAGCGTGTGCTTGGGTAATAATTTTTTGAATTGCGATAAATTAATAGTGCTTGTAATTTGAATAAAAGAAACTATACATGTGGCGTAGAACTGGTATGCTTTAACTGTCACAGTACCTGATTTCTAATATTTCTTCCAAATTTTATAAACATCATATGTGTAAAGAAAAGTTCGATGTAACTTGCACTAGTATCTTTGGAACACTTCTTGGGATGATAATCATTTAATCTATGGGACAGTGGTTCAAGATGGAAAACATGTTATTTAATACTTACGATGATTTACTTTCTAAAGCAAACTGAGTAAACTCCATTGAAATTAGACATGTCCAAATAACTTGATTCGTTTGTATCCAAATAATTTGTTTAAATTGTGTGGAGCCACTCTCCGTGATTTAATCATGTCCAGCCAAAAATAGATTTTTTGAGTGTAGCAAGCAATTTAAATTATATGTCAATACTTTTAAACTATTTTTTATACTCTTTTTAAACAAATGGTATACACGACACAAACCTCTGGTGACCACAGAGAAAGACAAGTTCAAGGTTTAATGGCTGGTACTGAAAAATCTCAACTTACACTTTGTAGGCCACATCAAACACCAGAGAGGTGATAGGAATGAAGATCAGACCCACCAGAAGATCTCCTGAACTGACAACATCATGTCCGCATGGGAAAACAGACACACACAGACACAGACACAGACACAGACACCAACACCCACACACACACACAAACACAACACACACACACACACCACACACAGACACAGAATGAGAACAGGACAGACAGAAGCCAGACAGAACAGAGGATCAGACAGAGGTACAAAGAGAATCTGCGACTGATTTTCCAAACTGAACCAAAACCATTTAGATGGATCTCAAACATCAGTCTACAAAGAGCTTTAGCTTTCAACACCATCGACCAAAACTTAAAAGATGTATTAGTTAAGGGGATAGGGCTGTGTATCACCAGCAAAGCCACGAAACGATACGTATCACGACTGTATTGAATTTCACCTCAGCAGAATTTAGAATAACAGCTGTTTATTAAACACTGCTTAGTGCCATTTCTAACTATTGGCAGAGCAGGCAGTTCACCTCTGCATTATGAAGGGCCTCCATAACCTTACCACAGTACAATATAGGTAATGGCATATGTTTCATGTTTACATTGTGCACTCCCCACCAGGTACAATATTCTGATTGTTTGCATCTTGTTTTTAAGCCCATAAATAATAAATGTACTTGTTCTAATAAATTTATATTGTAATGTACTCATTCTAATATGTTTAAAAAATAATTTACATTGCTGGTAGGTTATCATTGCACAAATTAAAACTCTCTACAATAAAAAAAAATTTAGAAGAGTTCTAAACTAACGCATCTTTACTGTATCTAACGCGCACACGCTCAAGGCTGATTTATGGCTTATTTATACTTGAACGTCAGCAAGTTCGCTTTGAGTGCGCGCGATGTCGTTTCACGTGGCGGTGTGCACAACATTTTTTTAAAGTTTCCGTGCACCGCTTCCGAAGATGCACGAGTTCAAAACGACTCTAACCGAACATGCACGTCTGTGCCAGCATCTGTGTGAAACAAGCAGTTTGGTGTTAATTTCAGTCACACACAGAGATCACGCTGCGGCCGCACTCAGACATCCAGGAACACACTTTTTAGCGCTGCCCCGCAGTTTTATAAACTAAATAGCTTAATCGCTCAAGAGCAACATTATCTTTCTCAACAAGGAGCTGGGAACATCATTGTTTCTAAAGGAATTAAAGCCATAGCTTCACTGTTAACAGAGAAACGCGGCAAAACAGAGGTAATTCATACATACACAGCATCTCTCTCTCCCTGGCGTAAATGAACAGTTGATGAATCACACTTTTCTGAGAATAGACTTGAAGTGAGTAGCTAAAACTGCAAGCTAACCGCTGGTTTCAGAAAGCAAGCGTGTTTATCTGCAGTGGAGAGAGAGCGTGTGAGCACATGGTTGCCAGGTTGACAAAGATAAGTAGCACGTTTAGCAGATATTTCTGTATTGCGCAAGTGTGAAGCTCTGTTTTGGGGATTACGTCTCTTTATATCAGGCAACCCTGTTGTGTTCCTCTGCGGCCAGATTAAGCCTTGTTGTAGCCTATATATTATGCTTTATTCATTCTTTTTTTAGAAACCTCGCAATTTTCTACTAAAAAATTTTAAATATTAAAATTAAGCGCGGTCCACTGCAGCGCACGTACCACAATATCGATACAGGGCCAGCTGCATAGATATTCGTATCGTCAAATCTCTGTGAAGATACATCGTCGTATCAATATTTTGAACACAGCACTATAAGGGGGGGCTGGAATGTGTCTCATCCTGGTACATTTTAAATGTGTGTGTGACAGATGAGAAGCCAGACAGACAAGAAGAGGTGAAATGAGAGACAGATGAGAGAGGCAGTCGGCTAGAGTACGGATCCCAACTGTTAACTGCTAATGGTACTTCCCAGATCACCTCTTCTAAAACCCTGATCCCAAATGATGACCCTGACCTATCAGAATGCCTGATTTATATGATACGTGGGGTAAGATGTCACCATATTTATATAAAAAAAAAAGGGTCTATCATTACACAGCTGTCTGTGCATGTCAGAAACAAACACACAAAAAGGACAAAGATAGACAGACAGATCAGCATCAGGCATTTTAGTCTAATTAAAGTAAAATAAAAAAAATAACAAGCACACTCTCCCCCATGGGTTTGAAAATATGAAATGCATATGGAAAGTAAAGGAATACTAGCCACTGCAATCACTCCATAGACACCAACCCAAATAGTTAAAAGTGCCTTAAAGTAAAAAAGTTATTTTTCTGCCAAACTACTTCAACTTGGGCTGAGATTAAGAAAAGGCTGTGATGGCCATTATTTGCGTCATATTTTAAAATGGATGAAGTCAGGTATGCATAAACAGCACTATCTGTTATCACAGTCAAGATTACTGGATGTTACCACCAATCATTCTTAGAAAGCGCTGCATGGTACCAAGTGCAAAACTCAGACACATAAGTCTTCATTAATTTAATGAATCAGTTCATAACTGTAGTAGTTCATAAATTTCTTGCAATTCCAAATTGGAACAGAATAAACTCGTTATCTCAAAAATTTCCACAACCAAATCAGACGATTCCTAAATGAGAGCCAAAGCAAGGCCAGTATCAGAACATCCATCTGCCAAAATACACTCATTAATTAAATAAACAAGCAGCGAACAGATTCATCTGTCTTGAACTGGGTGATACTCTGGCAATCAGAGACAATCTCTCAGATAATTATAACAGTTTGTCCTTTCAATGTAAAATATCTTAATCATAACAGGCACATCCAAAGTGAAGAGTGCAAAAGTGAGGAAGCGAGGTAAAATAAAGGGTACTCTGTGGTTCCACAGGGTCTGATTCACAAAATGGAATAATCTAGCGTGGGCTAGTGGGGTGTGAGATGCAGTCGTCTGCGCTTATCCTGTTTGCTTTGGCCCAGCTGCATTGAAAATACCTGTCATTAAATGTCAAAGAGCACCGATCCACCCCCTTGCAATGCCATTCAACATACATGCTTGCGCCACTTGTCTAAACTCGGCACTCCGAGACAAATCAACTTCCTGTAATCGAAACCAGTAAAGGCCCCAGCACAAAGCCGAGAGGCACACCTGCCTGCAGGGATTTACCAAAGGTTTCAGGTGTTCCCAAATTAGCTAATCTACTCACCATTAAAGGAAAACAGACTTTGATGTCTAACAAAACATCAGGGAGGCAGGAAATCCCAAATGACTGGAAATCAAAATGGAAATCAAAAACCCACCCTACTAATGTCATCTTTGACCCTGAATGAAACAAGTGTTCTGTATTGCCAAGTGGAATTAGAGAAAATTGTACATTGGTGAAAAGATATTCATGGTGTGCTGGAATTCGACAGTCCCAGAGGTAACATGTAATTTTCTTTTTGATAATGGCAGTTTAACCATTTTCATTGGGGGCCAATGTATTGAACAATCAGACAGGACCAGAGGGGCTCAAAGACATTAAGTATGAATAAAACTAGTGGTGGGAATGTTAAATTGGAGTCAATAACTAAAAAAGTACAACGTCAAACTTCATTAATATTTTCCTGCCAAGTTGTATGTTATAAATACTCTTAAAAAATAAATAAACGGGTTACTTTGCTATGAACTCTACAATTAAAATTATAAAGTGAACATACAAACGGTTTTAAACACTATGTTTTTTCTAACATTTCTATAGATAGTTCTGGTAAAAACACAAATCTAGTTGGCTTTTGAAAGCATGCAGGCCATAGGTGTATTTTTACAGCAGAATAATAAACCACTATGGCCTCATCTCGGCTGGAAACCAAGGGTGTCCACATCCACTGTTTAGACAGGACATCGACTCCCTCTGTCTCTGCTGGACACATTCTCCAACAAATATACACACACATTATGCAACTTTCCTGCTGGAAAAACCCAGGTAAGCTAGTAGCCAGTCACCATGTTCCACAAACCAGCTTAAACTGGTAGGACTTTGGATTTGTTTATGGCCCTAGACGGTATACCAATGGTCTACAAACACAATTAACAGCTAAAGCTGATTTTTCTAGTTGGACGCCTCTCTCAGCCTTAAAAGCATCATGCATGCAAAATATTAAGTATGCAAATACTTAGAAAGGTAATTGTGCAAAGATATGCACACCTACTGTACACAAAGCATCCCATCCTTTGTCATAAGCAATCAAAGCACTGAATGTGCTCTCCAGAGCTGGCATATGTGCGGTTTGAAGGGCTCTTCACTAAAGTTACCACTGAATAGGGGGTTAGACGATAACATTACCCTATTGGATTTGGCCACATTGTACGTGCAACTTGGACAAAAGCTGATGCTAAATGGAAATCTGACAAACGTAATCGGAAACTCGGTGACAAACAACTCTATATAAGCACCAACTCCTTAAACAGTGCTGTGATTGACATATACACAAACCTTCATGCACAAACCGTAATTAATCAAAATTACTACGTTGCTCTGTCAGAAGCACACACTAACGGACCATTTTAAATCTTCAGTCAGGTCTTCAAACCTGAAAAAGCAACATTAGGACAGCAATTCTTCTTAGCGATTAAACCAGCATACGTTGAGTCTGAGTGTTTATCATTCAATCCCAAGTGGAAACTTCCTCTGGTGAGTACAGGATGGATTAAACTACGATTCACTAATTCGAGGTGCTGGAACGCAGAGTTTGCTGCTCAGGCTGCACAGTGTCTATGAGTTGGCCCAAGAATTCTATTAATACCATCCCTTGTGAATAGTGCGTAACATATGAGAATACACACAACATGCCAGGACATGGTACATTACACCCCTCGGACCACTGTCACACTATTTGGCTTATAGCGGACATACATACCTCCCACTACTCAGACAAAGCCGACTTTATCCACGTTCACACACCACACACACACACACACACACACACACACACACACACACACACACACCACCACACACACACAAGTCCACATCAATGAAGAGTATGTTTTGCCTGCTCTCCCAAAACGAAGATATCACCACTTGCATTAATTTTCAAATATGGCTTTTTATAACCAACAATCCTCAAAAAGTCGAATGTCAACTTGTGTATATAAACAACCTCATTGTAAACGCTCTATCAAAGTTCCTCTAGTCAGTTTGTGGTTTGAATGTGTAGAGCATAAAGATTCAAAGTCCCAGTGGACCAGATACAGCTGGAGTCCCATCTAATGCCTGTTGTTTTTGAAAGAGAGAGAAAAATAGAAGGAGGAAAAAAAGCAAGAGAGACATCTAATTCAAACAGGGCTTGCAAAAACAGCAATTCTCAGTTTGTCTCAAGGCATTGGGAATGGAGGTATTCACAAGGCCTTCGAGTGTCCAGTATGGAAAACACACACTCTAACATCCCATCATCCCACTAAAAAATAACCATACATCTCCATCTCCATGGACTGAGGGAATATTAGGATAAACATATCGCTACCGAGGGCTCAGACGAAACAGCCCGCTGCGGGGTGCCTGAAAACACAAAGAACTTAAATAAACAAACGTTGGCATAAATTCTGAATGTGTAGAAAATTAGTCACTCAGTTGGAGGAATAACACATTATTCAGAGCACATCACACACTAATGTACTGGAAAATATTACTTTAAAACATTCCAAACTTCATCTTCATCTCTTATACTGTGAGGAACATAGGCTACTCAGGTTTGACTGATTTCTGGAGTTATAAGTCAAATCTCCATGACTAGTAAGACAAATAACTTTAGTATTCAAAGTGCCACAAATAGTGAAACTTTCAAAGAAACATCCCACACATTCTTTATAGAGTGGGGTCCAAAAATTGAAAATCTGGAATTCAAAATCAGATAATAAATAGCAACTTCCAGGACATATTAGGAATCATTTTTTACATTTCTAGGTCACTAATCAAATAAGCAAATCTGTGGCATTGATCATGTGAACTCCTATGATCAGATGGTCAGATGTGCTTGCTCCCATTGAGCACAAGGTGCTATTTGGATCATTCCAATTTATGTTACAGAACATGATCATCAGGTTTTACACAAACTTGTGGAAATCGTGCAGCTCAAGTGCTGCTGCCACCTTACCAAGACCAACATAGGTATAAACCAACAAATCCTGACATTTCTGAATTCAGGTTTTTTTCACTTAAATTTTTACATTGGGGATGTTAACTGCTAATATATTCTAGAATAGAAATCATTATAATGATCTCCTTTTAGAATAAAAATAATTGCATTTGGAATTGTTTTTTTATTATATTCTAATATATGTTGTAAATATAATTAAAATGGTAGCTTTTTCCAAACAGGAGGTAAGCGAGCACTGATGATGCCGGTGTCCACACAGTTATATGACGAAGATATTTTGCATAGAGTCGTGACAGCGATACTACTCCTGACAGGTTCGGTTAAAAAAAAATTGAAATAGAGCAGATCACACACACACAGTTTCCAGTATGCAGTGTTACAAAAGCAGCAGGCTGTAGTTTTATCTGCTCTAAAGGTGAAATCTTGTACATCAAAGAGAGTGGAACAAGATGAATGGTCTGTCTCACACAGATACCAGGTGCACTTGAATAAAACAGACCTGTCTGCTGCATTCAATGGAAGAATGGAGAGGAATGCACTACAGAACACTTTCAATGCGGCTACAGCTAACCGTTACATCACGCCTCTGACATCTAAAGATCTTCTTTGCATCGCTGCAGCGCTCGTTTTATCCGCTGTGACTTTCTTTAGAGTGTTATCTAAATTCTACATGCCTTTGGATGCAATATGTGATGTGTGTCTGTTCATAGGTGCATTCATGACATGACTGGCTGAATGCATGTGTGTGTGAATGTGCATGACTTTAAACAGGTGTGTGAGATGAGGAGGGCTTTGTAATGGCAGGTGAGGTGATAGTTGTGTAATCAGCAGGCTCTTGATGTCGAGCACAGTATCTCAAGTTGCCTTGAGTGTGACAAGACTGTCTGAACTAGTGCGGTAGACGACTAGATCAAAAGTATATTGTTAACATTCATTATTTGACAGTGCATAGCAACTCAACATTACTAATTGAGTAGTTGTTTTAAAAAAGTAGCTGACTAGTCAATGAGTCAATGTTTAGCTTATGTAAATTACAACAGAGTGAATCCGGCACACGTGAGATGACGCCAACGATGTCATGAATGGTGCAAAAAAACAGACGTTCTCATGGTTTCTGTCAGCCTCTGGGCAGCCCTTGGTTCATTCAAGAGGTTTTTAGAGCAGTTCAGACCATCTCAAAGGTCTGTGCTTTTATTCTTTATTAACTTTATAAACTTAAGGTTCCCTGTTTCACATTTGTGTGACACTACATTAAAAAATTTAGCTGTCACAGGTTACCATATAAAACTACACCACACAGCTACACGAGGATGTGAAAGAAAATCCTTTTGGAATGCAATTATGTAATTCACAACTAGTCGACACAGGCCCTAAAACTAAAGCAATCAACTAGTAGTTGTTTCTGAAAATTGTTCACCGTTTGCGTAAAAACTTGCATATTTAACACATTTCTCAATACTCCAAACCATTTGGCAATACAATTTTACAGACAAATAATGGACTTCATAGTTTAAGTTCCTTTACTCAACTTTCTAAAGAACTAAACACCTTCAATCAGCAGGGATGCATTTAGTTAATCAAAAGTGACAGTAGAGACATATATAATGTAACAAAATAATTATTATTTCAAATAAATACTTTTCTTTTTAACTTTCTATGTTCTTGCTGTTGGAAATCCTGACAAAAATTTAAATCAAAAAAATCTTAAAAAAAAAAAATGAACTGGGCAAAATATTGATCAGCACAACCGCTAATAATAAGAAATGTTTCTTTAGCATCAAATCAGCATATTAGAATGATTTCTGAAGGATCATGTGACACTAGGGATGCTCCGATCAGGATTTTTGCAGCCGATACCGAGTACCGTGTGTGTTCTGTCATGGTGATCGGCCGATAACGATTCTGATGCTTCAAGCCAGAGATGGGCACTCGAGTTAGTGACTAGAGCTCGAGTCGCATTTTTATAGACTTCAGACTTGACTCAGACTCTACCTAAAATGACTCCAGACTTGATTCTAAAATTTTAAAAGCAACTCGAGTCTTTTAACCTTAAATACTTTTATAACTGATATTCAGAAGGCAGACCGCATCCGCACCCCGGCATCCATCCGAACCGCGAGCCGTAACACAGCACCATTTTAAGTGAACGGCGCGTCAAAAAAGCGGAGCGGATCACATAACCCGTGTTCGGGTGTTTATGGTATATCTTTCAGCGCTATATCTTCTATATTTTTATCAAGCCAAATTTTTTTTTCTGTCACATGGCCTCACATGTATCTAAACGTAAAACTAAAAATGCAATACATTAAATTTTTTTTTTTTTTTTTGGGGGACTTGCTGCTTGGAAGAAAATATAGAGGCCTCGCCTTGGAACTTTAATTTAATACCCCTGACTTATATAATAAAGAAATACTTTATTTGTATTGTTTTGTAATATCTGTGTCACATATTTTCTTGTGTGTCATGGTAGATCGGACTCTTATTATATAATTTCATTACAGAAAAACTGTTTTGAAAATGGCAATGGATTAAAACGTAGACTATAAATAATAGGCTAGATGTACAATAACCTGACCTTTAATACCACTTTTACTTTTACAAAGCAGATCTAGCATATATCTTTTTGTCTATAGCCATAAATCAGCTTCGTAATAGGAAATTTCAATACATGAGGATTCTGATGAGACTTTTTTTAACCAGCCATTAAATACTTGAGACTCCACTCGTACTCGTGACCTAAGACCTGGAGACCGTACTCGACTCAAGTTTTAACGATTTGTGACATCTCTGCTTCAAGCTTTAGTATAAATTGTAATATGTTTATATAATAATCAAAAAAAATATTCCTTATACGGTGAACATTTTTATATGCCTTTAAAATGGGATTTATGCATAACATTATGTATATCAGGATACTTAATATAAGACAAAAATAAATACAAACAAAATGAAGCAGTCTGATGCAGCCCACAAGGTTTATTTAAACATTATCTACATTATCATTGTAAACTGTGGAGGACAAAATAAACATTTAATTAAAAAAAATATTTAAACTCCTAAAAGAACTTATTGGAGTAGTTTGATGCAACTCATTATGTTTAATTTAACATTGTCCAATGTTAGATAGAGGACAAAATAAATAGAAACATTTAAACTCCAACATGGAAAAGTCTGATGTAACACATAAGGTTTAATACTGTCCAATCTCAGACTGAAGAGTAAAAAAGAAATGGAAACATTTAAACTACTGAAAGAACAAAACAGTTCGGTCACGGTTCTACCACTCCGGCTCATGCTGAGGTAATCGCGGGTAAGGGTAATAAAACCACACACTATCTAGATTATCTCCAGTGTGGGTGGACTACTACCCAGGGTTGGATAAAATAAATCATAAATGATGCAAATATTAACAAATTTTTTTTTTTTAAGATACATTTTTTTTTTCATCAGGCAGACATTTCATTTGTGTGTGTGTCTTTGCCTGATCGGGAAGTTGCAGTGACAGAAACGGTGATATTCCAGATAAAGTTTGAAAGGAGTAAAGCATGTGTTAATGCTATTGAGTAGGCTAATATGGCCAAATAAGATATTTTGTTATATAAATAAATGTTCATTTAAAAGCAGCCCACGATCAGCGTATTATTTTACCGTTATCCCTTACGGCTTCGACGAGGTTTTGTTCCGTCCTCCATGCTGTGACAACTCACAAAAGATTATTTTAGCCAAGCAGCGCGGAGAGCTGCTTCAGAAACGTGCCGCGGCTGGCCGGTATAAATACAAGCACCGACTAGAGCGGCCGCGATCAGCTCTGGTGGTCTGCAGTGAGGCGCAGATCAGCTCTAACATCACTGAATCTGCTGTTAAAAATGAACCATCCATTCATCATATCATCATGCCAAACATACACGACAAATTCATTTTTCATTGTTTCTCGAAACGTCATAGCATTTCCACACCGGCGATGACATGACTGCAGCGCCAAATCATTTATGTCCCAATGTACGTCGTCATGTACGTCGTCACACGTTGACGTCATCAAATTGCGATCGGTTCGTGAGATCAGCCAAGTTAGTGAGTACCGATCGAGTCATAAGATGTGATTATCGGCCGATACCGATCTCCGGCCGATCGATCGGAGCATCCCTATGTGACACAAAAAAAAAAAACAAACAAAAAAAAAAAAAAAAAAAAAAAAAAAAAAAAAAAAAAAAAAAAAAAAAAAAAAAAAAAAAAAAAAAAAAAAAACAAAAAAAAAACAAAAAAAAAAAAAAAAAAACAAAAAAAAAAAAAAAAAAAAAAAAAAAAAAAAAAAAAAAAAGCAATAGGTAAGGCCTGTGAAATTCAGCTTTCCCATCACAGGAATAAATTACAATTACATGTTTTTACTCAAATAAATAAAGCCCTGATGAGCATAAGAGACTTCTTTCAAAAACATTACAAAATCTTACCAAAGACTAACATGTTCATATGACTATTTTCATAGTACTCCAAGGCACTTCAAAAGAATACCTACCATGCTATTCTTCTGAAGTGCCTTGGAGTACCATGAAAATGTCAAAATAATGATGCATTGTGTGATATGTTAGAGTGACAATTCAACTAAATAGATTTAATGGTGTGGCATGTCTTTTAACTCTTTCCACCATAAGCGTTTTCCCCTTTCTCTGCCCTTCAGGCAGCTGTGGCAGCAGTCAGAGATCGGTGTGAGGTGGCCCAGAGTTCAGGTGTGTTCAGGTGCGCTCTTCGCTCAGGTGTCCCCCGTGCTCTGATGTAGTGCCGTTGCTATGGTTCCCCTCGGCATTGGGTTACCCTGGGTCTGATCTACTCTACTACCCTACATGTAGAGGGAAAGAGCTGATAAAAGAGCCCACTTGACTGGCCATTCAGGACGGGTGTGCAGGACACACACGAGAGGAAGAGGCTACTGTTACACAACGCCAGACGCTGGGATAAAAACCTTGGATGCTTTTGAGAGCATTTAGACAACGCCAACAATGTGTGCGAACTGAGCGTTCTCATATTGGTGTCCAGACATTACATAAATAAATAGCAACACAGCAAAAACACATGAACTTTTATTAAAACCATACCAAACTATTACAAACACACAAGTATTCTCTCTGGATTCCAGGACTTCTGAACTCTCTGCTCACACAAGCAGGAGTAGATGTTTTTAAATCGCTCTTCTTCACAGGTGACACAAATAGGGCCTATTAGGCCCCATTAGGAGATTATGAGGTGAGAAAAGAGCAGAGACCTGTGGTGCCCCAAGGCCTCATGGAGGTGTAGAGTTTCCAGCCCACTGCTCACCCTAATGAACACACACAAACTCTTAATGCTCAGATTATGGCATAGATAGTGTAGAGTCCCAGGCGAGAAAAAGGGTGGTCTGTGCGTGTTTTATATCACTTGACACATCCAGGGATAAAGATGGGAAGGGTGTTTTTGTAGTTTAGTATAGTTTGAGGACAAATTTGATTTATAAAGCTAGTTAAAAAGTTAATTAATTAATTCCAAAATTATTAAGATTAAAATTTTTTTGTTCCTAAATGTCTTATGCTCTGCAAGGCTGAATTTATTTAATCAAAAACACTGAAAGGCAGTAATTTGTGAAATATTATTACAATTTACAGTATAACACCGTGTCCTAACTACACGCGATGCCGCGACACGCGATAAAGGCTATCTTTTCCATGTTAATCGAAGGTTTTGTCCTAACTAGTCGCGAAAAACGGTTTCTAATTCCGCGACGTCACGGCTGGAACAACAACATACAAAATATAAGACGGTGATAATCTCAGGTACTGATTGTGTGCTTTATTCAATGTTAAATGTGTCTAATGTGAGTTTGAATATCATATTGCGTAACGTTTATAGCCATACTGAAAGCAACAACAGATAGTTTACCTCAGATCTTGAAAATAAATTAAAGCAAACTTGTATGTTAAAACTGTGAACTCACTGCGAACCAACACTTGTATTCCATAACAAAGATGGTATCAGCGACTCAGTATGTACATATAATAGTGTTACAAAGGTTTAATATTTATGAATTAGATTATAAATTATCCATTTCGTTGTGAGTGCAGAGCTCTTCCAGAGAGAGCCCGCCCACACACGCTTCTGATTGGCTGTGATATTTGATTGATTCTGTCGCGTCAAGTGTGGACACCCAAATTGCTTATCGCTGGAATCTTGTCACGTCGCTGTAGTAGACACCTAACGCAGAAAAAAAAAGCCACTTTCTATTTTCATATTGTTTTCTTAAAAAGTAATTTATTCGTGATGCAAAGCTGAATTTTCAGCATTACTCCAGTCTTCAGTGTTGTAGCGTCTGGACCAATCAAACACAATTTTTTATTTGATTTAACAAATCAATTTATTCATTAGATTAACAAATTGTCACAGACCCCTCACCCAATAAACTTGCTGGGTGCCAGGATGTCTGCGAACAACACCAGCCCCCCCCTTGGCCCCATGGCACTAATGCTGATATCACTGGTTTTATGGCCCCAAAGGAATGTGAGTAGCGAAAATCACTACCTCTCCATAGGAAGAGACACAATGCACAGTAGAAATGGACTTTTCTACTAATTAATTCATAGGAAAACCTTTCTTTGAATGAACACATATCCTTCAGATCATGGTGTATTTTGTCTTTGAGATTTTATACTGTTTTATTCAGGCTTATGATGGAAACACTCAGTCCTGTCATCTTGCCTATATGTTATTCTACCATGTTTAGTATCTATGAATTATTCTTCTGATGATCTAAACAAGAGTGTAATATTATATGTTGGTACATAGGCAATATATTAGTGTCCTGAGAATCTTTAGTAATTTCGATTCAATTTCCATATGCAAATTACCATGCTTCCATACAAAGGGTCATAAAACTCCCCAGTATCTCCAAACTCCCACTTGGGATTTCGGCCTTTCTCATTGGACAAACCCATCTTGAAAGGCGGAGATCTTCTCAGACCTTAAAGGCCCGGCTCCAGGGACCCCCCCAGTCGGTGGTTCGGTCAGAAGCAAAGATGAAGATGTGAGAAAACGCTCCAGGACATCCTAAGTTCGTGCCAGGCTTTGGCCTTGACTTGTCAATTCACCAAGATTCTCTGACTCAAACTGGTGCTTTTTCATCACCGACTTCAGCAAAGATCAACTTGAACCTTCAGATTGCATCAAACCTCTCTTTCAGACAGACGAGACGTGCAAGTATTCAAACTTAGTCTTATTAATTGATACATTAGGTATCATTCGCACCTTTTTACAAAGTTGTGTTTGAACTAAGAATCTGATGTTCTCTTCCGGCTGTAAATCTGCTGAATATGCAAATAATTCCATAACTTCATTCCTTATCTCTCTCCTCTTTACTGCTTTAGTTTTAACCCTTTCCTATACCAACTGTATCCGTGTGTGTGTGTGTGTGTGTATGGTAGACCAGTTTCAGTGTTTACTGTAGTATGTTAGACTAGTTTAAGTGTTTATGTAGTTAATAAAGTCTTACTTGTATCACACTTGACGTTGTTCATTGTTTGCTCATAACTGGAGTCCCTAATAATGCAGATTTATGCTACAGGTTCTGTGTAGAGTTGTACAGTAAGAAAGTTATTTCCCTTAACCAGGAATTAACGTTCTTAGAACTTGATAGATAGTTGACCCTGAGAGGTCAAGTAAATATCTACAGTGGATCTAAAATATGAATAGTTATTTATAACTAGTTATGGTTAATTATTCATTTTTCCCCATGAGCTGATTCGCTACAGGTACAAAACACTCAAGACTACATTCACACTGCAGCAGAATATGATATACTCGAGAGTTACTCTGTGCTACACATATGTCCAGCGCGTGTTGCGGGTTTTCATGTGTAGTTTGTGCATGATGACAAATGTAACCCTGGACCACAAAACCAGTCATAAGGGTCAATTTTTCGCAATTGAGATTTATACATCATCTGAAAGATGATTAAATAAGCTTTCCATTGATGTATGCATGTTTGATAGGACAATATTTGGCCGAGATAAACTATTTGAAAATCTGGAATCTGAGGGTGCAAAAAAATCTTAATTATTGAGAAAATCATCTTTAAAGTTGTTCATATGAAGTTCTTAGCAATGCATATTACTAATCAAAAATTACGTTTTAATATATTTACAGTAGGAAATTTACAAAATATCTTCATGGAACATGATCTTTACTTAATATCCTAATGATTTTAATCAATAATTTGAACCCATACAATGTTTTTTTGGGGGGGGGGGGGGGGGCTATTGCTACAACTATACCTGTGCTACTTATCAAATGTGGCAATACTCTTCAGATTTATGAATGTTTTTACTTTAGTTACTGTCGCTACTGTTACAGGTGATAGACACAAACAGAATGATCTTGACTCCTTTTGCACATTCATACAGTAGTTGAGCTGCTATTTTAAGCTGCTATGTGAATAAGACACTTTGAGGCCTGCAAGTAAATGTGGCTGTCAAAATCTCAAACACAGAGTGTGAATATAGACTAACATGCAGATTTAGTGCTCAAATGATCAGTGTCGAAAACTGTTGTGCAGCTTATTATTTTGGTGTAAACCGTGATACTTTTTTTTTTTTCAGGATTCATTGATGAAAAGAAAGTTAAGATAGATAGAACATTTTTGTAACATTAGAAATGTCTCTGCTGTCACTTCTGATCAATTAAAAAAATTCTTAAAAAAGGCAAAAACCAGTAGTGTAAATAAGCAAAACTTTGTTGTTACCCAAAACGTGTTTGTACTGTATGTCTTACCTCTCCTGACATATCCGGGGCCAGAGGAATCAGGGGCCATATTGAGGAGTAGATGCCAAAAAAGACTACCCACAATCCAATGCTGCCCCAGATGGCAATGTGGCTGAACTATAAGCCAGAAAAGATTAGAGAAAACACACAGTGAGTTGAGTAGAGACGTCATTCTGCTGATAATACTTGGCAGCCTGACACTCAAACAGCACAAAACCTCATCTGAAAGATGTAATATAATTTTAGACTAGTGACATTCATAACAACAACCCTTAACACACATGAATTTTACATGAACACATGCTAAATCACAAGTTTGCACATATGGGAGCATGTTACACCCATGTGTTTTTGTTTAATCACATGATCATCAAGCATTTGAGGCTTGAAATTTGCACAAGTGAAACATTGGAACCACATGTGAATGTTCCGAAACCACATGAACATCATGTGATTTTGTGAAAATTATACTTCCAAAATACAGTGCAGTGAAAAAGAGTGGATTTTTTAAACGCATGTCAAATTTTACTATGGCATAAGTATATACAGTAGCATACGTTCACACTAATAGTCAAATGTTTGGAATAATTAAGATTTTACAGTTTTTTAAAGAAGTTTCTTATGCTCACCAAGACTGCACTTATTTGATTAAAAATACAGTAATAGTGTGAAATATTACTACAGTTTAAAAGAACTGTTTCCTGTTTGAACATTTTAAAATGTAACTTATTCCTGTGATGGCAAAATTTACTTTTAAATTATTACATTTTAAAATTCAAACTTCAAAGAGAAAACGGTTCTTTTAAATTTAAATAATATTTCACAATATTACTATTTTGACTGCACTTTGATTTAAAGGGGTCATATGATGCGATTAAAATTTTTCCTTTCTCTTGGAGTGTTACAAGCTCTTGGTGCAAAAAAAAGATCTGTAAAGTTGCAAAGACAAAGTCTCAAATCCAAAGAGATATTCTTTATAAGTTTAGAGTCAACCTACGCCTACCTAAAACGGCTCGTTCTACCACAAAAAAAAAAACAACCCCCCGCATCTCTACGTCACTATCTGGGAAGTTTTGCATAACGCCGCCCAAATGTTCACGCAAAGAAAGAAGGCGTAACGTTATTCTCGCTGTAGTATTGTTGCTGTTGCCGCCGCCATGTTGTGAAGGCGCTGGGTGTTTCGTTGTGAAAGTGAAACTATTTTTTGTGGACGAAGCGGAGTCCAGCCCGGGGTCCGTCACATGTGGTTGTCACAAGCCCGCCGGACGCTCCTTCGTCGAATCCGCCGGCCCCGCCGTTCGGCGTGTGTTATCTGTTTCCGTGTGAAAGCAAAACTACTTTGTTTGCCTTCCAACAGTGGTTAAGTTTTATTTACAAACTTTCCAGACAGTTTAACCCAATTTCAGAGTTTCCAGCGCATTTATGGAGGACTTTCTGGCCGCTACAATGCCGGTTGTTCTGACTCACAGTCTGTAAGTACTTTTTTTTATATTTAAAGAATTTGCCACCGACGATTCAAACAAGAGTTTTGAGCAGTGAGTAGCACTTTTTGTTTGTCATTTCTCCGATCACAAATGCAGACATGGTTTTATGTTTACACGGCGCGGCGCGATGCAACGCAACACGTAAAAAGACAGTATAAGTCATTATAATCCATAATTATGTCCCCACTGGATGCAACAAATGCCTCGTTTATAATGGGTTTTAATGTTTTTGTCTCTTCGCTTCGGCCGGGACACGGCATCATCACAGTATGGTGAGGGGCGTAACATTTCCGTCACATGCTTGAGGTATTCGGCCAATCACAACACACTGGATAGCTGGCCAATCAGAGCACATCTCAGTTTTCAGACCGATGAGCTTTGTAAAAATCAACGCGTTTCAGAAAGGTGTGGCATAGAGAAGAAACAATAATGTACAGTTTGTGGAAAATAATGTGTTTTTTGAACCTTAAACCACATAAACACATTTCATTACACCAAATACACAAAATAATGTTCTTTTTAGCAGCATCATATGACCCCTTTAAATTACACTGACATAACTGTTGATCACATTTTAAATGCTGAGCATTTGCCTTGCAATCACCATAATAGTAATACAATTTCTAATAGTAATAAAATGTAAGCAACAGTTCACTATAATTGCATATGTGAATAAGTGCTTTGATTAGCGATGCAACCATGACATCATCTTTGAATGCTCTGAACTTTTCCATGACATCAGCGGCAGAAGAAAATGGTAAGTTAGAGGTGTGAGAGGGGGTGGAGGAGCGTGTTTCTACTGATAGAGGGACAATAAAGTCAAAGGAAATGGGAGGACACAGTGGAATGGGAGAGAAAAGAGATAGAGGGATGGAAAGAGTCATCCAAACACTCACCATGGTCCAGGACGATGTCTCCAGCCCAGCCTTCAGACACACCGTGATCACCACAAACTGTGAGAGAGACAGGTTCTTATCTGAGGTCGCATGTACACATAAACACATTCGATTGTACAGACATAAGATCTAATGGGAGACAGTCGGCAGACAGGAACCTCCAAACAGTTTCTGTTTGAAGTACAGTTTGAAATAGAGCAGGTCAGCTTCATTTTCATTTCAGTGCTTAAAAAGTTGGCAAAAAAAGGGAGCGAAAATCCTCAGTGAGGCCAGACTCGGCACAGAAGGAACATTTCACAGCAGGACAACCGGGACAAAGTGTCAGGCGACGGGGAGGACACAGAGACGCTTTGTGAGGATCTGAGGGCCCAAATGCACTTACTGTATAAACCATGTTGCCTAAGAGGAGATAGTCTGGTGTCTTTCCGTTTCCAAAGACAGTATCTGTGAGGAGAATCAACAAGAAGGCTTTTAGAGTGAAGGATCACATGCGAACACAGGTCAGTGGGACGGTTGTAGACACTCCATTAAGATGTTGAGCTCAAGAGGGATCAAATGCTCACATTAAACAGACAAGAATACCAGAAAAGTACTGTTTACATACATGATGGCAAAACGCAGTCTCACTGAAAAAATGACCATTTAGACAACTTGATATATGCTTTTGACTCAAGATATTTAAATTCAGGATATTTAACATCTGCAACTTTGATTTTGTTTTTATTAGAGGAACAACATTGGGTATTACATCCAAAATATTTTTCCACAAATGCTGTTGACAGAGCTGATTTAAAAAAAAAAAAAGTAAAAAGTGTTTAAAACATTCTCTAGGCTGTCCTGTTAGGGACAGAGCCATGGATTAGTGGAGCTGTGGTGCTCATGTGGGTTATGCAAGTTTGAATCTGACCTCTTTACGGATTTCTACCTTTTCTCCCCATTTCCCATCCTCAAAGTGGAAAAAGGACAAAAAGTTTTTATGCTTGTTTAATCTGAACCAACAAGCTTGTAATGAACTTATTCTCCTCTTATAACACACCTGTGCTCCAATGGTCATGTGAATAAAAGGTAACAGTGGGTGCAAAAGGAGCTGCTGACAGGTGTACAGAGAGCTTTGGAAAAGAGATCTCCGCAAATCATTAAGGATAAATTGACCGTTGAGACAATCTGGGTTTTCTTGACTTTTCAGGATGATAGCTATTGGCTTGTGCTAATTGCTTCAGCAAACATCTCCGATTAAATAGTACAAGTTCTGGCTTAAAATCTGGGAAAGCCACATACAAAAGTGCACACATGGCAGTGTGGTTTAGTGGAGGAGTATTAGTCATTCTCCGATTGTAAGTGAGAGAGGATGATCCAAAACCATCAGCGCTCTGGCACGGCGAAACACAACGGACACCACATGTGGATCAGGAAGGTATGTGTGTTTCAGTGTGTGTGTGGTGCTGACAGGCTGTCAGTCAGAGAGTCACCAGTGCTTTGTTTAAAAAGCAGGTCTGATTCTGACTGTGTGGTCCTGCAGTCAGCCAGATATTTGTGCTGACAACACACACACACACACACACGAAATCTGTTCACATGCTTGACACAATCCTTTGTACATGCTTACACTTACGAATACATGTAAAGAGCAACTTATAGACCACAGAGTAATTTATTAAACTATACCAAAATGTTAACCTAAGAATGAAAATTGTGTCATTATTTAGTGTCAAGCTACAAAAAACACTATGGAAGTGTAGATCTGTTGATAGATTTGCGTGAGGAAAAGCCTAAAATTTAAGTCGTTATTGTCTAAAATTTATTTTAAAATTTATTGACTAAGAAAAAGTGACTTGTGAATCATTTTGAGCTCAATCTTTATAATTCAGTGGATCACGTTCACAAAACCTGTATGAACGATTCATTCATAAAGTTTACCTCACTAAATCCAAATAATCCATTTACAAAGATCATCAGCGAACCATTAAATTAATTAAATATTAAATTAAAATTAGGCCCATTTCGTCACACAAAGAAATCATATGACTTAAGACTTAGTACACAAGATTTTTTTATGCTTTTATAGTGCAACTGTATATCTTTTGAAGCTTGGCAGCCACAGTCCTCATTCGCTTTCATTACAGTATATTAAAAGTAAAAAGGATATTTTTCAAAACTACTGCTTTTGTGTTTAATGGAAAAAACTCATATAGGATTGGAACGGCATGATAAATGATGACAATTTTCACTTTTGCATGAACTATTGCTTTAAATGTGGAAATGGAAAAAAGGAGAGAATGTGTGTGCACGTGTGTGTATATGAGCGAGTGATCTTCAGATATTCATGGTGGCCAATGAGAAGCAATTAAACTGAAGCGAGAGCAGACCCGTCTTTCAATATGACACCCACTGACCTCAAAAAACAAAACTGAACGCAGTGTGAGAGAGCGTGTGTATGTGTGCTTACCGTGCTGGAAGGCCTTGAGGGGAAACCAGAAGAGGATGACTGAGTGAAATAGGCCGTTCAGACAATGAGCCCAGAAGACCTGCAGGAGAGTGGAGGAGGGGTGGAGGAAAAAAAGAGAGAGAGAGGCATGAGAAAGACAGTGGCCACCATAACCCTGCCGGTGACCCCTGACCCCAGGCCTTTGTGCGCTCTCAGCGCTAGGCTAAGTGGAAGGTTTGTCAGGCCTCCCTGCTCAATGGCCACCCCGCTGACAGACACTTTGTATATCCTGTGAGTGAGGAGAGAGCAAGAAAGAGGGAGAGGGGAGGCACGCCAACTATATGAGAGATGTCAGTAAGGGGTGTTTTTCCGCCATCCCTTCTCTTTTCCCTGCAGTTAGTTGCCTCATCGAATTTCCCCAATCGTTCCTTTGTGAGTTGTGAAAAAACCCCAAATCCTTCATGGATACTTTTAGTACAAACACAGACAAGTTTAAGAAATTAAGATGTATGAGTCTGTCGCTACAGTGCATGGTTATTTGGGAGCATGGAAAAACTATCGCTTACACAGGTACGGAATAAAGACTTTGAGTGTCTGTGACTGTATACATGGGCATGTGGACTTTGGATGTGCCATTTAAACAAATATCCTCCTCCAAAACCGCCTTGTTTTGAATTTACATTATGCATGGACGTGGCCAATCAAAACACTAATGGGCGATGTAGCATGAAACAGCCGTGAAATGAAATCAGGCCCGTCACAGGTCCAGTTTCCAAACCCCACTTTTTTTTTTTTTTTGGTGTTGCTCTTTTCACCTCTGCAAAGTCTAAGACCGTTCACTGCCCACAGACACAACAGATTATTTCCATATTTATAAGTAAAACAGCATAATATTTGTGCTGAGAGGCAGTCAACAGTATTAAAAACAGTATTAAAATGTCAATTTTTTTAAATTAATTCACTAAAATAAATACAAACAAATTTCTCCATATGAACAAAAATGTTATTAGAATGAACCATATTTGTAGAGTCTGCTAGAGAGGAACATTTTGTGAATGAATCATTCTTTTGAACCAGTTATTTTTAATGAGTCATTCAATTTAAACGGATTCCCAAAGTGCTTAAAGGAACAGATCACCACAGAAATGTAGTTGTCAGCTTCTAAGGTAATTTTTCTCAAAAACGGTTTTATTTCTATCAATAAGGATTTAATTGCAATAAATTCATATAACAGTTTCATGTGAGGAAAAATACTTAAATTCTTTATTCAATTATCAACACAAATTTTTTTTTTAATTACTGTAATTACATAAAAATATGTATTTTACAACAAATGTTAAATGAAAAGTGCTGTGAACGTATGGGAACCCTTACAAGTCATGCAAATGAATAAATTATCACACCCACACTTCTGTTCAAAAGTTTGGGGTCAGTAATATTGTGAATTATTACAACAATTTAAAACTGTTTTACTGTTTTCTATTTTAATATATTTTTAAATGTCATTTATTCCCATTATTGCAAAATTGGAACTGAAACAGTTTTCCGTTTCACTTTTGATTCATTTAATGCATATTACCTGGATAAATGCATTTTAAATAAATAAATAAAATAAAATAAATAAATCTTACAGACCCAAAAATGAATAACTTTCCAATGCTAGCATCTGACAGAAAGGGCTAGAATCTATCCATCTTTTTCCTACGCCCCATGATGTTTTTCGCAAATTATGGGAGTAACTTCTGTTTACACAGTAAACAATCAGCAAAAGGTTCGCTCTATGAACGCAATAAGCATTTTCAAAAACTGGGTATTATGAGGTGACATTACTTTACTCACCCACCTTCAACCATCGATCATTAAAAGGAAATTTAAAAGTGTAAAGGTATTAAATTACTTTCAACATACCATGAATAACTCCTAAAGATCCTGCTTCTATCCGCAGTAATATTACAGATTAGTAAAATATCATTATAGTAATACACATGTCTATATTTCGTAACAATTACATTTTACAGCATCCATGTGAAAACAAACCTGGAACATGAGGATTTGGGGAGAAACTTAGTGCATTCCATGGAAATATTCACGGTTTATCAATTGGGTAAATTGGGAGAGCAGACCGCAAATGCACAGTATATGTTGTCTTTTTCATTTACTTACAGCGGAATACAAAGGAAACATGAAAATAATCAGGAGGAAAATACTGCAGCGGCTGAAAAGAGCTATTCCCCCTTAACGTTATTCCCCTGCCTTCTGAAAATAGAAAATGAATGAAAATGTACAGCCCATTCAGTCAAAATGATGGATAAGGATTATTTGTAGCACAATCTTATGATTTGAAATGATTTGTTGCAGTCTTTTTGAGAGGAACTTCCCCAAAACGGAAGTGCCTCCAATAATTTTAAATGCAGTAGGCTTGTTAGGAAAAAGGTGGATAAATGATCCTCAATCTGTAAATGTTGAATCACAAGTTTTTGTGGCAGCTATGAAATCTCTTGAGGGGGATGGGGTGCAGAGAAATGAGAGGAGAATGAGAGAGTGGGAGAAAAGAGGAACACCCTGATATTGTCTTGTTCTGTGTTGTTTCACAGAGGCCCTGTACGACCTCTCGGTATCTCTGCCCTGACCCTCTCACCTCCGCTATCGGCAAAGCAAAACAAAGCTCAGGGCTCCGGCCCTCAGACAGCCAGCTCATCCTACACCTCTGAAGGGCACTATAGCTCACCCCTCCTAATCTTTGGAATTAAATTCATACTTAAGGTTTGGGGTTTATTCAAATATATAAGCCTAAGCATTCAAAAATTGTGCACAAGTATTACATTTTTAAAAGTTTTCAAAATTTTCATAACACATCCCGCACTAAGCTATGGACATGAATCCATTCTACAGTGATTTGACTTGAGATTTTTACATAGTAGGCAATAAAACGCAACCACCTAAAACACAACATGATCCAAGTGCCATGTGAAACAACCTGCTCTCACCCTCGCCTGGTGCTTTACACGCACAGTCCTGCAATGAATGCTAATGAAATCGATAAACGTTCATAATCATTTGTCACAGGGAGGCCCTGAACTCCTCAGTTTCTAAGCAGGTTGCTAAGAATGTAGGTGTGAATGGCCGTCTGTCCTGCCTGAAGCAAAGCACTGCATTCTGTGTGACAGCTTAATTGCTTAAACTAGCATGAAAGGATAAACTTTATTTTGTGCCAACTATTGCCAGACGCTCTAATAAGCCTTCTCCAACTATGTTGGGCTACAAATAAAGCCAGAAAGGGAGAGAAAGAAAGAGAGAAAGAGGCAGAAGGAGGGAGGGATGGAGGCTGCTGTGTGTTGAATGAGTGCAATAACCGCTATCCTGGGGTCTACGAGAGGCTTTGTCGTTATTAGGGAGACTTTAGTGTCAAAGCTATGTAATTAAATGTGAAAGGGGACATGGTGGGTAAAGACCTAAATATTTCACTCTCTTTGCTTCTCCCCAATCTAATGCATGATCTTTCTCTCTGCTTTATTTACAAATAAAGTGTCTGTTCTGTACACAGATGACGTGTAGTAGTCTGAAACAGGGATGCGGCACATGTACAGCTGGTTCGATCATCAAATAAAAAGTCTCCAATAACATCTACATGAACACTTCAGATCACGTTAGAATCAGCCATGATTCAGCATACATGTATTCCTATATAGGAACATATAATTTACATTAAACAATACTAAAATTAATGCAAATATCAGGATATTTAAGGAGTTGCACACAAATAGACTATTTTGGTAAATGAGTTTAACCAAGTCATAAGATCGTTTAAGGGTTCTGTGAATTTAACCAATTCTTTAAAAAAAACAACAAAAAAAAACATTCTGACTCAAAAGAATCTTGGGTTCACAAATTGGACAATGCTACAGTTGCAACAGATGCTCTCATTACCTTCCTCTATATATTCATTAACGTCTTTGTTCCAAGTAGGCATATGACGGTATGAAATTTTCAAGTTGTGATTAATTGCAAATGCTTTTATGACAGTATACAGTATTATCACAGCATTAAAATTTAGTTGCAAAAAGGTTTAATACCTTTTTCTTATAACAAAAAGAACTGAACATTTACATACAATAAAGTAATACACTAAAAATTTATACATTTTAACATTTCATATAAAGACCAATAAGTAACACTTTACAATGTTATCTCATTAGTTAACCTTAGTTAATGCATTAACAATTAATAATGAGCAATAGCTACATTTGCTACTGAAGTTATTAATCTTTGTTTAAAAATACAACTGTTAGTTCATTAAATAACAGTTGCACCTTTTGATTTTAACAACGTGTTATTAAATATTGAAATGACCTAAGAAAACTTTTCATTGGCAGTTTATGTTAACTAATGAATTAACTAATGTTAATTAATAGAGCCTTAATGTAGCCCCGACCCAAGTGGGTCAAATATGGACTAACCCAACTTTTGGATTAAAAATTTAATGTACAAATTTAACCCAACGGTTGGGTTAGTCCATATTTGACCCAAAGTTGGGTTGAAACACCCCAGCATTTTTTTTAGAGTGTGTGACCAACAATAAAGAATCAAAACTATTTTGAAACAATATCTAGGGGATGTTGTAGTCCAGATTAAAATGTAAAAAAAGAAAAGAAAAAGCCTATTAAGTCTAAATATTTAAGTTTTTGATGCTGTGATGAACACCACTGCGAATACAAAAATCTGAATGGCTGTTTAAACCATAGAAATACGTTTTTAGAAAGCAGCTAGCTGCTTTGTTTATGGGGTTTCCGGGGTAAAGGCAGCATTTCTGCTGTTCAGCGCCATCTGCTGTCAGAGAGTGAATGTGCGCTTTCATTCAGCGCTTCTCCTTCAAGTGTTCCGCCATGCGCTTCTCATCCATGCTTGTTTACATGAGAGTGAGCATGCCTCTTTGACGCAGCATACAGCGGTGTTGTGCATTGTGACCAGTTGATGTGGAAAATATTCTTAAAATGCATACCCCCCCCCCCCCCCCCCCCCCCCCCCCCCCCCCCAAAAAGAAGACCCCCTCAAAAATCAGGATAAATATTGTAATAAGTAATTATTCACAGGTATTGTTACAGTGCCATGATAACAATATCATGCATATTCATTACCGTGATATATCCATTACCTAATACCGGCACGTCTAGTTCCAAGCAAATATATCACTCTCATTATTTCATTATAGAGAAATAACAGAAAGCAGCCTATTATGATTTCTAATAATATACAATTCACCCTTTTCCAATAAAATACTCTTCTGTTACTGATTATTCTACTGCATTTCCCTACTTCCACGCTTTATTTTATTGTATATTATACTCTTCCTCTTCCCCATTAAAGCTTTTTATTTTTTTTTGCATTGAACAATTAAAGTAAGAATTATGTGTTTGTGTTACAAATGGCCAGTAAATCGGTGTCTCCCTCCTAACCCCAGGGGTTGTGTTGTCTGTAATCCGTGTCAGTGTGGTGGTAAATGGGTCTCCACGGCTGTGGAGCAGGGCTGTGAGGTGACACCAGCGCAGACACGCCGGAGCTGGAGACGAGACAGCTTTATTAACACAGAGAGACACAAAGCCAGCAGTCACAGACACCTAGAGAGGATAGAAATATGCTTGTCCTATATTCCACTATTAAGATATCTGAAAGCTATCATAATTTTACTAGGACATATCGAGCATCGTAGCATCTAAAACTGGGTCTACGTCCTTGAGATTAAAGACAAACTTGACTAACTTTTATTAATAACATTAACAAACATTATTATTTTAAATAATGCTTTAAAAACCAAGTAAATGTACATATAAAAAGTAGAAAAACTTCATACAAACGTTCATATATTAGATTCTTTGAGTGCACAATTTTAAAAGTCTAAATTAGGAGTGGTTTATATGTATACATATTAGACATTGTGAACAAAGCTTGACATTGGTACTGGCTTAAGAGAGTTTATGATCTTCTAAAAAGGGAGATGAACACTCAAAGACATCTCAGATAAGCAGAAAAGCTGACAGAGAGGGACAGTTTAATGGACGGCTAAACCAACAAGGTATTGCTATTAACTTGCCTTTTTACGGTGTAGGGAGTCGTAACAGGATCTGTTTGTTCAGTGGGGTTTTTAGCCTTGGTGCTAAACTGTTCACCAAACACAGGTCAGTAAAGTGTACACAGCATGACCTGTCTACAGGGTCATCATCATCATCATCAATGGAAATGAACTAAATCACTAGTTTATTTATACATTTATTTACAAGAGATTCATTACCTTATGGCATATGTTTCAAGAATTTGTAATATGTTAGAATTATAAATATGTGTTTCATCTGCCTCAATCATGCTTTATTCCTCAATCAGTGGGCTGTTCATCTCTGCAGCCCAAACACTGATGGAGATTCAGCTAAACTTAGATTTATACTGCATGTTTGAGTGTATTTACCTTGGTGTTGAAGCCCATTGCATTCTGGGAGGTTTTGTAGAGTTCAGGGTACTTGAGCATGTTCTCTTTCCTGCAGGAGCGTTCGAAGATGCCCAGAGTCAGAGGAGGCAAAGCAGTGAAGATCTAATAAACGAAAAAAGGAAAAAAATAAATGACACAGTTTTTAGTTTAAATCACAGAAAATTAAGCCAAAAGTCAAACTGTTGCACAGATGCTATAATTTATTATGAAAACTCATACTAAATTATGAAAATTCAAAACAGAAGCAGATGTACTAGTACTTCACTAGTAGTTTCAGATATTTAGGCCCCACAGCAATGTTTTTTTTCCCCCCCAGGGATATTACTACAAGCCGAGAAGAGTCGATGAAAAGAGGCTTGGTCGACCAAAATTTTACCAGGCGCAGAAAAAAAAAAAAAAGTACAAATCCACAGCGAGTGGTGAGTCCGTGACAGACAGATCGTTAACGACTGGTCTTTGTGGTAATACAGTACATTGGACAGGACATTCAAACGCTCGCCTATCATTCATTGACCTCAAATAATCTGAAATATGTTAGTAGCAGCAACTTTACATGACTGCTCCATCTATGTTTCCCTAGAAAAATGTGCGCTATTGAAGCGTCTGTGCTTCAAATGTGAAAACTGAATAGCAGTGCGCTCACGCATACAGATTGGAGGGCTAATATTTTTTTGCTGCATAGAAGAGTAATGCATCTTTCGAATCTGTAAATACTCTGCGTTTATTTGTGTGCACTCACATTAACTACAAAACTTGCGCTTTTGAAACTAATGAAAAAAGATGCCTGTTTTGTCTGCCTCTGTGAACTTGAGTGCAAAACTCTGTGTATACTTGCCTTACAGACATGAAAAATATATCTATAGAGAGTGAAATGTTCACTTTCAAATGAACCAATTCAAATAGATTATGTAATCTGTGTGAAACATACAGGCGCATCCACTACTGCAGAGATGGACCGATGTGTCGCCCGAAACCCCCCCCCCCCCCCCCCCCCCCCCCCCCCCCCCCCTCATCTCTTAAACCGAAAACAAAGAAAGCACTAGTTTATCAATAAATGATTAAAATATTAATGCAGCCTCCTTACTACTTTTCCCTGACACATTCATAATCATTACTTCTGCTGGTGTGCTGTGGCAAGCTTTATGCATGTGCTTGAGTGCTTATTAGGGTATGTAGGCAATTAAAGGCTCATTATTATGATTTAAATGGTTTATTAATAAACGTGCAATTAGTCGACTAATGCTTAAAATTAATGACTACTAGTTGACCAGAAAAATCTTTAGTCGAGGGCAGCCCTAATAAACACTGAAAAGAAAAATAAATAAAAATAGATACCTAAAAATACATAGCAGTCTAAACAACTACTTTCTATCCTGAGCACCAGACGTGCTCTCCTTGCCTGCCATTTTCATTTGCTTGCTTGGTGTAGCTCAATGAGCATGTAACTTCTGGCATTTATCATATTTGCACTCTCTCTCTGCAAAAATGATTAAAAAACGAACATCTGCCACTGTGCCTGCAGCTTGTTAGCGGATCTCCTGGATGCTTTCATTTCTCTGCAGAGCTCTAACGTTTCTCCGTGCAGCAGCTGTTGAAAGCGAGAGGGGTGGTATTATGGTCCAGAGAGGGTTGCGGGGTCAGTCGTAAGTGTCTCTCACTGGCCCAGCTGGAGCGGCTGACATGGTCGGCTGGCCTTTTCCATTCAGGGGTGGTTTCGGGCCGTTGCATCCAACAGACCCCCTCTGACGCGATGGAATTCCTCCTCTCTCAGATAAAGAGAGAATGCGCCAGGCCGAGTTGTTACTGGCCTCACAACGCCAATGATCCATTACACAGGGCTGATGGGAAGCCGTGTTCAAGTTTTGTTCTTTGTTCAGGCGTAAAGAAATAATTTCTCGGGACAATCAGCGAGTCGGGTGGCTTAGTCATTTTTCCTTCGTATCTTCGTTTGTTTATGCAAAATGGAAAAACGTACTCCACCTAGAGCATTTTTTTCCTGAATAACTTTCCTTCCTGTTGAAAACATGTTAATTAACAGCATCAATTCCTATCACCAAGCCCTAAGGCAGCCCAGTTCACAGGACTCCACCCAAACGGCTGTGTGTGTGTGTGTATTTAAATGTGTCTGGATTCAACCTGTTCCTTTATCATCCACCGCTGACCTGTTTAACGCAGCTCTTTGGGGCATGAGCGTCTGTTGTTGCAGCACATTCAGGACATAGTTCTGGGCACGGAGGGAATACGGACTTGACAAGCGGTCATAAATAAGAGGGAGATTTTTCAGGATGGCGCTGACACGGGCCACAGTAAAAGAGCCGGCTGGGGTGCCGCGGCTAATGAGTTTCTTGCCTGAGCGCGACAGGGGAGGCGTTTTAACACATTTCCTCTCAGAGTAATGAAGAGGGGAGAGTAAATCACACACCCAGACGGACGTGTGAATGCAAACACTCTTACCACGTTGTACAGGCCGATGCACCAGCGCTCGAACAGAATCTGACCGGAGAAGCCGTTCACAAATGCAAACCAGATCTGAAAGACAAAAAGACAATGAAATGGTAACAGACTCATTAATGTGAATATTTAAAACAAAATTTGGCATGTTACCCTATTATATAAAGCACATCATTAAAATAAATTTAAGTACAATAATAATAATAGTTTAATTGAGATTTATAAATACATAAATAAAAAACACAATTAAATTTAATTTTATTGTTATTATTCAAAAAGTCTTTTAAATAGTGTTAAAAAAGGTAAAAACTATAAAAAAAACGATATGCTTCCCAAGTCGTCCTAAAGGAAATGGTAACATATTAAAAGGGCAATGACAGGCCATATGATAATCATTACTACATAAATGTGTGACTAAAAGGTAAATATATACCATCATTAATCATATATTCCCCACTTTGTGTGCGCTTAACTCTGCTCCTAGCGGATTTTAATTTAGGTTGATCGATGGCTGTTGTTTTCTGTGGGGCCTCTCAGTGCTTGAAATTACACGCGAGAGAGCGATCTCTCATGAAAGCAGCAGTGAACTGACCCAATCAGTCCTTTCTACAGTCTCATACACTGGATCACTGCAAATGGTTTGTTCCAAGATCAGTCTTGGAGAAGAAATAAGCCAGCTTTGGGTCACTTTTTCATATACATAGTGGGGTCCAAAAGTCAGACCACTATTGAAAACTCTCTATTGTGTTTTTTTATTATTATATAATACTATTCTTAAATAATTAGCAAGCAAACCAACACAAAATGTATAAAGTAATTTTTAATTTCATGTATTTAAATAAAAAATAAAATAAAAAGTTAACATTTACAGTTGGGAAAAAAGTATTTATGTCAGCCACCACTTGTCAAGTTCTCCCACTTAAAAAGAGGAGAGATGCCTGTAATTTTCATCATAGGTATACCTCAACTATGAGAGACAAACTGAGGAAAAAAAATCAAAAATCACATTGTAGGATTTTTAAGAATTTATTTGCAAATTATGGTGAAAATAAGTATTTGGTCAATAACAAAATTTCATCTCAATTCTTTGTTATATACCCTTTGTTGGCAATGACAGAGGTCAAACGTTTTCTGTAAGTCTTCACTAGGTTTTTACACACTGTTGCTGGTATTTTGGCCATTCCTCCATGCAGATCTCCTCTAGAGCAGTAATGTTTTTGGGCTGTCGCTGGGCAACACGGATTTTTAACTCCCTCCAAAGATTTTCTATGGGTTGAGATCTGGAGACTGGCTAGGCCACTCCAGGACTTGAAATGCTTCTTACGAAGCCACTCCTTCGTTGTCCGGGTGGTGTTTTTGGGATCATTGTCATGCTGAAAGACCCGCCACGTTTCATCTTCAATGCCCTTGCTGATGGTAGGAGGTTTTCACTCAAAATCTCACGCTACATGGCCCCATTCATTCTTTCGTTCACACGGATCAGTCGTCCTGGTCCTTTGCAGAAAAACTGCCCCAAAGCATGATGTTTCCACCCCTATTCTTCACAGTAGGTATGGTGTTCTTTGCATGCAACTCAGCATTCTTTCTCCTCCAAACACGACAAGTTGAGTTTTTTTCCAAAAAGTTCTATTTTGGTTTCATCTGACATATGACATTCTCCCAATCCTCTTCTGGATCATCCAAATGCTCTCTAGCAAACTTCAGACGGGCCTGGACATGTACTGGCTTAAACGGGGGGACACGTCTGGCACTGCAGGATTTGAGTACCTGGCGGCGCAGTGTTTTACTGATGGTAGCCTTTGTTACTTTGCTCCTAGCTCTCTGTAGGTCATTCACTAGGTCCCCCCGTGTTGGTTCTGGGATTTTTGCTCACAGTTCTTGTGCTCCTTTTGACCCCACGGTTAGATCTTGCGTGGAGCCCCAGATCGAGGGATATTATCAGTGGTCTTGTATGTCTTCCCTTTTCTAATAATTGCTCCCACAGTTGATTTCTTCACACCAAGCCGCTTACCTATTGCAGATTCAGTCTTCCCATCCTGGTGCAGGTCTACAATTTTGTTTCTGGTGTCCTTTGACCGCTCCTTTGGTCTTGGCCATGTGGAGTTTGGAGTGTGACTGTTTGAGGTTGTGGACAGTTGTCTTTTATACTGATAACAAGTTCAAACAGATGCCATTAATACAGGTAACGAGTGGAGGACAGAGGAGCCTCTTAAAGAAGAAGTTACAGGTCTGTGAGAGCCAGAAATCTTGCTTGTTTGTAGGTGACCAAATACTTATTTTACCGAGGAATTTACCAATTAATTCTTTAAAAATCCTACAATGTGATTTTCTGGATTTTTTTTTCTCATTTTGTCTCTTATAGTTGAGGTATACCTATGATGAAAATTACAGGCCTCTCTCATCTTTTTAAGTGGGAGAACTTGCACAATTGGTGGCTGACTAAATACTTTTTTGCCCCACTGTACCTCTATGAAGTAGTTAACAATGTTTAAGATAAAACATAAAAATATTGAAATTTTATTGATTTTATAAAAATAAATCAAATAGTAAATAAACATGTCAATTATAACCAAACAAATAAATTACAATTATATTAAAAATGGCATTCAATATTTTATATTTTCAGATATTGGAAATATTTTCTCTTTTATCTACACCTGCCCACCAGTTAAAAAAAAACACATTTTTAGATAATATTATATTTTGATAAAAAGATTAATAGCCTACTATCAACAAGAACAGCTGTGAGATGAGTGCATGTAAAAACAGTCAAGCCCCTGCTTTAGCAAACATACTGCCAAGGTTTTCAAAACATCTAAACATAGAGAAGCCCCACTATCTTGTCATGCGAAGCCACAACCTAGGCTTAACACATCATTACTCAGAGGACAACCCCAGGCAGGAATGAGAGAGGAAGAGCGTTAGTGCTGGAGGTAAGAGAGAGAGAGACTTCAACAGTTCCCATGACTTCAGCCAGAATGGTTCGTAAATCAGATGCTGTTTCCCACCTTGATCAACCCCCAGTGTCTCATAGCAGAAACAACTGATCACAGATCAGACTTTCTATTACACAAAATGAGTTTAAGACTGTACAAAAAACAGATCAGTGCAAAAGGACTAGATTTAACTATTTAAAGAACTGAAAGATGTGAGTTATTGGGCTTAAGGGCGGAGACCAGGGAAAAGACCACAAATGAAAGGAGAAGAGAGAAGAATGTGTATCTAAACCATATGCCATGGAGATGGAGTTCATCACTTAATATCTCTATTAGTTTGACTAGTCTGGCACACAATTCTGTCATAGTCATCTAGAAATCTGAGAATGTGATAATATCTCACAGCAGCTGTTTTAAAGAGGGGGAAAATCTGTAATCAAAAATGCGATGAGAGAATGAAAAAGACGACAATATAAATATGGCAAAACACAGGATCATGTGACACCAAAATTTAAACAGACAGGTCTTTCAAAATTCTGGTATTTAAAGACTAATTTGCAATCTACACTGTTCAAAAGTTTGGGCCGGTGAGATTTGTTTTTGAAGGAAGTCTCTTATGCTCAACAAGACTTGATTTATTTGACCAAAATACAGTAAAAACAGTAATATTGTGAAATATTAATATTAAAAAAGTTTTCTATTGAATACATTTTAAAATTGAATTTATCCATGTGATGCAAAGCTGAATTTCCAGCAGTCATTACTCTAGTCTTCAGTGTCACATGATCTTTCAGAAATCATTCTAATATGCTGATTTAGTGCTCAAAAACTGTTTCCATTATTTATATTTATGCCGAAATTAGTGTAGCTTATTTTTGTAGAAACATAATACAGTTTTTCAGCTCTCATCTTTGATGAGATTAAAATTTTTACAGAACAATAACTTTTTCCCTCTCACAAATTGATCACACAGCTTCAGAAGGATTGGAATATAATGCACAAGTAATATGGAGTCATTTTTTACAATACTTTTATAGTGTTTTTTTACACAACTTGTGAGCACCTGGTCACTGTTTAAAAAAGAGCAGTGTGAACATACAACTAAACATCTTTTTTGTGGTGTATAGACAAAAATAAATACAGGTTTGGAATAATATGACTGAGTAATCAATTAAACAATTTCTTAAATGAATACGAAATACTTGGAGTCAAAGTTCAGCACCGTTCAATTTTTGCTCGACTCAAATGCTGTGAGCTTCTCTATCGTATTTAGACCACAATTATTGTGAAAAAGTCTGAGAAGCTCAACCAGTCTTGAGTATGTGTGTGAGAGGCTCGACTGTTAAGCAGACCCCAGGTTACTGTGCAGTGCCATGGCCAGGCGGACATTTCCTCGCTTCATTTAACTCCATTATGAAAGCGTGAATTGCTACAAATTTTTGGGGTTTTGACAGAACCCCCTCCGACTGCGGCCCCCGCCAGTCCTCACACACAGAGCACATCCACCAGCCCCTCTCATTCAATAGAGTGAGCCAATGCGTGAAAATGTTCCCAAAACAAATGTCTGTCATCCCTCCCCTCTGGCCTCGCCATAGAGAAAGAAAGAGAGAAGAAGAGAGGAGGATTGGCCGCACTCCCCCCCACAGCCACGCCCACCCGTTCCAACTCCCATTTTCCTTCCATCAGGTGCATTCTACCGTGATATTGTTTTTAAAAGAGATCTGCTGCTTCTGAAACCCATTTGCACACACAAACATGAATAAATTACCAATATCGCCTCACGTTATGTTGTTTTCCTCCTCACAAACAGATTCCAGACTCAGAGAATTCCCTTATGACCACATTTTGATCAAAAGCCACATAAAAAAAACCCAGAATAGTCGTGGCCAGCGGCATGCTGGTAGTCAAACAGGTGGGTCAGAGAGCTGAATAAATGCGAGGGGCTACGGGCTGCAGGATATTGTTGTGCTAAGTCAAAATAAAGCCTCTATTCATGAGCAGCAGTACATGCATATGAGAGAGCGTTTTGGCCTGGTCCTCTGGGTCCAGTGAGTGCCCCTCTCTCCCGCTTCCTTCAATGAGACAGATTCATTGATTTGCTCATTAGGGACGAGGACATAGTGTGGAGGTCTCTCTCTTTCTTCTCCTCTTCTGGCTCATTCAGAGCAACTCGGCGTGGAGGTGTGACTGCCCTCTACCCTCCGCTGCACAATCTGAAAAAGCGAGGAGTGCGTGTGTGTGTGAGTGTGTGTGTGTGTGTGAGAGAGAGAGAGCGAGAGTGTCCCCCCCCCCCATGAGACTCGTCCTGAGGGGCTCTCAGCGTATTTTTCAGAGAAATTTGAAATCTGTGATTCCACCCCCGTCCTGTCTCCATGTTGGGTGGGAAGGACCCAAAGGGAAAGAGAAAAAAAGAAAGACGGCACCTCTTTGCTCCAAGTCTCTGCTTGAGAATCCAGCTAAAACTAGCTTAGCTGTGTTCTGGAACATGGCAGCTGGGCCAAGCTGCTTTAGGTGGCCAACTGGTGGGGATCTGGCTAACCTTGGAACAGCAATAAACTAGCTACTACGTCGTAAAAAACAGCTTGACCACCTTATATCTGTCTTTTAAAAGTGGCAATATCAAAATCACTGAATGTAAGAGCATGTTAATTTTGACAGAGTATACATTTTGCACAATTTTTCTTCATGAACACTACTGTTCAAAAGTTTGGGGTCAGTAATTATTTTATTTTTAATAATACTTTTTTTGAGCAAGGATGTCTTAAATAGACCAAAAGTGACAGAGAAGGCATAATGCTGTTTTTTGAACTTTCTATTCAACAAAGAACCCAGAAAAAATGTATCACGATTTCTACAAAAATATAAAGCAGCACAACTGTTTTTAACATTGATAACAATAAGAAATTTTTTTTTCCTGACTGATTTCTGACGGATCATTGACACTGAAGACCTGGTGTAATGATGCTACAATTTCAGCTTTGCCTCACAGGAATAAATTACATTTTAAAGTATAAAATAGAAAAAAGTTATATAATAATATATCTATAATATATATATATATATATATATATATATATATATATATCACATATACATACTACATACATCCATCTATAGAATACTGTATATATAAACCCTAAAATGTTAAACAGTACTGTAAAACCCAAATATCCAGAAAACCTAAAAAATGCTGGCAAGACAATAAGGCAAAAGGGCCTTTGAATTGCAAGTGTGAGTGGGAGAAGAACCAAAAGAACTAGCTGGGTGTTTTTTTAATGATGGCACCAGAGAGACTGCAGGGCCCAGGGCCTCCACTCAGGCCTGCAGTCTTTCTCTAAGCCTGCTGCTCTGTCTGAATGAGGCCCTTGTAATTACTTCAGAAATGCTACTCGTCCATCAGCCCTTCTGGTGCCTGCTGAAGAGCTGTCAATCAAGTGCTCAAGAGCCCAGCAGGATAATGACAGCAAGCACAGCAATTTGGTTGTAAGAGGGGCTTTCTGCATGTCTCAAAGCAGCTAATCCAACTAAGTTTCTGAAAAGTTATTTTTCCCCGGTTAATTTTTGCTCATGTCGAAAGAATGCAAGACCACAAACCAAAGACTAAATAAACCAGCATGACAAACGTTTAGGTTAACCCAAACTTATTTGTCTGACAATGTATGGAATATCATGTGCTATTGTGTGGTTACAACTGGAAAAACATCTGAAACAATAGAAACCATTCTGAAGCTACTATGATATATAGGATACAACACTGGATGGTAAAAAAAAAAAAAAAACTAAGATGTACACATATCCATTGCTAACCACACGTTGAGAAGGCTAAAACGGCCACTAACATCCTTATTCCACTTCCTTGAGGTTAATGTCTGGAAAAATTATTTGAAGAAAAGCCTTCACGGACACAAAGGTAAACCTATTAGAGCGACAAATGTATCCCTTTAACCGACCCTTGGGAAGCAAGTGTCTTGAATGACAAGCTCTTACAAAACAGAGGTGTTTTTGGTGTGAGGCAAGGAAACAGTAAAGCTTTGCCCTATTATATTCGAAAGGCCCCTTACGGAGAGGGGGACTACATTTTCCGCTCATAACAAAAGATGGGCAGAGGAGGAGATACATTCACCTCTATGAGCTGGGGTGCTTTCAGTTCTCTTGGAGATTCAAAAGCAGAGCTTAAAGAGAAAAGGACAAAAAGGAAAAATCGGCTAGAAATATTCGGAGGGCGTGTTCGGGTAAGGCCATTTACTGGACGTAGTTGTTCCAGTGCCACCTCTTATGCAAAATAAGAAGGAAAAAAAAAGGAAAGAGATGCTTGTTCCTTGATTGATGAGAAAGTGTGAAATGTGATCACAGTCAGAAATGTTTGTGTTGAAGGGGAACTTTCATTGTGGAACAAAATACGACAACCCCTTGGCAAAACCCAAAAGAAAAAAATACATGAAAGCCACCCGGCATGACTAGTACCAAAATGTTTAAAATATCAAATTCATTGAGCGATTATTGCTCACAGCTACAGGGCTCTGAGATTCCCACGGATTTAATCTACTTGAATTTTAAAATAGAGGAAAACATCATCATGACTTCACTGCATTTATGAACACGACCACAGCAGCTTCCCACATCTAAACAGCATAGAAGCATGTAAACAGAAAATGGCCATGAAATGGGCCGAACTAACTCACAAACCATGCCATGCTGTACATTTAGTGAGGGCAGAAGAAAACAACGGTCATTTGAAGACCTGATTCATCTCCTTATCCTTGTTCTCACAATCTACAGCAGCACTGGATGCCAACAGAGAGAAATCTAAGGGGCTTTTCAGAGATCTACCACAGCACATAAAACAAAATCAAGATGAAGGGGAAAAAGAGTTCACGGGTCAAGTGGCCCACAAGAGCAAAAGGGCAGAGGGGAAGAAAGAAAAAAAAAAAGGATTTTTGAAGTGCTCATGTTTCTGCTGGGGTTGTACAGCTCATGAATACTGGTGTTGATCTGTTTCAAATCGCAGTGAGCATGCATACAGGGGAACATTTTACACAAGATAGATAAAAATAGATAAAGCATGGATAAAACTTGAAGTGCCAAGCTAATGTGTATGCTTTACTCCTTGTCTTTGTCGGGAAGAACCGAACATCAATAAATCAAAATATGACTGGAATACACAATGAATAAATAAAAATATCACAGAAATACGCAACATATTATGTTTAAATTTGGACACATACTTTACATTTTGTACTATACTGTAGCCTTAGCATACTAGCACAAGGCTAGTGTGACCAAAGGTCCATTTCATGGATTTCAAAGACCTTAGACATTAAATAAAGAGACTTCTAATGGCCTAATGTTGCTTTCAGACCATTAGTCTGCTACTAACTCTTCTTTCAGCTCTTGAGGAAACCTAAAGCTTGTCCCCGAGGTGTAACGTCTCCTAAACCAAGCATGCTGCAGATCAAAACGGCCAAACGCCTCTCATGATAAAGCTGGTGCTGATAGCAGCCCTTTAACTCGTCAGGTCAGGTCTCTGAACCGGCTATCAGCACCAGGCCTGGAAACTGTCAAATACCATCACAGATGGATGGCTTGTGGCCTTTACATCGACAGACCTGCATTCCTACTGCAAGATGGAGACATGCATGCAATGCCAGTTAATTTCATTAAAGAGTGGTCATTCAATCTCAGTGAAAAGGACATTAATGGCTAATGCAATAAAAGGCTTGATGCTCTGTCATCTGAGTTTGATAAGACATTACAGTGCGTAGACTTTCTTACCTCAATAATGTAAAGCACAATGTTCTTGTAGAAGCAATACAGGATGCACTTGGCAACACGGTTGTAATTCCAAGCGCCGTGAACCAACAGAAGATTCTTCAAGTACTTGAACTGTGAGAGAGAAGGGAGGACAGAGATAAGTTCATTAAGGCCTATCGTTTACACAAGATCTACAGTTCCCCAGCCAACACAGAAAGCAGTTTTGGATTTGAAAATAAAGAGACATTCTTATCCATGCTGGGCAACAGGAAGCCTGGAGTTGCAGGGAGACAAACAGTCTCACCTATATTCCTGTGAATTCCAGATATTTATCTAGTCTTATTTTGTTGAAAAGCAGAGGAAGGGAGAATTTCTTTTGCAGCTGTGCAATAACAATAAAGTAATTTTTTGGTAAACACATTAAGTTTGGCTTTTAATAACTGACAAATTATATTATGAAAAGTTTATCAGGTTTATCAGCTGGCCACTAAGAATTAGTTTAAACCTGATTGTCATACAATATGATTTAGATCTAAATGGTACTTAATCTACTCACCCAACACCCAAACTGTAGATATAAACTGCTTAAATCATCTGGATTGTGTCAGATTTACTTAATATAAAATTCTGTTTGTGTTGCTGTCACTGTGTGTTTAACTTTCATCAAGTCAGACAGATGTCTTTTTTCAAACAGCCGATGAGTAGTTCACTCCAATTTATTATGTGGCTTCATACACGTATATTGCAAAAGTTTGAGTAGATAAATATATTTACTAAACATTTTCACCATATTTTCTGCTGAGTTCAGCACACTACACACCAAAAACAGGCTCAGCACCAAAACTCTACTTCTGATTTACAACACTTAGGAGGACAGAGTGAACACTGAGCGATTTCACATGCACAACAATTCGCTGATAATTCATAAAATTGTGTTTTCGTCTGGCTTAGACATTAAAATGTAAACAGAGATGCGCTTTGCTCACTAAATAAGCCCCAAAATGCTGAAGGTGTTTACGTGCAGATCAAAATCAGGATACCAGAGATAAATCTATGGATTGTTTTCTTTAAACAGTTTATGAAATTAAACTAACGGAAAACAACCAACGTGACCTTACATGTTATTGGTTACAATGCATAACAGACACAAGTTTGTTTGTTTCACTGTAACCCATTTATATCGCCGCTGAAATAAATACAATATGCAAACAGCCAAACTTGTACAGGTGCTCAAGATTAGTGACATAACAGTGTAAACAAGTAATATGTGTTATATGTAAACACAATCAAAGGATGATTTAGGGATGCCATGTTTTATTTCCTAAAGAGCATCCTGAATGTGACAATGTTATAAACATCATTCCTCTAAAACAAACAGCCAGTCATTTCTATGAAGGCAGGAACAGCAGGGTGGGATGTAAGGGGTACGGAGTGCCTTTGAGGGGCTCAGGGGCTGTTTGACCTCTGGATGCGAGGAGAGCAAGTTGATGACAGACAGACTACAGTGGAGTCTGGATATGGAGCCTCTGCCGATCTGTGGAGGACCTAGTGTGAGGCTGAAGCACAGCAGCATTCCAGCTCACACTGATTTATCCCTTCATGTAAACAACTTAATCACATCTTCAAAACAGGCCCCAAACAAAACTAAAGACCCCTGGGTTTAACACAAATTAACACAGCATTCTGTGAGAGCCCTGTTGTGAGATTAGCTTTAAATTAATTTCACACTTGGACAGCACATGGGTCAGATATATAGACACACAATACGCCATACCATAAGATCTGCTACCAACAGTAACATACTAATTTAGAATTAAATATATAATTATTAACAACTATAACTAATATACCATCATTTAATATTATATATTATATGGATGTGCTTTAGCCCTGTAAAGCCTGATGGAATGGAACAGTTTATTAAACTTTTAGACAAAACAAAATTTGGTGAGTATCAAATTTGATACATCAAGCTTTAATGGCTTTTATGGAGAATATGGAGCTCATATTTCAGGAGGAAAAAAACCCTCAGTTTAAATCAAAGGCCCAAATTGAGCAAAAATAAGCAATTTGGTGCAGTTGTTGATATGTCTATTTAAACCAAAAAATACTAAATTCGGACAGCTTGTAAGGCCTTCATGACAGTATATCAGATTAACATAAAATGCATATAAATATTACTCTACATATCCCAATATATTTATTATATATTGTATAATTACAGTTGTGACCAAAATGATTAGAACACAAGTATTTTCACCAGCTAAAAATGGTTTCAAGTCAGTTATTTCTATCTGTTGCTGTAGTGTGTCAGCAGGAAATATCAGTTTACATTTCCAAACATAATTGCCATTAATTGTTGTAATCCAGTGAGATTTTTGTTTGCACAAGGAGTCAGTGCTCCACACAGAGATCTGATCTCATCATCATCAGTCTGTCTTGAATGACATGAAGAAACAGAACAAACTGAGACAGACTCAATCCAGAAGAACTGTGGCAATGTCTCCAAGATGCTTCAAGAAACCTACCTGCAAATAATTATATATACCTGGAGAAGAATATATACATAATAACGAATCTTAACATCTAACCAGTATAATATATGAGTTAACAATTAAAATTGTAGTTAATTTAATACAAATATAGACGCCATACAGCATGTATAACATTTCAATCTAGTTTAAGGGGTCATATGATGCGATTTAAAAATTTTTCCTTTCTCTTTGGAGTGCTACAACTCTTGTGCCTAAAGAAGATCTGTAAAGTTGCTAACACTAAAGTCTCAATCAAAGAGATAATCTTTATAAAAGTTAAGACTTGTCCACACCCTCCTAAAAAGCCTCGTTTAAACACGCCCCCACATTTCTAAGTCACTATGTGGGAAGATTTGCATAAAACCGCCCAAATGTTCAAGCAAAGAAAGGCGGCGTAACTTTATTCTCGCTGTAGTATTGTTGCACCGCTGCCATGTTGTGGAGTTGCTGTGTGTTTCGTTGTGAAAGCGACACCACTTTTGTTTGGCCTTCCAAAAGAGGATGATATCCGCTTCGTCATGCCTGGAGCTGATCCGTCGCTGAGGGAATACATCAACTTAGAGCTGTGGATCGCCGGATCAGCTTTCAACATGGACGAAGCGGAGTCCAGCCCGGGGTCCGTCACATGTTGCCGAAAGCCCCTCCTTCGTTCGAATCTTCGCCGGGCGCCGCTCACTCAAGCCGCTGTGTGTTTCATTGTTAAAGCGAAACTAATTTGTTTGGCCTTCAAAAAGAGGACATAATGTTTCTATAAAGTGGGGCAGTTCAACTTTGCAAGACAGTCTGGCGCTTCTGACTCACGCCTTTAAGTATTTTTATTTTATTATTTTTTATTTTTTAAAGAATTCACTGATGATTCAAACGCGAGTTTTTGGCAGTGTAGAGTAGTGCTTGTTGTTTGTCCTTTCTCCTTCACAAATGCAGACATGGTTTTATGTTTACAGCGTGATGCAACGCAACGTGTGAAAAGACAGTATAAGTCATTATAATCCGTAATTATGTCCCCACTGGATGCAACAAATGCCTCGTTTATAATGGGTTTTATTGGTTTTGTCTGGTCGTGCCGGGACACGACATAACCGTATGGTAGGGGCGTAACATTTCCGTCACACGCTTGAGGTATTCAGCCAATCACAACACACTGGATAGCTGGCCAATCAGAGCACACCTCGTTTTCAGACCGATGAGCTTTGTAAAAATCGACGCGTTTCAGAAAGGTGGAGAAACAATAATGTACAGTATGTGAAAAATAATGTGTTTTTTTAACCTTAAACCGCATAAACACATTGCATTACACCAAATACACAAAATAATGTTCTTTTTAGCAACATCATATGACACCTTTAACAGTTGATGCGAAGCAGCATTGTGAAAAGCCTTATAGTGCAAATCAAGCTGACACTGGTTCAGGATGATGAATGCATACTAGCTGCCGGTACTGCACATTGAAGTTTGCCGTCTGATCCAGCACATATCATACGAGCCGTTTTGCTGGAAGGCAGTTTGGGCGACTTTCTATGAACCTGCCCGCATTCCCTACCACCTCCACCTGCCTCTACCTACAATACGATGAGGGCACTTAAGAAAAGACAAGATGCTTTCTTGGGTAATCCGATGCATGAGGCCAGTGAACAGATGGCTCGGGGCAGTATAGAAAAACAAGTGTGAAGAGGGATGTTTCCACGAAATGCACAAAACGTGAAATGAAACTGAGACAGAGATGGAGAGCGATGTTGACAGCGATTAGCGACACTTGAGCTCTTCTTTTGTTAAACAAACAATAAAGATTATGCTGTATCAAAATCTGTGAATTACAAAACATCTTCTTAATTAAGTTTACATAAGAGGGACAGGTCCCGTTTCACCATCAGCAGGGGTTTGAGTAAGTGAACACTCAAGCTATGTAAATTGACCTGACCGACCCGTTTCGCTATCTCAGACTGCAGAATCTATGAGCCACAGGTTTTAACCCTTCACCCTAGATACATAATCTAGAACCAGATTTATTTTCTGGGAGTCACACTGTAGTGACACAAGACAAAAGTGTTAGTTTACATTGGGAACTGATAATGTGCTTCAGGTTTAGAAGCAGATCACACATTTTATTTGGTGTAATTTTATTTTAATAATAATGCATAATTTTTCATTAATTTAAATTTCACTATGTCAATATAATTGATAAATTTAATTATTTAATTTACTCACAATTTAGCTAACTTATTCTTTCTTCCTTCAGGCATGTGCAATTTGATAGTTTCTCACCTGTGCAATAGAGTAGTCTGATGAGTTGGCAGCCTGCAGTCCTTCATTGCCAGAGATGCCAACACCCACATGGGCGGTCTGGATCATGCCCACATCGTTGGCTCCATCGCCAATGGCCAGTGTGATCACTTTCACCTGTTTTTTCACCATCTCAACCACCTCAGACTTCTGCAGAGGTGAAACCCTGGAAAGAAAATAAATAAATAAATTACAATTTGACAACAAGTAATATCTGCTCTGATGTGAAACATTGTTGAAACTCCACGGTTGAAACTGACATTTTATGTTAGATTAGAGATTTACAACATGATTGCAGATTTGCAATGGCACCTTTATAGAGGGATCTGAGGCTATTGTTCTTGTTGCCAATTATTAGTGTTGACAACCATTTGATTTCTTGGCCGTCTGTAGTGACCTCAACAGCTGCGGTCACATCTCAGCTTCACATGATGAATTTGTCTCTTCAAAAAGAGAAGTTAAAAGAGGACTTCAAACTCTCACACTGAAATTCACTGCTCAAATAGCAAATTAAAATTGGCACCTTTAACTATTGTTTCTAATTACCATTTAGAAACTTATCCATCGTGTCTTCACCAAATTCATCACCAAATAACATCCAACTAAATACTGTTCAGTTTTGGGGACAGTAATTTTTCTTAATGTTTTTAAAATAAGACTTACCATGGCTACATTTATATAAGAATATTGTGAAATATTTATTACAATTTATATTACAGTTTGGATATCTATATATATATATATATATATATATATCTATATCTATATATATATATACAGTGGGTACGGAAAGTATCCAGACCCCCTTAACCTTTTTGGATGGTAACGTTGGTGGACAGCCATTTTTAGGTCTTCTCCAGAGATGCTCAATTGGGTTTAAAGTCAGGGCTCTGGCTGGGCCATTCAAGAACAGTCAAGGAGTTGTTGTGAAGCCACTCCTTCGTTATTTTTAAGCTGTGTGCTTAGGGTCATTGTCTTATTGAAAGGTAAACCTTCGCCCCAGTCTGAGGTCCTGAGCACTCTGGAGAAGGTTTTAGTCCAGGACATCCCTGTACTTGGCCGCATTCATCTATCCCTCGATTGCAACCAGTCGTCTGTCCCTGCAGCTGAAAAACACCCCCTCAGCATGATGCTGCCACCACCATGCTCACTGTTGGGACTGTATTGGACAGGTGATTGAGCAGTGCCTGGTTTTCTCCACACATACCGCTTAAATTAAGGCCAAAAATTTTATCTTGGTCTCATCAGATCAGAGAATCTTATTTCTCACCCTCTTGGAGTCCTTCAGGTGTTTTTTAGCAAACTCCATGCAGGCTTTCAGGTGTCTTGCACTGAGGAGAGGCTTCCATCAGGCCACTCTGCCATAAAGCCCCGACTGGTGGAGGGCTGCAGTGATGTTGACTTTCTACAACTTTCTCCCATCCCCAGACTGAATCTCTGGAGCTCAGCCACAGTGATCTTTGGGGTTCTTCTTTACCTCTCTCACCAAGGCGCTTCTCCCCCGATTGCTCAGTTTGGCTGGACGGCCATTTCTAGGAAGGGTTCTGGTCGTCCCAAGTGTCTTCCATTTAAGGATTATGGTGGCCACTGTGTTCTTAGGAACCTTAAGTTCAGCAGAATTTTTTTTTGTAACCTTGCCCAGATCTGTGCCTTGCCACAATTCTGTCTCTGAAGCTCTCAGGGGGCCCCAAAAGTGTTTTCCTTTGACCTCATGATTCTTCATTTGCTCTGACATGCACTTAGCTGTACGGTCTTATATCGCCAGTGTGTGCGTTCCCTCATCAATCCAATCAGTATTCAAACACAGCTGGACTCAAATGAAGGGCGTAGAACCATCTCAAGGATGATCAGAAGAAATGGACTGCACCTGAGTTAAATATATGAGTGTCACAGCAAAGGTCTGAATACTTAGGACCATGTGATATTTCAGTTTTTTTTTTTTTAATAAATCTGCAAAAATGTCAACAATTCTGTGTTTTTCTGTCATATGGGGTGCTGTGTGTACATTAATAACTTAAATGATTTTAGCAAATGATTTTAGCAAATGGCTGCAATATCCCAAAGAGTGAAAAATTTAAGGGGGTCCTAATACTTTCCGTACCCACTGTATATACACACACCCCACACCCACACACACACATATACACACACACAAATTAGTTTAATCAAAGACATTCCTCTAATGGTCCAAGCTGATTTCAGCATTACCTTATCCATCTTTATGTCCACTGAACTTTCGAATCAATCTATTGAGCGAATTGCTGCTCAAGAAACATTTCCTTTTATTTTCAATGTTAAAAACCATTGCGCTAATTTTGTGGAAACTATAAATTTTTCAGGATTCTTTGATGAACTGAAAGCTCAAAAGAACCTAATTTATTTGAAATAGACTTTTATTCAGCAAGGATGCAAAATTTGACAAAAAAAAAATCTAAGTAATGTTATTATATGTCCTATTAATTCATTATGAGTAATGAGTATAGATGTTTAAAAATATCCCTCTGATTAAGAACGACTCAACAATGTATTTCCGATCATTTTTTGAACTTTAAAAAAAAAAAAAAAAAAACTCAAAAGAATAACTGGCTCACAAAACGCTGCGCCTCTGCAACTGGGCAACAGTTTTACACAAGTTCTGAAAAAAAAAACTAACAAATATATATTTACTACAGAAAGTTCAATGGTTTTTCACAAACATTGGAAACCCACAACATTTAGAATCAGATGAACCCACACCTTATAAATGCCCAAACCAGGCAAATTTGAGTTCCTGATGAAGCCAAACCTGAGCTCAGGATCCCTGACCTTTAAAAAAAACATATACAAAAGCTTGCAGCACATTACAGTACTGCATCATCTGTGTCAGCAAATGAAATTAAGGTCTCGTTTTCGGCTAGAAAAGCTCCTCCGGGGTTTAACCCCATTTTAACGTTCACAGGTCATCTTGTAAGCAATGAATGTAGAGTGATGTAAGGCTCTCCAGTGAGCTGGAGATTGCTGCCGATATAGCAGGAGACCTCTAGAGTCAGTTTAACATTTACTCATCTGCAGGCACAAATCTGCTCTCCTCAGGACACCATGTGGCTGTTCGTATGTGTGTGTAGTGAGCGAAAGCAGATCGGATAGATTACATCAAGCATTGCATAATGGCTGTGGCACCTGTGGTGTGCGTTGTTTCTGGAAATTGAGACTGATTTTTGGCAGTTCCTTGTCACGCTCAATTGGTTCCTCATATGTTTCTTTCGCTGTGTAGCATTTTTTTTTTTAAACGCTTCATACTAGTCTGCTAACACACAGTTTAACTTTGTGTATAACTGACAGACATTCTGACTACAATTTACTATTATAAAAAATAACACTCATTAGTAAATTACTGCTTTGAGAGCTAGTATAATTTTGTTTATTGGGAAGGTTGCGACCTAAAGGGAAGGTAATTTGTTCTTTAAACAGCACAGCGGCATTTCCCTGTAATTGTCTGCCAGTCACTTGATGTTTTTGTAAGTGCAGAAAAATGTCCAATGATGGCGTCAGTTCCCTGGAGGGCAAAAAGGGTTATTAACTTGCAAAGACGTATTTACATCCACCTGTGAAACAGTAAACATTTAAGCAGAGCATGACAGTACAACTTCCTGTGTACTTTGGTTTAACAACGGAAATAAATTTAAAACTGCATCCGATTACAGTGACAATTTGTAATAATTGGACTCTTTTATTCTCTTTGAAAAAACAAAGAGACTGTTTACTTGTCTTCGGTGAACCTGAGTTTTTTAAAATTTTATTTAGGCTAGTATTAGTTTTTTGTGTTACTGACAATGGTGACAAGAATTATGAAATTTCTATAGAATCAAAACATTTCGATATTACAGTATAACTATATCGTGATACATATCGTAGCGTGAAATAAAATTACTTATATTGTGATATAAAAGTTTGGTCATATCGTCCACCGCTAATTTGTAGCAATAGTTACATTTCTTTAAATTTTATTGTGGTTTTTTAAACTTTTTGATGGCAAAGACCACCAAATATGATGATTCCCTTGTGATGGTCTCTCTTCATAAAGTTTCAGCTTAATATTTTCATGCTGACAGACCAATTTGGATTGTGTGTGAAAATAAACCATTAAAAAAGAAAAACTTTTTGTCTCCCAAATTAAATGATTAACTTTTAGTTGTCTTTGTACTACAGCCAAAATAAACTGAAATGTTATCTGGATAATATTTACTTTCAAGTGCCCCCTTGTGGCACTTTTTTTTTTTAAAACCCTGGTACAGTGAATCTTTGTTGTAATACTTTGTAAGGGTTTGTTATTAAGTTATTCTTGCTGATTCCCCAGGTATAGTTACATACCTGCAGCATATCACTGCCTTGCAGGAAAGAGCCAAGTCCAGGAAATACTGGCGTGCCCCGAAAGTGAGGGCATACTTCAGTGTCTTTCCATCTATGATGAGAGCAAAGTCGTTCTCCTTGTGCAGAGCATCTCCCAGCATGCTGCAGTGATGGCTGAGTGTCTCCCTGGTAGCCTGCAAACAAACATGTATAGAATAACATAAGATATTGATAAACATTTCATACAAAATGACATTATTACAGTTGGGTAACTAACTAAATCAGCTGGTATGTAAATATTTCTCTGAGGAACGTTAAACTCAAAAGACTGAATTCATTATGATAGGGATTTGTAATGCAATAAATCATAAAACTGTTCACAGACGTCTGATGAGACACCACACATGAACACCGGGATAATTTCCCCGTTTTCCTTCAATGCCAATGCAATCAGTCCCAAGAATAACATAGGATTTCACATGCAGAGCACCAGACACTTTTGCACATGGGGTTTACGTCTGTTTATTGTCAATGCACAGGGCATCAAAGAGAGAACATACATATGGCACGCTTCATTACGGAGAGCGCAAAGCCGAAGCTGGGTGTGATGGTTCGTTTGTTAGAAAAAGGCCTTTCAATGGCCCTGACCAGGAAACACAACGGCATGAGAACTTACCCTGAGCACTAGCAAAGCTGCAGACCTCAGTCTTCTCCCTCTCTATTGTGTTCACGCAATCAGAGTGAGCATACGTCTGGGTTTATGGGTTATTCCAGAGGAATGTTCTGTCCCAGCTGTATGGACTCAAACCGGGAGCCAGGAATATTTCTGTGTGTTGATTAAACCTGCAAGATCTTAATCAACACTGACTGGGCCAGAGAAAAATTGGGATCTTTGACTTAACCTGAATGCTGTTTTAAACTGAGTTTAATGGTGAAAACTGTACTTTCAGCAGAAAATACACCTCGTAGTAAGAGGCTGTTATTGTAAGGATTTGGGACGTGTGGGAGGATGCTTCTGTGTTTGGATTAGGAATGTTGCTGCACTCCATAAAAATGTCCTATAAAATCACACAGCTCCTGCTGATAAAATGATCCAAATCTTAGTAGTAGAGGTAACACCACACACTAGCTCATAGTTCTGCAAACAACTACTAAAAAAATCAGAAGAAATAGAGTCAGTGGTCTCCACTACCTCCACTACTAATCATCACAGAAATTCCTCAAAGAAGCTGGTCTTCATAGCTTTAAATCCCTGAGCATTGTGGGTAAACAAACCAGTGCATGTCTCTATCTGCAGCTCATGTCCCACAGCTGTCCAGCAAGTTTTTGGCTTCACATTCCAACATTGTGAAGACCATGACACAAACAAGCCCTTCTGTATCCGAGGGGTGAAATAATGACTAATAACAGCAAGTTTATGCAGAGCAGACAGGATCGAACGCTGAAGAATTCCAAAGTATTCAAAATGTCTCAAAAATAGAGCAGAATAGTCAGAGTTAGGGCCTTTTACGGTTAGATTTCTCTTTTAGGTCAACTACTCTCATAGTGGAGAAAAACACGCTGAAGAGAATCTTTCTAAACAAGCGTGTTAACATTAATTAAACTGTTGACATTTTTTAAAACTTAGCTATATAAATAACATCACTTCTTGCTTAATGACAGACATATTAAAAATTTGCCAAACATCTGACCAATACCATTAAGCTGATATAATATAATATAATAACTTATCCTATGTAATAAGAATAAAAAGTGATATATAATGTTCTTTTAAATATTAATTAATCGTTATCTCTGTCTTTAGTGTTTTAATAATTACATAAAATAAGTTATTAGTATTATTATTGAAACAAAAAACAACAATATTAATGAAACATGGAGACACTGTTGCTTTTAAATAAACACTAAATAAATACAGCTTATTTTAAACAATTAAATCTTTGTCAAAAACAAATTGCTACCATTTTTAAATTGGTCCAATGCTAATGATCTATATCAGCCGATACGTGACAGGAACCTTATATCAGCCGATACATGACAGGACAAAATGAAAGACAAACGACAAAAAAAGGACAATAAAACCCCCCAAAAGTCTTACACCGAAAAGCTCCAATGGAGATCTATGCTGATGATCACCACTAAATCTGAGACTGAATGTGTGTGTGTTGAGGAAGGGAGATACCTAAGGGTAGTGAGATTACACCTCGGGGACCAACCAACATTCTCCTGGCATAACAGACTCTGAAACCCAAGCTCAAAGGAAATATTTAGAGAGAGAATCCATGGGTTTAGAGAGAGAAGCCTCAGGTTTCAGAGAAAGAGAGAGAAGTGCAGCTGTAAGAGCTTCTCTAATATGTGGTGTCCATTCTGTAGGTGTCCTCGTGTGTAATGGGTGTATATAATACACAAGTCTGCCACAGACAGTATAAGATCAGATGATAAGACCGCTTATGAAGACTAATGAAAGGACAATGTCTCCATTTCCTCACAAGTCATCACCATTTCCCAGTCTTCCACTTTGGAAGCTCGGCTTAAACACTCTCAGCCGGCCAAACAGGCCTCTGTGTTATGGTTGTGCGAGCAAAACCGGACCGTGATGACTTAAGAGTGTTTGCTTTGCAAGTGGGCAGAAAGCATCAGTGGGATATACAGTACATCAGCGCTTCCACACACGGCCAAGATCCAGCAGATAACGGCTGATTTAGGAGCTTTGGAAATCCTTTTACAGAGATGCCTGGACTCAAGCATGTGATATCGGACATTATAAACAAGAAACAGAAGGAAAAAAGGCCGGGTTACATGTGTCATGCAAAGAAGTAATGACAGATAGAAGACTGCAAGTGCATACATACACTCACAAATGTATATAAATGTGCCTAGATGGACACCCAGTTGCACACTACTGCCTGACAGAACCAACTGGCTATGAAAGAAACAGAGAATATGGTTATTTCAATCAAGAAGCCCAATTGTTGGTCAACTCTTTTCATGCAACTTATATAGGAAAAACAGAAACAGATCAAAGAAATACAAATGGCAGAAACTGAGAATCGAGGAATCACAGTTATGGCTTTGCGTATTAGATGGGTTGACACAAATTTTCATGATTCACAATTCAATTTGATTCTGACTCACAAGCTTTTGATTCAATTCGATTAGATTCCATATCGATTATTTTGGAAACATATCAGGTACAATACATGCCAAATTTTCTCAAAGAAAAAAAAATCTCTCAACTAATGCTGGAAAATATAAATAAGAGTCAGTTGGTACTACATTTCTATAATATTGAAGGTTAAAATTAATCGATTTGTATACAAATCCTTAAATTACACTCAAAGATTTATAATAATAAAGTCACAATTACACTGCCTAATTAAATTTCTACTCCAATCAATTTTTTTAAATATAAACTTGATGGTGGCTAAAATGGTGGCTGTCATAACAACTTGATGGATTTAAGAATAAAATAAATATTGAAGAACAGTAAAAAAAAATTATAATGAATATGTTACATGGTGCATACATCTAGCAAAATGCTCATCTCTAGAGTTCATTTCTCTAGCTGACTAACGAGTTTATGCTCACCGAGTAAGTTTTTTCTGGAGTAAATGTGACATTGTTTACAAGCTGTTATATTGCCATCTTTGCACGGTTGAAACACTAATTAAGCGATTACATGAAAAAGGATATGGATTTCGGTAAGTTGTAATCTTTCTTTTAACATACCTCCGAATGTTTATTCATATTCACGGGTATTAAAGAGGAGGAAATCATCAGTTCACATGCACTTTGCATTGCCACTTCTCTTGAACTGAGCCACTACAGTGATCTCTCTCCACATGAAACAGTGCCAAAACAGCACTCATCATTTGAATACTGTCATAAAATGGTAAGAATCTGAAATCGGAGACTTCAAAAGTATAAATTTTATATATTTTTTTATTTCAACTGAATTTTCTTGTGCTCTTGAAAAAAAAGAAAATTTGAGTATCTTGAGAAAAATTAAGATCTCAAGAGCAACTTTAGTTATGTTAACAAAATCACTGAGAACATTTTTTTAATGTTAAGAATTTTTTTTTTTTTAAATTAGAAATTAAAATTACACAAAAAAAACAAAAAACTTTTACCAAGAACTAAAGAAAAATGTGATAATGACTAAACAGAAAAAAATTGCTTTCAACCTATGGCATTCTAGTTGTGCAAGCAGAAATTCTGTGTGGGCCTGTCTACTAGTAACCAATAGCAAGCAATATCAACAATTAAAATGCTGTCAGCATGAACGCACTTGTAGAGGAAAAATTATCAAGAAACTAAATTACAAACTGTATTTGTTCATGAAACTCACTAACATTATAAAATAGACCTCAAGGGAGGAAAAACATAAAATAAATGCTACATAGTGTAGAAAACGGTTCCTTTACATGAAATTAAATTGAAAGACAGTGAGCTCTGTGCTTTGCAGTATCTCTATTTTTGGCCCCATTTCTTTCCTCCTTTGTACTCTTCCACAATCTCTCCATTCTCTCAGCTTATCTGCACACTATAGCTCTTTTTCATTTGCGAGCAGCAGAAGGCACTGCGGTCCGCCGCATATTTAATGTGATTATTGAGTTACTGTTCTTTAACCCGTCCCACAGTGCCTTGCATTTTCCTCCACTGAGATAATGAAACCCCCTCAGACGTCCGGTGAAGACCTTAACCCCTCTCTCCGGGCCGGATGAGTGGGCTCCTTCATCCATCTTGTTTTCCTTAATACGCTGAATGTGTTAAACGCAAAAAACAAGAGAAGGACCGAGGGGAAGGGAGGCACACTGTTCCAGTGTTTTCTCCTGCAATGTGAGAGCACGGCAAATCCCACCACTGCCGGACCGCCGAGCGCTCCGAGAATTCCTTCTTGTTTTCTTTTCTCATGTTGTATAAGCATGTGCATATGCATGGGAGACCAGACGCTGACATTTCAAATGGCGGCCGTCTGCTTTATGACGGAACGCTCCTCTTATTTCTCTGGCTCCATCTATCACGCTAAACGGCTGTTTGACAGACTGAGAGCCGTCCGTCATCACCCAAACCCCACCCCCCTTGAAAGGGAGGGGCCCCACCAGATTCATGGGTCATGCATGTGCACAAGGCGGGTGCAAAATGGTTTTAGAGTCCTTACCTTCACAGACCAGACAAGAACCTCCTGCAGGGGCCAGAGACCTGTAGGCTGTGTGTGTGTGTGTGTGTACATTTCAAATGGTTTCCTTCTTTGAAAGCGGATGCCTTTCGGTTTAATCGTCAACAGAATAGATTCTCCCATCAGGGAGTTATTGGCCTGTACTTTGTGCATGGTGTGTGTGTATATGAAAGAGGGTCCTAAACCCCTGTTTAAGTTCACGACCATTCCATCTTTTTAAACGGTTCATGCGGTGCAACCACATCCCTCTCTTTCCTATAAGCCCATTCCGACAAACATATACAGTCGGATCCCCAAAGTCTGAGACACATTCAAAATACATTGATTGAAACCTGGAAAAGAAACAGTTTCAGAAACAGTTGAACTTCAAAACAAGGAAATGGGATATATGTAAAATCAATTTGAAGATTCTTCAATTTTTACTAGGCCAAAAAAAAAAAAAAAAAAACGGTTACTCTTTGACATTTCGTATGGTCTGAGGTTGGCTGCGTCCATGAAGAGCAAAGTACTTTGGATCCTCTCAATTCCTGCTGGAATATAAAGCAAAAGGGGGACAAATCCAATGACTAAAAAATTAACTGAATATTTGTAATTCATCTTTTACTTCCTTTCGTTTTTGTGTGATGTATATTATTGTATTATACACTACTAGCTTTCAAAGGTTGTGGTGAGGGATTGTTAATGTTTTGTTACTAAGGATTGCATTTTATTTAAGTAACAATATTGAAATATATAATTACAATTTAAAATAACTTTTTTAATTGATATATGTATTTAAAAAAGTATTTTTATTCTTTTGATAGCAATGGAACTTCACTGAATTTGCAGCAACTTTTATTTATGTTTTTTTAATTGTGGATACAATGTTTATTAACAGCATTTTTGCCTGATGTGTTATCGTTCCCATTAATTTGTTTCAGATGTTGAAGTGGAGTCTGAGGATTGATTATGATCACCTGATGTTTGTCATTTTCTATATAATCATTGAGAAACCAATTTTGTAATTTGTCATTGTCGTGGTGTACTATGGTTGTGGAAATGAGAATTTTTCAGCATTCTTTTACGTCCTATGGATCAAATTAATCCATCTTACAACTAAAGTAACAAATTCTAAGAAAAAAAGTACTGAACTCACTTGAAACAGTAGTGTACAAAACAATAAATATTTAATAATAATATACTACTAAAATAGTTTAATCATAAAAAACACAAAATAGAAACATTTTTAATAGTGACTTTTGAGCCCCACTGTATCACTTTATTCCTTTCGTTCAGAGAAATATGAGACAGAAACCGGAGGGGAATGGTTTGGATGAAAACCCAAAACAAAATCTATAACTGTTCTGGAAGAGAGTCACATTGGGAATTATGTCACATGCTTTCATGTACCGGGGGTCTGAAGCGATCCGTCAGCTGTCGCGTCTTTTCATCTCTTCTCTGAGCTTGCATTACAAATGGTGACATGTAATTGTTTTTTCAAATAAACATACACCTCTGTCTCAGTACTCACATCCAAGGTGTCCTCGTTTATCACAAGCAGGCCCATGTTCTTCGTAAGCAGTTTGCAGGAGTGTCCTTCAGGAAAAAAAGAGAAAAAAAAGAAAACTCATTGCTTATACCTCTCACTATTAAGCCTAAAACATGTGGTATGTTTGTGTGGAAAAAAACGGGTTTGCTTGGCATTTGAACAAATGACAAACGGTTTGCCGCAACTTAGTATTTCAGCAATAGATCAACATTACAAAGATATGCGACGTGTAACCACAGCAACGGATGAAAGAAATGACTAATTGAGGAGTGAAAAGCACATTTTGTGATTAAAGTTTACAGCAGACCTGAGTTTAAAACTACCACGCCGCATTGGTTTTAATGTGCCTTTCCACTATTCGTATGAGATCACTACTGGAAGCTTGACAGCAGGCTCTCTCAACCCGATAAAAAAAGCAAGACATCCCATCAGCCACCAGGATGCGTCTAAACAACATATTTGCTGTTTAATAGGTTACCGACACCTCAGTATTTGAGGAGTGACGTCCGTGGGGAACAGTTTTAAATAAAAGTTACTGTAAAGGACAAGAATTGCCCAAAAGCAGTAGTTATATTAAATTACAGTAATTATGTATCAGATAGACCTGCTATATTTATTCTAGCAACAATATTTCAAACATCTGTAATTGTTGGTGCTTTTATGGACTTGCATTATACCTGTAAAACATACATTATACCTGTTTTATATATATAGGGCCGTTGTATTTTTTCTCCAAATTCCATTTTTTTCTGTTTTCATTTTTCTGGATTTCATTTTTTTCCCATTTTAATTTTTCCAGACTCCATTTTAATGGTTATATAAAATTTTATGTAATGTCTTAATTGAAAATTCATGAAAACTTACCCAATTTAACAGAATTTATTTAAAAGTTAAAAGAAAAATACATGAAGGCCTTTTAAACTGTTCCCCCCCCCCCCCCCCCACCCCCCCCCCCCCCCCCCCCCACCCCCCCCCCCCCCCCACCCCTCCCCCCCCTCTTTATTTTTACCAAATTCTGTTTTCCATCACTTTTCTGGATTCCATTTTAATGGTTTCATTAGTTTTATAATGAAAAGTATCTAATTAATGATTTTATAAAACAAAGCTTTGGTATTTATTTATTATTTCCCAGAAATGTTTATGTTCCATTTTTGCTAAATAAATGTCTTTTTGCGTTATTTCACAGACTAGTCATATGGCGTTTGATTCAGTGTGACTACTTTTGATTTATTAATCCAAAAGTGGGCAAATTCCATGACATTCGGGTTAACAGTAAATCCGTTGGATGCAGGATTTGAAAATCATAGGTCCCAATTATATATCTAAGTGTATATATATCTATATCCATTTAGATCCAATAACAATAGTTAGTATAAAAGGATGATAATAATTTACACTATTTAATGTATAGCTTATTGTTCTATGCCAATACACAAATACTGCAAAAATAATCATTGGAAATAATAATTTCCAAAACAGGTTTCCTAAACCCTAAGGTCCCAAATTCAAGCACTTGACTGAGCCAGTAGTAGGACCAATCGGGAACTTATAAATAGTAGCCTTGTAACTAACTTTACACACTTTAACAGAAAAAAAACCAAGATGACACACTTCAGCCTTAAGGAAATGTGACTGTGACCAAATTCAACAAGAGCATGAATGCATATGTATTTGGGTGCCGGTGTCCTGTCCTGCCATTCCTGTTTAAAGCATTTCTGTTGATTTCAAACGTGCATATTCACCAAAATTTCCTGTCTGTGTGGAAAACAGATTTGGTTTCCTGACAGCGAGTGTCAAACCTTGACGTATTTCCGCAGCTTCATTCTGACCACTGGCAGGAATGTCACCTCATCCCTCTTCAACATGGTTAAACTAAAACACCCTGGGTAGAAACGATAGATTTACATTGGGACACCTGCATGACGCAGCATAATTCTGTATGAATCTGGAAAGAAGGCATTGAGGTTACACTCAGCGGTTGCATTGGCTCCGTGCTACTGCAGGGTGGGTTTTCATTCGGTCTGTTGGCAGTGGCTGTGGGTTAGAAGAGGGCATGTTGAGTTGTTTGCTTTGGCCGCATGCTGTTTATTTGGGCTTTAATCTCTGAGGCTTTACAGTGGCACCCAGTGGCCAGGAGTAACAGCTCAGCGGTAGCAGCACAGTGTGGATAGCTTGCCTGTCCTCACTCCAACTCTCTGCTTAATGGTCTGATACATTAATAAGACCATCAGAGGGCTAGTGTGGATAGAAGAACTGGAGCGGTTTCATGTACTATGTGCAAGTGGCGGCCAAACAGTTCTAAGTGCCCGCTAACCCAAGATTAAACTGCGCTTGACTTCACAGTCCTGGGGTTCACTTCACTTCTGATAGTTTTTCATGTTTTTGTAGAGTGCTAGTGTGGGAAATGGAGAATCCTTATATTTTTAAGCATGCCATGCTTAAATTAGTTTTCCTTATGTTACGGTTTAAAAACAAATGGTATACTGAAGAACTGTCTAGCTCAGGGGGTTTCAAACTGGAATGCAAACCTGTGATAAAAAAAAATATATTAAAAAAAATCACAATTCTTTTTTTTTTTACATTTACATTTCACAAATGTAAAAAATGTACTTTACTTCAACTTAAGAAATGCATAGTGATGTGCTGTCTAATCCAGAGGTCCTTAAGAAATATAGTATAGTAATAATAAATATATTAAATTGTATTTTTAAGGCTGGTAAAGTGCATACATTAAATGAAACTACATTTAATATTTTTTTATTTTCAATTTGTTGTCATCGATTTTTTTTGAAAACTTCTTTGTTAAATCTAAGACACATATCACCTTAATAAAAGCTTAATGCTTCCCAGATATTTAAACAATTTGATTAAGTACGATAATAATGTTAGTCAATTAAGTTCAGAATCAATTATTCAATTTTTATTGTCTACATATTACATTGTATATATCACATTTTAATATTTAAATATTTAAATATTTATCTCATTAATTACATATTTTTTCCTTGTACTGTCTTTATATTTTAGAAAGAAAAATAAGTTTAAAAACAGCTGGTTATATCACCTCAGACACCTTTTAACCATACTGGCAAAGGATTCTGGGAACCTGTACTAGCTGGAAGACTCTTGTCTCTTGTCATCCTCCAACTCTCCAAATGATGAATTACAAAAAGTAAAAAATACGAAGTAAACACAGACATGGGTGTCTTTATTTTAGAGTGCATGCCAGCCAAGTGGAGGTCCAGTAAAAATCCCTTCCTCTCTGAGCGTGCGCGTTTTCAAGCCGCGGCACAGCTGGCCACTGGGCACAATGGGCTGATTCAGGATCAGTGTTGGTAGGTGGCCACAGACTGTGCTCTGTTAGGATCTGTTTTTCTGACCGTAGCATTTAACATGAGGCCTGTTCGAAAGCCACATTGGTAGCCGTGTAGCTGTCAGACTAATACGAGACGCCACATCACAGGGAAATGGGGGCCGCGGTCTGTTTTGAGAGCTGGTGGTGGTTGCAGGGACAGCAGGTCGAGGACATGTGCATTACATCAGCTTTCAGATGAGGAAAGAAACCAAACACCTTTTACCTGTGCGACAGCCGGTCAGGAAGAGCTGTGTTTGTTTGAGTGAAAGAGCGAGAGAGGTCCGATTGTGTATATTTTTGATCATTTAAATTAGCCAGAGAAATTCTTACTGGTTAGTGTCAATATATTAGGAAAAAAACCTAATGCATCTCATCTGTAAGAACTAAATAGAAACTAAAACTAGAAAAATGAAGCTGTCCACTTCCCCTTAATCTCCACATCATTTCTTGTCTGGTCTCGACTGTCAATCAAGGTGTATGTTCATACAAACAAACTTTATAGGTTTAACTCTCACCTATGTTGATGGCGGTCTCCTGTTTGTCTCCAGTCAGGATCCAGATCTTAATGTCAGCTTTCATGAGGGTCTCGATGGTTTCAGGTACTTTGTCTTGAAGTTTGTCTTCAATCGCTGTGGCCCCCAGCAACTGCAAAGTTGTGCAGGGAGAAGAGGAAGAAAGCCAAAAAGATAGTATTAATAAAAAAAATAAATCAATCAATCAATTAGAAAGCACTGATAAATGAGGACAGTCTTTTCCCAAGTGATTCCTTTTTATAAGCAAATTCAAGAAAGATATAATGTATAATCCACTATTGGCATTATTAATAAATAAGCCCAGACGCAGTGATCAGGATCTTGTATCTCCCTGCTGGGGTTTATTTTGGGATAATGACCAGCTGATTTTACAGTATTCCTTTCTTTACAGCTACTTTTCACAAACAGTGAGTTGAGAAAGGCTGTGAAGTGATACCTGAAACTAAACAAAAGCGGAAATTAAGTGCGCTGAGCTGCATTAGTAATTCTTGCTGGCGTTTTCCAACAGTCAGTTGACTACGCTTACAGTTAGATGCTAATTCAGGACCAGAGGGGCATTTGAGGAGGAAAAAATCATTTCCGTTTTTTTAATTTCTGGGGATTACAAAGATCAGTTATGTGTGAGGAGCACAGGAGAAGGAGAAACCCCCCCCCACCCAGCGAGAAAGAGAATGTGATGCGGTGGTGGACTGGTTCTGTTAATGTGGTTCTCCAGGGAAATGTAAGCCCCTGGCCCTTTGACCAGCCATGATCCTATTTGGAGCGGACAGGATTTTGACAAGACCCCGTAGACGAAATTCAGCTGCACCAAAGAGAGAAAAAAAGAGAAAGAAAAAGAGAGCGAGTGAGAGCAAATGGCTTCCTGTAAGATGATCAGTAATGTGGTGAGCAGGGGAGCGGATGTGATACAACCATTAATTAATATGCTCTATTTTTTTTTCTTTTAAGGGCACAAATCTGCAAAATCTCTTTTTGGTAGTTGAAAACATCACATGAATCAGAATAATTGATTCATTAATGATTTAAGGGGCAAGGCAAGTGCAGACCAATAAACTCTACTAACTTTTCTACAGGATTATGTCTGCTTAGTTATACTCAAAAACAAAATTATTGTTAGTTCAAGACCCTCCAACAACTTTCAAATAATTTTATTATAGATGTGAATTCAAGGTACATGGTACAAGGTACTACAGATCAAAGGTTTGGGGTCTGTAAGATTTGTGTTATTATTATTTTCTTAATATTAGGAAGGATGGATTAAATTTTACATGAAAAAAAAAAAAAAGGAAAATTAAGACCTTTTAGAATGTATGCAAAATGCAAGAATATTTTTGGCTTTGTGAATTGTAATGCAGGTGTTCAAGGAAGGACAATGAATGTTTTCATAAAGAAATCTGGAAAAAATGTATCACGGTTTCCACAAAAATATAAAAAATGAGCACAACTGTTTTCAACACTGACAATAATAAGAATGTTCTGAGCAGCAGAATCACATATCATTAGAAGCATGATTTTTGAAGGGATCAGTGCCAGAACCGGAAATTAAATAAAAATATTTATTAAAATAGAAACATGGTTTAAATATATTTAAAGTTACTGAATTGTAATAATATTTAACAATAGTATTGTTTTTACTGTATTTTGATCAAATAAATGCAAGCTTAGTGAGCATAAGAAACTTACTTAAAAACATTAAACCCAATCTTACCAAATCTAATGAAAAAAAAATATTTAGAATTTGCAGCGATTATGTAATCCAATCATCTATTAATAAAGAGTTTTCCTTTTAACATTTCATGTGCCCTATAAAGCAATGTTTTTAGTTTCTTATTTTTTTACCTAATGTTTTACCTATTACCTTAATAACAAAAAATAAAATTTCAATAGTATTACTTCATTCACGTCAATCATTTTTGATTATGCTCAGACCAGAAATGAGATATTTCAGAAGTTTAACCGCTATTCCTGCGCAGATACATTCTAAGAGCTTGCTGGAACATCAGGTGCCACCGTTGCACCCTGCTGAAGGAGTGTTGTAATTACATCCGTCAAACCAGCAGCTTTTATGTGAAATGATTGATTAGATCCATTTTCTCAGAAAAGCTGGCAGGGCTGCTTCAGCCAGTGATTAATGATGGTGGTCGGCCATGTGGTGACGGAAAACTTACAGAGTCCAGCTTTCCACAGGTCCACCACTGTGCTTTCTTCGCGGTTTGAGCCTAATCGTTTATACTTTTTTGGATGCCATGTGCGCAGAGAAAACCCAGCCCTCATTGATCAAACCGAAGCCATGGAGCTGTTCTGGGACTCGCCAAACTAAACTTCCTACAGGAGAAGAGGGACTGCTGTGTAACCTGCAGACTGTCCTCAAAATCCGGAGTGCTCTCAGAAGCACGTCATTTGTGAAATATGGCTGTGTTGACGTTTCCTCACACCGTCCCCTCTTATGAAGACAAATTACCTTATGAAATTTGAGGATGAGAAGTCCAACTTGACATAACATGGACTTTGTTACTGATTTTAATAACTATGATAAAGGACTATTGCTTGTAGGAGGACAATTGTGGTAATCAGTGTTGGGGGTAACGCATTACAAGTAACGCGAGTTACGTAATCAGATAACTTTTTTCAAGTTAACGCATTATGGTACGAATTATCAGAAGAACGATGCTACTTTTCAATATGTAATAACACAGAGTTACTGTTTGATTCACAACTTTATTGATTGATCGCTTTCCGGTCGGTGGCCGAGAGGCAAACACATGCACATATTCTGAAAAACAAAATAACAAAATTACAAACCACAATGCTGTCTAAAAAAAAAAATAACAATCAGAAAGCCAACAAGGAAGAAAAGGAAGAAAAAAAAAAGTTTGGCAAAAGAAGGGATCGAACCAGTGTCGATCACGTCAAAAAGCCAAGGGCAAGCGCTTAAACGGGCAAGCGCATATACTCATTCGTCCCGCCAATGGAGCGATGGTTCACAGCCACTTTTAACTAAATGTTAATAGACACCCCGTATACGTTGATTGACAAATGTCTCCTCAAGTCAGCGGTGACTAATCCCAAACCAATGGCGCTGTCTCAAACTATACCTACCTCTTCCAGTTTGTCTGATTTGTCATTGTGTTTTCTGACTTGTTAATTTTTTTCTGAATTGTTGTTGTGTTTTCTTAATTGTTATTTTGTTTTCAGATTTGTCGTTGTGTTTTCTGACTTTTTATAATGTTTTCTGAATTGTTGTTGTGCTTTCTGATATTGGATTTTTGTTGTAGACTTGCATTTGCTTTGTAATGTGTTTTTATTTGTTTTACGCAATTGGGATGCTCCTGCAATTACAGCCACCGTTACTCCTGTGCCCAAGTTGAGAGAAATCAGAAGATGTCACTCTAGTTCTAAAATAAATATGAATATTCATTAATTCATCTCACTCACAAAAAACAGATTCAGTATTTCTCAAAATTAATAAAAATAATGCAACTCGGAATATGATGCAAACCTGCAATAATTTAATGTTAAACAACACAAATATCCTTTGTTTTTAATCCCATTCTATTAACCAATGTCTTGCTTCTGACCTTCAATGATCCAGTTCAAACTTACTAATGAGCAAAAATTACTCAAGACAAACACTTATGTGTCTTTTTTTATTGCTGAAGTGTTTTGAAATTTCTTCTTCTGCATTCTACAGTACGGACGTACATTTACTTTCCATCCCAGCAGGAGGCTATTAATTTTCACTTTTTTAAACATTATAACTTTTTTTATTTTAAAAATAAACAAGCAAGCCCTGTCCAGATTAAAAAGTAACGCAAAAGTAACTTAACACATTACTTACCATAAAGTAGCTAAATAACATAATTAGTTACTTTTTTATGGAGTAAAACAATATTGTAATGCATTACTTTAGAAAGTAACTTTCCACAACACCAACACGGTGGTAATACCATGGCTACTGAATTCAGAAAGGTATTAATGCTACCATGCAAAGTGGGGTTGAGTGTGAGATTTTCTAGGCTTTGAAAGTCCTTTTTGCTCCTTGCGGACCATGATGCTAAATAATATTGGAAAGACTTATTACATTGCCCAAAAAAAGTTTTCTGGAATTTTTTGCGTGTTTTTGTAATTAGTTTGTGATGGCAACCAAAGTGAATTTTAGCGCCAGTACTCCTTGTCTTTCAGAGTAACATGTACCCGTCGAAATGGTAACACCATGCAATTGTGGTACTCTTTGGTTTTTCAAAAACAGACTATGTATATCGCTGTACAGGCAATTAATAAACAAAGAAGTGGTGAATATGCCTTCCATAGTAATACTCTGGGTCTTAGTTTTGGTGTTGCAGCAGGAGAACATATGTCCGTTCTGGAGGTTCTGTGATCGTGGATGTAGACAACGCTCATTAACTTCTGTGTAACTGGAAAAGATTTGGATCCTCACCGTGTCTTCAATTAGTCATAGCTTTTCTTCCATCTGAGGCCAGCTTTGGAGAGACGTTCGAAAAGACGAGGATGAATCCAGCCACTGCTGCTGATAGGATGACTCTGAATGTCCACCCAGCAAAAACACAAGGCGGTAAAAAGGAAATGCGAGTCCTGGCAAAAAGAGCACAAAAAATGAATAAACAAGCTTTCTTAGATATGCTAATTCTCATGATCTCTGCTCAACATGAATTATTCATGCAGGATGTTTAAAAGACAAAACAACTGATTGCTTGAGGGTCCTGTTAGGCTGATACATCTCAGTTCTTCCACCAGGGGGCGTCATCCTCACAAGAGAGCGAAGTACTGTAGTATGCCAGTCCATTCAAGCACACACATTTCACATCAGTCTCTCCCTTAAGATACAGTTCCATTCTCGCTTGAGAGGATGATCTTGGAACACATCATCAAAACCTTACAGTGATTTTTTGTTTGATTGTTGGCTTGGGGTGCAGAACAGACTAACATTTTGATACGGGATGAACAGAAGGAGAGACGAAGATGATTAGCAGGTGTGTGTGTCTCTCACCCTCTGTGGCAAACTGTTCCAGGTGTTTCAGGGTGATGTCCTTGTATCTGGAGCTGTCTGTTAATCGCTCATAAATCACTGTGTCCTGGGAGACAAAAAACATGGGGCTTAATTTTGCTACTCTGCATTTTGTGTGATCCATTAAGTCAGCACGGAGTCATGACATATGTCTAATTCTACATTCTTTCTTTCCTTCATGAGCACATTTATAGTAACATGTTAATATTTCATCACGTTTTAATACATTACACAACAGCTGGGATGTGATGTGGGAGGAAAAACATCTTTCCCATCATTCTCTGTCTGAGCACTAAAGAGCGCTTCCAGCTTATATTACATACAATAACAATTATTACAGTATATGCAGACACACACACTCTCAGATTACTGTACAACATGACCAAAATGACTAATACAGAAATTGATGTAAAAATAATTTCATTATAGATATAATTATCATTCATCATGACTGTATTAAATTTATAATTATTGTTGTTGTAAATAAATTTAGTTTTACATGTAATATTAGTTTAGTTTTACATGTCTTGTTGCAAGCGTCTGATGGCTCAGTTTCCATAGCAACAGACAGATACTCACAGCTCCTTTGCAATAAAGGCGGATCTTTCCTGATGGAGTGCGCATGATGACTGACATCCTCTTCCTGGCGCTGTTGGGTGGGGGAAGGGAGAACACAGAACAGCACCATCATCCATCATCATTACTACCATAATCACTGACATCATCATCATCTTCACCACTATGAGTAAATATGGTGCTGTAATACAGCAAAACTATCAAGTTGTTTTTGTTTTCTCTCCAGCAAAAAGAATGGGCAAAGCTGAACAAATGACAATGAAAATAGAAAAGAAAACATGAAATAAAAATCTACATGTGCTGCAAATATTTACCTTGTGAATTCCAAAACGTGCAGCAATTCATATTTCTCCTCCTCTCCATGCTGTAAGAAAAAATGTTTATTATATTATAATAGATATTTTACTATTGTATTTTCTTCAATTTGAGCTGTATAACCTACAAGAAACATACACAAAAATTAAATAGAAAACAAACCACCACACAAACAGCCAACACACCACAAATCTATTAATGTTTAAATGATTTTAGATATGTATAAGTATAGTGAATACTAATAAAATACTAGATTGCTTACTGCAAAAATAATAGATTATAAAGATTAAGCATTCTATGAATACATTTACTAATGTATATTAATGCCATCATGGATTGTTAGAAAGGAAACTGCTTATGAACTGAGGAAAATTGGATATTATTCAAAGATAACAAATATGTCACATTTCACCAGGAAGCACACTGATTGTGCGAGGTATTTGGTCTTTTGATTTCACAAACCATTTTCTTACCAACGAAAATGAGAAAGGTCACTGACAATCTTGTCAGTCAAGCTGGTATTTTCGGACATAGGATTAGAGCCCAGAGCCAAGAGTTGAGATCTCTAGATTTATCTAATTATTTTGAAACACTAACTAATTGTCTTGACAACGGGGAGCAGGGAAAAATTAAAACTTTTAATTGCTCTTTTTTGGTTTTTTTCTTTTTTTTTGGCCCCCGTGACTTTTAGAAGCGAGCGAGTATGATGATGGGGTAAATGGTGGGAGATGTCTTGCACTGAAGGGCCAAAATTAGAGTGCGTTACAGGCCAGGGAGCACAAGACTTGCTCTCTTCCCCTGGCGCTGCCATCAGATGAACCAATTACAGCTGCAAAGTGTGACTCCTCGCTCCCAGGTCTAAGAAAACAGCAGCGCTTTCTGCCTCACTAATTACATTTTCTCTAATCTTCACTCAGCAAGTTTCTATTAAGAGCTCTGCACAGATATCTGCAGCACATCGGCCGGATCTCTCACTATCCCCTCCAGTGCTGCAAGATTTCTCACACCAAAGAGTGAGAAACAGAGGGATGGGGTGGGGGGATACGGCCCACGCAAGAGCACACTGCGATGAAACTGAAAAAGGCATCAAAACATCACTTCCCCAGATCATTCTCATTAGAATTTGCAGGGTGAGGGGGAAAATCAGCTACAGATACTGTGCAAACCCCAGCCGAAATATCTATACAGCATCTCTCCTAAGTGAACTCTTCCTTATTTTCAAATCAAAAGAAGCATTGATTTTTAATAAAAAAAGAATCTGAAGACAAGCTAAACTTTAATGATATAGTACAGCAGCTTCCCACATAATTCTAATTTTGCCGTAATGAGTCCTAATATAACGTTTTTGTAGGACTGTATGTATGACTGTACCGGGATCTGTGTGTGTTGGTGGTATATATATATAATATATATTGACTATATTTTGTTAGTCGATTGTAAATTACCTATATTAATTTAAACTCTAGATATCATACACGTGGGTACGGAAAGTATTCAGACCCCCTTTTATTTTTCACTCTTTGTTATATTGCAGTTATTTGCTAAAATCATTTAAGTTAATTCTTTTTCCTCAATGTACACACAGCACCACATATTGACAAAAAAACACAGAATCTGTTGACATTTTTCAGATTTATTAAAAAAGAAAAACTTAAATATTACATGGTCCTAAGTATTCAGACCCTTGCTGTGACACTCATATATTTAACTAAGGTGCTGTCCATTTCTTCTGATCATCCTTGAGATGGTTCTACACTTCATTTGAGTCCAGCTGTGTTTGATTTATACTGATTGGACTTGATTAGGAACGCCACACATCCTGTCATATAAGACCTTACAGCTCACAGTGCAAATGAGAATCATGAGGTCAAAGAAAAGCCTGAAGAGCTCAGAGACAGAATTGAGGCAAGGCACAGATCTGGCCAAGGTTACAAAAAAATTCTGCTGCACTTAGGTTCCTAAGAGCACAGTGGCCTCTATAATCCTTAAATGGAAGATGTTTGGTACGACCAGAACCCTTCCTAGAGCTGGGTGTCCGGCCAAACTGAGCTATCGGGGAGAAGATCCTTGGTGAGAGAGGTAAAGAAGAACACAAAGATCACTGCGGCTGTGCTCCAGAGATGCAGTCGGGAGATGGGGAGACGAGAAGAGTAAAAAAGTGTAGAAAGTCCACCACCAGACTGCAGCCTCCACCCAGCTCGGGGCTTTTTGGCCAGATGGCCGACGGAAGAGGCTCCCCCCTCTCCTCAGTGCAAAAGACACATGAAAGGCCCGCAGGAAGTAGTTTGCTTAAAAACCCTCAACACCAAAATACACCCGTGAAGGACTCCAGATGGTGAGAAGGAAATACGATTCTCGGTCTGGATGCGACCAAGATATGAAACTTTGTCCCTCAATTCTAGCGGGTAGTGGTTGGAGGGGGGGAAAAACAGCTGCATTGTCAAACCGGTTCCCAAAAGTTACAACAGTGAAGCATGGTGGTGGCACAGCATCAGCTGTGGGGGTGTTTGTTTTTCAGGCGAGGGACAGCAGGAAGAGTCTGGTTGCAACGAGGGAAGGGAAAAGAGAAGCGGCCCAAACTAAAGGGATATCTGGACGAAAAACTCGCTATCCAGAGTGCTAGACCTCGACGGGGCGAAGGTTGTTTACCCTTCCACCAAGGAAATGACCTAAGCACACAGCTTAAAAAAATAACGAGGAGTGGCTTCACACCACCTCTGTTGATGTTCTTTTGAATGCGCCCAGACAGAGCCTGACTTCTTAAAAACCCCAATTGCGATCTCTGGGGGAGACCCTTACTAAAATGCTGTCCACCCAAAGTTTTTACACATCCAACCCCCAATGACGGAAAAATGTGAGCCGGAGATAATTGAAAGGAGGAAGGGCATGAGAGCAGAGGATCCCCAAATCCAGTTGTGAAAATCTTGTTGCATCTTTCCCAAAAAGTCTCGTGGCTGTATTAGATCAAAAGGGTGCTTATTCTAAATACTGAGCAAAGGGTCTGAATGTGATATTAGGACCATGTGATATTTCAGTTTTCTTTAAATACATCTGCAAAAATGTCAAGATGGGGGGCTGCGGCGGTGACAGTAATGAGGAAAAAAATAAATTAACTGATTTTATGCAAATAGGCCTGGGGCAATAAACAAAAAAAGAGTGAAAAATTTAAGGGGGTCTGTATATTTTCCGTACCCACTGTATATATGTGTGTGTTAGTCTGATTTAAAATTATATTATGAGCAATTTGGGGCATTTCAGTAAAAGAACCAACTTATAAGAATAGTTTCTTTGTTAATCAGATTAAATTCAGTCTGCAACTTGGTTAAAATATAATTTACAATAAATTCATTTTTAATCTAAAACATCATTTATTCATTTTGGTTAATGTTCATTTCTAAAATTTACTAATAGACTACTGTTTAAAATTTATTCCTGTAATAGTAAAGCTATTTTCAGTAGCCATTACGTTAAGTTCTAAATTACTCTAATTAATCTAGTTAATAAACTTTTTTTTCAGGAATCTTTGATGAATTTAGAAAGGTTAAAAAGGGGGGGGGGGGGACCAAGGCAGACAGAGAGAGATTTATTTGAAGTTAATATTGTAGAATGTACATTCTTTACGGTTCTCTTTTGGTTAAATAGGCAAGGGCAAGGCAAGGCAAGTTTATTTATATAGAACATCTCAGACACAATGGCAATTCAAAGTGTGATTTTATAAAGGAAGAGGTAATAAAATCATAATAACATAACCACAACCATTAAACCAAGGTTGAAACATTTCAATATTTAAACAATTGATTTAAAATGCAATTTTTTAATTTCAAACAGTAAAAAAAAATAGGGAAAGATAAGATATAAAAAAAAATACAGTGATAAATCAGTCGTCTGGCGTAGCACAGGATCATCCAATAAAGGCAAGTCAAACATGAGTTTTGAGTTTGGATTTAAACGTGGCTAATGTTTTAGCACATCTGATCTCTTCTGGAAGCTGATTCCAACTGCGGGTGGAATAATAACTAAAAGCACATTCCCCTTTGTTTTGTGTGAACCCTTGGTATTTCTAACCGACTCGATCCTAATGATCTGAGTGGTCTATTAAGTTTATAATCAGTGAACATATCTACTATGTATTTAGGTCCTAGGCCATTGAGTGATTTATAAACAAATAAAAGTACTTTAAAATCAATCCTAAATAAAACTGGAAGCCAGTGTAAGGACCTGAGGACTGGTCTGATATGCTCAGATTTTCTGGTTCTAATCAGAATTCTGGCAGCAGCATTCTGGATTAGCTGAAGCTGTCTAATGGTCTTCTTGGGAAGACCGGTGAGGAGACCATTACAAAAGTCCACCCTGCTGGAGATAAAGCCATGAACAAGTTTCTCCAAATCTTGACTGGAAACAAAAAATCTAATTCTTGCAATGTTTTTGAGATGATAGTATGCTGATTAAATTACTGCTTTGACATGACTACTGAAAATAAGGTCTGTCTCCAGAATCACACCAAGATTCCTGACTTGATTTTTAGTTGTTTGACCCCAAGAGCCAGGTATGCATTCACTTTGAGAACTTCATCTTTGTTTCCAAATGCAATGACTTCAGTTTTCTCCTTGTTTAACTGAAGACTGTTTTGGCAAATCCAACTGTTAATTTCATCAATGCATTGGCAGAGGGAGTCAATGGGGCTGTAGTCATTTGGTGATAAGGCTAGGTAAACCTGGGTATCATCAGCATAGCTGTGATAGGCAATTTGGTTCTTTCTCATTATTTGACTTAGTGGGAGCATATACAGGCTAAACAAGAGAGGTGCAAGATGCAGGAATTGAAGCCTGTAGGAATCGAAATTCATTCCCCGGAACGACACTTATACTATGCCTCTCCTTGACTCACATTTTTGAGAACCGCTCTTCTAAGTATGACCTGAATCTTTTGAGTACCATCCCAGAAAGCCAGACCCAGTTTTCCAGTCTCTCTAGAAGTATGTTATGATCGACAGTGTCAAACACAGCACTAAGATCTAATTTAATGCACACATGCTTAATAAAAGTATTAAAGTATTAACTTTTAAGCGATAGTGTACATCTTTAACATTTCAAGTTGTATGAATTAGCAAAAGCTGTATTAATGATTGTTCATGACACCTAATGCAATAACTAATTTGAACAAAATTAAATTTTTTGGTAAATCATTACTAATTCATTCATGAATTTTTTTTGTGAAGATTCAATAGCGTCACTGGCGAATAGCAGTGCAGAAAACACTGTATTACCGATCGTCAAAGGGTTATTTGTTTCAGATAGGAAGAATGTTCGCTATTCATTGCCTCAGTATATGAAATGAAGTTGCCACAGGTCCATGATGGCTTCCTCTCTATCATACATTATAATAAGGAAATAACGGATCTGTTGAAGTGGGACTGTGCCGTACAAATTGCCTATAATAGTTCTCCAGAGTGTAAAGTGTGAGTGAGCTATGCAGCATGACAGAGGGTGAGTCATGTTCCCAGTGCAACTCATCATCTATTCCCAGGACGTCTCTACTTACCGACTCCACAATAACACAGTCTGGAGTTCTCCCAGAGAACACGAAGCCCAGGTTTTGTGCCGCCCGAACCAGAGCGCCTTCATCTGTGGAACAAGACAGCATGTGGTCAGGGCAGGTGGCGGTTAAGTTGCATTGGATAAAAGCGTCTGGTATATGACTGCTTGTTCACGACACTAAGTAGGACAAAAATGTTCGGAATGAGGTGGCACTATTTAAACCTGCTGCTAACCTTTTGTCCTCCGATCTGTCTGTGCAATCATCACTTATCACATTACGGGTTCCGCATTCATCTTATCGCAACCAAAGGTATACTCTTACTAATATTCAATGCACCGCTGCACTGACATGAAATTAAAATGGGTCGCATAAACCCATCTCGCTAAGCCCTAAAAGCTCAGGGATTAACTTATTGACAAAGGCTAACAAAAAGGTGATAAAATTATGCATAACCATGAAGTGTCAAATGCAAAGTAGTTAGAGCGGGAACCCGTTAATTAAATATCTGTTTTTGTAGCAGATTTTCACTTGTCTTACACAAACAAACAAATTTGCCTGTTATGAGGCAAATTGATTAAATGCATTCAAACAGATCCACTGCTCTCAAGTCTAGGCTCTCAACACGATTGATAGAGTTTGAGAACCAATAGAAAGAGGAACAGGAAATTCAGAGCATGCTGTGACTTCCCTCTTCACTTCCTGTGCCCCCTTTTCAAACGCAAACAGCTCTCATCTGGTCTTAGCGACTGGTACATGAGTTGTGGAATGTTTAAAATATAGTCAATGATTATCTGTGGACTGTTGTGTAGGGTCTGTGTCAAAAAAAAAAACTTCGAAATTCCGAAGATTTCCCGTAGAATTTAAATAAAAAATACCATTCAAACGCAAAAAAAAAAAAACCGTCTGCCATTGAATTTTAGGTGCATGCGTCAGGCCAAGTATATCAGTGCTTGGCGCACGAAAAGGCACGATGAGTAAGGTTTGGTTCCTTCGCATTTGAATGCTTTTGTTAGTCTATCCAGTTGAAGCCACTAGATGCGGCGCTGCTGCATTGTTATAAATATTGCGGGAAAAGAGAACATCATTGCGGAGAAGATCTTGTTTATGTCAAAACTAAAACCAAGCCGTTTACACAGAACGTATATTTATCGCATTTTCTAGAGGGACTTCTATCACCGTTGCACTCGCGTCTCGTACAAGAGAGCCGCATGTTTAGAAAGCAATGTAAAATTAATGCAAGTTCAACTTTTAAAAAAACATGTCTCAAGACTTTATGGCGGTTTTCCCCATCCCACTGCATCTCATGTTTTTAAATGAAAAAAGTATTCTTTGTGATTGGTTTTTGGTCATTTGTATTAAACTATACATACATGCATGATGCTGTTTTGTTTCTAATTGTTTAAGCAACTTTATTAATTATATAAGGTGGTATTTTAACACGTAGCACTTTTTTCAAAGATAGTCGGTGTATAGTATGCTTTGAAGAAACGTGCATTAATAATGTGCCGATGCGCACTTCTTGTGGCACTAGGAAGAGAAATGCAAAAAGCTCTTTGTCACCCCCTAACTGAATTCATACCTTTTAAATCGGAATATTGATAATTATTTTTAAGGCAAAAAATAGAATGAGTTTTTGGTTTTTACAGCCATTTTGACAAGCCAGTTTGTAGTAGAACTACATCTATCGCTTTAACTGATGTATTTATAGCTTTATCTATTGAATACATACACTACTGTTCAAAAGTTTAGGGCGGTGTAAATTTTTTTAATGGTTAAAAGAAGTCCTATGCATAATATATATAAGACTTGATATTTGGTACAATCAAGCACTTTTAAAAAATAATATCGTAAATACTCTATTGAAAAGAAATTGGTTGTATTTTAATATATTTTAAAACGTAATATATTTCTGGTGATGATCAGTTGATGAAGGAAAAGAGGAAAGGAAAAATAAAAACTAACTATTTTGTTTTATGTTATAATATAAAAGTAAATATTACTAAAATTTTTATTTTTTTTTTCAACAGATAAGCATACCTGGCGAATAAAAATTAAAGTAAGTAATTATTTAGTCGAAAAGTAAAAAAAAAAAAAACAAAAATGTAAAAAAAAAATCTACTGACCCCTGGACTTCTGAAGAGGTTTGTGTATTGATGGCCTCTCAATGTAGAACCCTAATGTGAACATTTGTTGTTCGTTGGTGTTTGGAGTAGGAAGGGTTATTGACTTGACCTGGGGATGCAGCTGGTAGGGGATCTTGTTTGTCGGTGCACGCAGGACGGCCGTGTCTTTGTACCCCGTTGTGACAGATAGCCAGCATGGTCATAATTCCTGAGACCGAAAGAAGTGGGCTGGCACTATGTGAAAAAAACAACGTAATAAGACAAAGTAGTAAAAAGCACGATGACACCTCAAATCATGCAATGGTTGAGGAGGATATCTGTGGTTAGTTTTCTTACCAATCAAACTAGAAATGTTCACCCTAGCAAGTTAGATCTAGTAACAAGAATATTGTATCACAAAAACGGCACCTAAAACACCTTACCAAATGCATGTTAAAAACCATCTAAGAACCGTTTTGCTTTCGCATGTAAGTTCCTTAAAATTAGTTCTGTCAAATGATTAATCGTGATTAATCGCATCCAAAAAAAAGTTTTTGTTTACATAATATAGTGTGTACTGTGTATATTTATTATATAAATACAAACACATGCACATACATATATCTTTGAAAAAAATTTTTGCATGTAGTGATTAGATCCATATAATGTATATATATATCATAATTTTAATTTATATAAACATAACAGTTTTTTTACTCTTAAATAAATATAAAATGAGGTGTGTTGGTATTTATATGACCAATAAGCAAATAGAAACCAGTACAGCGCACATACTAAAAGAAACAAAAACTTTATTTTGGATGTGATTTATAATCACGATTAAGCGTTTGTTGACAGCATATTCAAAGAATAAAATAGACGATTTAAGAGTAAAATACATATATTCAAAAAGCATTAAGTTTTTGGCACTGTGAATCGGCTCAGAAAAGCCGCATAAGTGATTAGATATTTGGATTAGGGATTTTTCATCTGATGAAGTCAGTTGAGAGAAAAACGCCGGTGCTGAAAGTGAGGTGATCAAAGCATGTTTGGGTGGAAGCGAAGAGAAAGCTCAGGTGGCCACGAGGAGCTGTATACACGGCCGTCACGAAGGCAACCCCTGAGTTCATGTCTGATTCAGAGTGACAGAGAAACAAAAACATTCTGCTGACTGACGGACACAAATCCCTGAGTCACCAGGCTGAAAGAACCAATAAAACGCACGCATACAAACCAACAATAGTCAAATAAATATCTTACTCTTTGCGCATGAATAGGGTCCTATTTTATGTAAGACAAAAACAGGGTAAAAGATTCATCATATGTCATTAGAGAATACGTTTTGTGACTGTAGAATATTCATAAACAGCCGGGTGGGCAGAACAGAGCTAATATGAGCCAGAAAAGAGCCGTGAGGGATGACAGGAGGTGTGAGCGTGTGGATATCAGGGCCTGTGTGTAAATTTCTGGCTGGCTGGGCATGACTGAGCAGCTGTGATGCCATTACAGTACTTACATGATTACTTTGGAGGTTTTCCAGTAAGCTGGGGTCATTAAATCCAGATTCCTCTGAGGACTGAGAGCTGTGACTGCATACAGAGAGAGAGATATGAAGGAAGACAGAGATAAATACACAAACAGGTGCTCTCATTTATAAACAAAAGGGACATTTTTCTCCCTTTACTAAAAAACAACAATTCTCCATCTGTAACGAAACTTGTCTGAAAAATAGTCTGTCTTGAATCGCTAAGCATCAGTCTGTTTGTTTGTTCATAAAGTGGCATTTACACATTTGAGCCCTAGGGGGTCTGTCATTGTTTGATTTCAATCCAACTTTCAGGGGGGAAAAAATTATCATATATCAAACCAAATTACATTAATACGTTAATGCTAACAAAAGCCACAATTAAGAAGTTAAAGAGTGTCATGCATGTCCATAACATTAATTAGCAAGTATAGCAAATTATTATTTATTATTTACGAACATTTATTATTTATTTATAATGGAATTGCAATTTAAGAATCAAACTAGAAATGTTACATAGCATTCATTAAAAAATTAACAGCAACAACAACAACGACGACAATAATAATATCCAATTCTAAAAAAATGGCAAGGGCAGTTATTTATTTTCAGAATTAAGAAAACAATGTTTTGCTATTAATCAAACATAATACAAAGGAAGAACAAGAAATAAAATGTAATGTACAAGTACAACTCAACTAAGCAAATAATGATTATTTATTTAAAATAGATTTGCAATTTCAGTATCATAAACTAGAAAGTTTCTTTTTAAATAAATAAATATATTACTTTTTTTTAAAGGGCAAGGGCAGTTCTTTTCATAATTAAGAGAATAATGTTTTGCTATTAAATCAAACTTAACGCAAAGGAACCACAAGAGGTGATTAAAAAGGTCTCAGCAATATTAACATTATGCAAAAGAGCCCCTTCATCAGGGAAAGCTCATCATTGCAAAACATTAATATTAATTTCCTCACATGCCATGCTCCTTACCTTTGACCCAAAGCACCCCGAATCCCACTTCCACAGTACTACCACATTATCAAACACTCTTGAATTATACATAAAAAAATCATCTCCTCTTACTATTCATGAACCATTGCTTTAGAGCAGATACAAACATCATGTGACCGCCCATTGACACTTTCTCTAGTAGAGAGGTACACTGAATTTACACCTTGCAGACTACAGCGCTTTCAGGAAGGATATTGATTAGCAGCTCTGTGATATACAGGCCATTCAACGGCTCAGTAGTGGACATATCTATGGTCGTATGCTGAACATGACATTTTTAAAGAACCAATTTAAATACTATATACAAGCACTGCACCAAGCCCGTGTGGAACACTCTTGATCAGAACATCTCACTGCAGCAGCAATCTCAGAAATCAGCACCATATAAATCTGACAATGAAAAGGTTCATGCAGATTTTCGGCTTCTGGCAAGGGAGTCCAGGGGGAAAATTTCAGGGTTTCGTCACAGCATCGTTCACCTCACCGTTGCATTATAACAAACATGTCGCAGCTTATTCAAACGGTGGTTGGTGAGATACATCTCTTAGAATGACTGAGAATGTCATGTTGAGGTAAGGACAAAATCACAGATGGGGGGGAAATCAAATCTATCACACTAAGAGGAGTGCATTATGAAACCGTGCCGGCACCAGCAAAATCCAATTTCCTGTCTCTCAGCACCTCAATACGTGCAGGGATACGTGCAGACATGCTCCTCTCACTCACACACACAAAGATACAAGTTTCTAAACACGTTAAAATGCACTGGTCGAACATTAGTGCAAAAAAGCAGCGTATCATGCAACATCAACACTCGGATCACTGCTGCCGTGCTGACAGAGCACTTTAAACAAATGCTAGCTTGCATTTACACACAAATATAATGATACAGCAGATTTACCAATTATCATCAATAAATAAATGCACATCTTTACAGCTTTTCATATTAGAACTGTTTTTTTGGTTAAGAAATTCTTACTTTTGTTCAACAAGGATGCATTGAACTGATCAAAAGTAATGTTACAAATGATTTCTATTTAAAACTATTTTGAGTATTTCTACAAAAATATTAAGCAACAGCTTTTTTCATCAATGTTAATAATAATAATAAAAAAAGCATATTAGAATGATTTCTGAAGGACCATGTGACTCTAAAGACTGGAGTAATGACTGTTGAAATCAGCTTTGTTTTCACCAGTAATAAACGGCATTTAAAAATATAAAAAATTTATTTATTTATAAAAAAATTTGCAGCCTTGATGAGCATAAGGAGCCATTAAAACCTTTTTTTTTTTTTTTTTAAATCGTACCGGACCTCACCACTTTGAAACGTAGGACCCTGCATGAATGCATAATAAACATGCAATTTTTAAAATCTTTAAAAACAAAACAAACAAAAAAAACAAAACAAAATTTATTCCGAGAGCCCTATGGCTGAGAAATGTGTAAGCAATAAGGTCATGTGACAATGAGGTTGTTAACGCTGCATAATGCTTCAGATGCTATTTATAGAAACAGTAAGCAGAATTCAGTGTATACTGCTCAGTAAGCAGCACGCTAGTATTCCATTCTGAACACAGCCTGTTATTGGTGATCGAAAGCCCAGCAGGGCAATCATCTCCATGGAAACAGAATGCGGCACAGTAGTTTATCTGACCTTAATGGCCCGATTTTGCTTCTATAAGTGGATAGCATTTGGATTGCTTTACATTTTGAAATCATATTCAAAAACCACTATGAAACACTAAATTGATAACTCAAACAACCATAATGTTAGATATATTATTTCATTAGTCAGCATTAGTTAGCTATTTTAGTTAACACGAACTAACGATCAACAATGCTTCAACTGCATTTGTTAGTTTAATTAATATTCATTTTTACTACAGCATTTACTTTTTTCCACTTTGGTGATATTTTCACATAAAATATGCACATTTTCAAAACTATTGGTGCAAATATCTAAACTGATCACACTTGTAACACTGCTAGTCAATCTTTCAAAACTCAAGTTATACAGAATTGCAGTCCACACAACCATAGTTTCAAAACACAGGATTATTGCAATATGTTATTAGAACATTTGGTTTAGTCACCGAAACACAATAGTAGGCCTATAATCTTCTTTCAATTTACTACTTTTAATAATCAGTCAATTCACTAGAAAACAATGTGTAATACGTTTCAAATCACCCGTGTTAGTGAATTAAAGATGTTTCAGTAATACAGATCACAGTTATGTTACAAAATACACTCACATTACCTAACTTACGTAACTGACATAAAATCTATAATGTCTGTATAATAGTATCTATTGTGTTATCAAAAGATGTAATGAAGGTACAGTATGACATGGAACACTAGAACAGAGTTTGCTACCAATACAGTAGATGTTCTCAGTGTGCAATATGACTGAATGTACTGACTTCTCAGATGAAGGGTGAGTTACGGTAATTTGACAGTCCCAGGCATCTCTGATCAATCTAGATTCACAGTCATTGATTGTTTCTTCTCCTTTACTCTGTCTGGTCAATGTTCCAAACTGCAAATGATTCTCTCTCTCTCTCTCTCTCTCTCTCTCTCTCTCTCTTTCTCTCTCTAACTCTCTTTCTCTCTCTAACTCTCTTTCTATCACACACACACACACACACACACACACACAAACCAAACACACACACACACAAACATGCTTGAACATTGGTTTACCTCTCAGAAGAAAAATTGCTTAATAAGCTTTTACGAGAATGCCTTATATTTGGTTATCCGTTTCAGAAACTCCAAACAAGTTCCTTCTATCTATATATAATCTAGAAATCTATAGCTATACCAATGATTCATTGACTAACAATTAAGATCAGATGGGTTAAATGATGTGATAGGTTAAATAAAACAAAGAGAAGAGATGTGAATGGAAAGTTTGATAGTAATAGCATTATGAAAGGCAATTACTGTGAATGAAAGTGTTATGCATTTTTGATGGTCTTAAATTAGTACTAAGAGTTTTGAAAATGTACCACTTGCTTGTGAAAACTGTAGGTCTATGAAAAGCTGTATTTTTATTACACACAAAATCGTTACTTGTCACACAATTTCTGAAACCTGACACTCAAACAGGCAGAAGCAATACCAAATCTGCAAAACCATACACTAATTCTCGGCCTTTGGCTCAGTTTTCAATTTCATAAAACATTTTTTGCAAATCACAACACACAATTCTCTATGTAACACAAAACTAAAAGGAATTGATATTATTAAGGTGTTTGCAAATGTTTGCTTTTGAGATGTGTTTGTGATATTTTGAATGCAGTGCTTCATTTTGCAAGAGATGTGAGGCATTTTGCATTTTGTGTGTGCAATTCTTGGATTTGTGTGTAAAGTTTTGAAAAAAAAGAGGCAAAGTTTTGAGAATGTAAGCAAAAAACTGTAACTAACTTTAACAAAGATGAACAAATATTGTATATATTGATCATTATCAGTTCATTTTAGCTAATTCATAAACCAGTGTTAACAAATGAGACAAAAATGTGTTAACAAGTGTTACCTAAATTTATATAGTTCTAAAATTAGTCATGAAATAATGAACAATCATTTTTACACAATTTATTAATCTTGGTTAATGTTAATTTCAACTAATTCATTGAGGTTAGCGTTCAACCTACAATGTTTAAGTATACAGCAGGGGTTTTCAATCTTTTAAATGTCATGGAAATATTAAAGGGGTCATATGATGCTTTTTTAAAGATCATTATTTTGTGTATTTGGTGTCCACTCCGACAAGTGCAGTCTGCTCTGATTGGACAGCTGACCCAGTGCATTGTGATTGGCTGAACACCGAAAGCACTCGTCGAAAATGTAACGCCCCTTACAATAATCGCAGCTTCAGCTTTCAAAGTAAATGTAAAGACAGTAAATAATGTCATTAGTTTTACCATCAGTTCAAGCCCGAAAGGGGAACAGAGTCACGTGACAGACAAAGCACGGTTAAGACAGCTGACTCCACCGGTGAGGGGACCCCCCCCCCCCCCCCTCCCACCCCCCCCCCCCCCCCCCCCTCTCTCTTCTCCTATCTTCTACACACACCACATCACGATGCGCAAAACTCCGCATTTGAACAGTCAATAGAATATACTTAAACTAATAACAAAACAGTATTTGATTCAGAAGCGCCAGATTGTCATAGTCAGAATTACCGCCTCTCCTAGGTTCACGAAACGGTCGTCATAAAAATGCATTGCTGTTCTGTTGTAAGTAATCTTTAAAGATTCCTAAATGCATCTACTTACGGAAGGCCAAATAAAGTGCTTTTGCTTTCACCCCCCTTTTAAAGAAAACACACAGCATCTCCCTGACATGGCTGCTTCAACACTAACTGCGGTTACTGAAACCACGCCTTCTTTCTTTGCAACATTTGGGCGGCATTATGCTAATATTTCCACATAGTGCTGTAGGTATGTGGGGGCGTGTTAGAACTAGCCGTTTTAGGGGGGCGTGGCAGAGCTTAACTTTGATAAAGAATATCTCTTAAGTTTTGAGACTTTAGTCTATGCAACTTCAGGGATCTTATCTATGCAAAAAATCAGCTTGTAACACTCCAAAGAGAAGGGGAATCTGAAATCGCATCATATGACCCCTTTCAAGATTATCCTGGTGCATGGGACCCCATCCTAAAATGTAAAAAGCAGATCTAAAGACCCTTTTTATAATGTGAAAAATGATCAAAATGTTTAATTAAAATACATTATAATAAATATTACAAGCTATATTTTGTTTCTGTAATGAAAATATTTAGTTTCTATTATGTTTATTATGTTTATTTCTAATAATGTTGTGCTGTTAGATGTATTATTTAATTAAAATAATTGTGTTAATTTATTTTTATTATATTTTGATTTATGTTCAAATGTATTTTATTATTATTATATAGTTTTATTATATTTTATTTTTTTTTTAAACGTTTTTTCTCTAAACTTTTCCCCGGACCAGTTTGAAAACTCCTTATGTGTTCAATAGGCTACATTGATCAAAATGCTGGAACAGTTTTGTTAGTTCATTTTAGCTGTTGCATTAACTAATGTTAACAAATACTGTAATACCTTACTGCAAAGTGTTACTGTGAACAATCTGGCCTACAATAAAATCCTGTAAACTATGAGCTGTCAGTAGACCAAACCATCTTCAAGAGGCTGAGGCGGTCCCGCCCATAGACTGTAGGCCCCGCCTTCACATCTCTCCGTCGCTGATGTGATGACAGGTTTTGCTCCACCTCCTCTTGATGTAGCAAGCACCGCCTCGTCCTGCCCCTCAGCAACTGCTTACGGCACGGTTATGAAAACTAAAGACGAGCTTTTGGTGCAGATTAACAGTAAGAATTGCTGCTTCCTGCTGTGCGTTCTGTCTTATTGATATTTCCCGAAGTGTTTACAGTGCTGCCTGTGCACTTGAGCTTTTGTGTACTGACGGAAGGAAGGTAAGTGAGCGAATATGGTTGAACTTACAGTTGTTGTTGTTGTTGTTAGTGTCAGTGGTTTGTTTGTTTGCTTGTCTCTTGCCTGTGTTCAGCTTGAATAGATCGGGGATGTTTGATGTTCTGCGCGAAGCTCACAGTAATGTTTATCAATGCGCTTTGTGTTCAGCCAGGCTAGCTCCCGTGAAAATATATATTTACACTATCGTATTTAAAACAGGATAACAGGCGCGATACTGAACACCGTGGATGCTTAATGTTAATACATCCTTTACATATCAAAACTGTCTAAATATGCTGGATTGTCAAACTCTGTTTCAGCCCTTTTCGTGGGAAATTCTGTACGTTAGCTGCTTACCAGCCAGCTCTTCAACCGTCTTCGGGGGCTTTGTCCTTGTTTTTCAGCAGTTGAATGTAACTTTTTGTGGCTATGACCTGGAAAAGGCATCTAAATAGTGCAAGTCAACAAATTAGTTTATATGAGTATGTTTCAGTCTCCAGTGTTTAGTCTCTACTGCTGCTGTCATAAGTTATTGCGAGGAGGCAGTGGCTTGTACAATTTTGAAGCTAATGTGGTTCAAACCATGTTTGAATATTTGTTGATATCTAATTTACACTATTTGTTAAGTATATAGGGTTAAATATTGCTAAATATAGAGATACATGCTGAAAAGTTACCAAAACCCATCTCCCATGACAGCTGAACATCCTGCCAATATAAACAACTTACAAAGAAAAAGAAAAGTTTTTTTTTTTTTCTTTTTGTGTGTGTCTATTTAGTGTTCATGGACCAAATGCACTCAAAAGAAAGAAAAACCTTTCTCTTTCTGGTTTTCCAAATAATTATGTTATGCAAATCAGTCTGACAGAGGACAGTGAGCCATTATAACTGCCTCCTTGGGGTATTTTTGTGTATTAAATGAAAGAGTTTTTACGTTTTTTGTTTTTTTTGGGTGGAAGGAGGCATGTTTATTTCTGTTGTTTGTCCTAGGGGGCATGTCAGAATATTTGAAAAAGAGTGAGAGTGTTTTTTAAATTTTTATATTACAGAAGAGAATGATGTCAGGACCGCCTGAAGTTCTTTTCAAACTCTACTATCTCACATCCCCTTTTCCCTCAGCGTACCGATCATAAAATAGACTGCTGGTGGGAAAATCTCCTTCCTTTGCCCTTAAGGTCTCCAGCTTGTTTGTGCAAGTCAGCCTTTGTGAAGGCCACTGGTCCCAGTATGCTGACTTAAGCTTCTATGCTGCATGTCATTCATCTTGCTTCAATGGTTTGGATGGTGCTTACATATTTTGTAAGGTGTAATTTAACTTCTTTCAAGAGAAAGAGCGGTTGTCTGTTTTCAGCTTGCTTTCATTTTGTTCACGTACTTGAACCATTTCCATACCAAAAAAAAAACAAGTATTTCAAACACAGAGGTTGTTTGTGTTGGCAAGCTCATTTGGAACACGTAGTATCTTTACCAGGAGTTGTGAAAATGTAATAGAAGACTTCATGTTTGTCAAACATTTCAGTCAGCAGTACGAAATTGGTTTCACAATGACTGAGTGGGCTTTTCTTGTATGTGAAACAATCAGACAAAGTGTTTAAAGACTATCTGTTTAAATTACAGATAATCAAATCAAGTCGTTATGCTTGTCGTTCTTGATCCTGATCAATCTGATGCAATTAGATTAGAAGTTGGCACATAAACAGGCAGCAGTTGTGTATTGGCTTGTTTAGTAGGTGATCAAATCTACAGAAAATTACTAATCCAATCTAGGAAATCTGAGAGCATTCATACTTTAATGGTGCCACTTAAATAAAAACATTAATCAAGGTTTTTCTGTTTCTTTCTCTTTTCTCAAAGTATTTAAGAGATTTTAAAATCTTTTTACAGATTCACAACGGAGAGATTTAATGATGACAACATCATGGAGCGATCGACTTCAGGACTATGCAGATCTCCCAGCAAACATGGATGGACTGGCGATGAAGAAATACAGGAGAGAGGCCTATCATAGGTACAGAATAAACTGACTGTATAACCACTGTGTTTGGGTGGCTTGGAAAAACAGATTTGTCAGTTAGAATTCAGAGACATCATCTCCTCAAAAGGAAATTGTATTTTCCTTTCTATTTAGATAAAGTGTCATTTGTTTGCAATCCACTAATTTTAGAAGAGCCTGTTGAGTATGAGTTTATAATAGTTTTCACTGAGCATTCCATACTCCGTGATTTTACATCTTACGAGTCACGTAAATAATTTAGGCAACTATGTCAAGAAAAGATCCTGTTATTTAGACAGTCAGCTCCTCTGGTAAATTGGGATTTTAAATTAAAATAAAGAATGGAGTTACCTAATTATAAGCAAAACCCAGCAGCGATGTTTCAAACTACATCGAGAAAACGGGCACATGGAACACATGTTTATCAAGATGGCATTTCAACTAGTGATATACAATTTCAGCAACCAAAAATAATCAGCCAAAAAAAAAAGAAAGACAAGATTTGTCCAAAATAGTTTTGGAGGGTGATCATTGACTAAAAGGATGCTAAAACAGGAATATGTTAAGTTTATTTCGCAGAAATATCAAGAGACAACTCGTTGTTGAACTTAATTTAGTTTATCACCTGAAAACATCACACCCAATACAGCATACCAAGTTCAATTACCCAATTAACCAAATTTGGTTTTGTTTGTTGACTTAGTTTCGATTTCATTGTTTTGGTTAAAAATTCATTTTGGTCGGAATCCCTATTTTCAACAAAACAAATATACTAACATATATACATGCGTTTCTAATGCCGAGTTCACACTGCACGATTTTAGCCCGATTTTTCACTCGCCGACAGGTTTTACGAAATCGCCAACAAATGCACGAAATCGGAGGCAAATCGGTGCTCGTTCACGCGAGTGACAATTACGCAGTGTGAATTATCAAAGACGCAATCTAAGGGAATCGCAGACGCCCACAAAATATTTGGCATGCTAAATATCTGGAGCTGTCGGCGATTCACAATCACGCTGTGTGCAATGAGTTCTGACTGAAAACTACATCGGCAATGACCTACAGCCAATGAGAGACCAAGATACAGGGCAGAGGGAAGTTCGGGGAGGAGTTATAGACCAGAATATCAGTATTTTAATAGATATGAACAATTATATCATACAGAAACAAGCACAAACATTTGCTTGACCAGCCACAACATCAGCATAACAGTTACTGCAAAATTTACCTCCAACTCTCTTTGCAGAACACACAATCCCTGTTCCCTGCATCTCCCTCTGCATAATCTGTTTCTCTTTTTCTCCTTGTAGCTGGAAACCAGCTCACAGACAATTTGCGGGCTATATATATATATTTTTAATAATTACAGTCTTGCTGGAGAACTCCGGTCTGACGCACGCGGGTTCTCGCGTTATTTCCTTATCACTTCTCGCGTGTGTTTTGTTGTGAAACGTAGTTTGCGGACCAGACAGAGCTGTCGTCGATTCTTCCTATTGTGAAGTCATGCAGTGTGAAACCCCCTTGTCGCGGATCCATCGTGCAATGTGAACACAGCAGCGACCGACTGCTACCTCAGATAGTCATGCAGTGTGAAAACAAAGGTGATCCGACGACTTTGAAAATCGTACTGTGTGAACTCAGCATAAGTGGAACAAACTCAAAACTGCATGCGTTTCTAATACCGAGTTAGTCCATGTTTGTGCTTGTTCGGTAATGATATAATTGTTATATATCTATGGAAATCCTATATTCTGGTCTATAATCCTCCGAAATTCCCGCTGCACTGTACTTGGTCTCTCATTGGGGGGTCACGCCGATGTAGGTTCAGTTCAGAACTCATCGCACACAGCTGTGAGTGTGAATCGCAAAGCTCAGATATTTAGCATGCCAAATATTTTGCGACGTGTCAGCGATTCCCTCAGATCGCATCTTCGATAATTCACACGGTGTGATTGCCACTCGCGTGAACGAGCACCGATTTGACTCCGATTTCGGGCATTTGTCGGCGAGTGAAAAATCAGGCTAAAATCGTGCAGTGTGAACTCGGCATTATAAGTAAACAAAGAGGCAATCGGCTCTTTTAGCTGAAAGGCGGGACTTCCCATTTCTACAGTCACCATGTTTCTTCCATTCAGTTTTATATGAGAGGTTTGTCTCCTCCCCTTTATAGTGTATCTGGTACAGTATAAGTAGCCTATTACAGAATAGGGCAACAATGAGGATCCATTGGAAATACAAGAGTCATCTGTTTACCAGCTGTCTCTAACTAGTGATGCACACTCTGTTGTCTGAGCCGCTGCACCCGCCTGGTTCTTCCTGCTGTTGTTGATTGTTCTAGATGTCTTTGAAGGGAAGCAAACCACTCCTAACTCAACAACTGGCACAACAACAGAGAATGCTATAGAACTGGCACAATCATTTTTGCAACAAGTCAGAAATTCAATGACAAGAAAGTAGAGAGAGGGGGCTATTGTTTGTTGTGGGGGTAACAGGGTGAACAGAGAAATGGGCTTGACAGACCAGCTAGAGCAGTGACATCCACTCAGAATGCAGTGTGCAGGTCCTACCTGGAAAAGTGAATCATGGGATGTAGTCCAGTGTTATGCCACCACAAGGTAGGGTTGATCAAAGTAACTTTGTTTTGGTAGTAATGATTTTCTTTTTAAAGTTGTGTCAATGTTTATAGGGTTACAAAAGCGTTTAATACTGGTCTGACGTCTCTGATGATCATTTCCACTTTTTCTCTTTGTTTTTTGTAATAAAAATATACTACTTTACACACTGTATATTCAGCTGCTGTTTAAAAGTTTAAAAATGCTATTTTATGTTGTTGAAATTGTTTCTGGCTGCAATATAAACTTTGAATCTCTTGTAAAACTATGGATACAATAGAAGTGCAAATATCTGTCAGTTATTGTTTGTGGTTTATCTGTGTCAGTATCAGATTATATGCATACACAGAGAGTGATTCAGAATTTCCTTTGTGTTCATATCCTGGCATTAAATATCATGGCTTATGGACTAAAGCATAGAGCTGTCAGTGTTCAAAATAAATTCAGATCACTCTTAGCATGTTGGCCCAGGGATGGGAGTTTATTTATTGCTGGGAATGCCATAGTGTAGTAGTTTATTTTATTTTATTTTGTTCTCTAAAAGCGAGCCATATTATTTTATTTCTCAAAATTGCGAATTGCAAACTATTGCCACCAAACACACCTCTGACTGTTTCACCTTCTTCCCCAGAGTGTTTGTGAACAGAAGTCTGGCCATGGAAAAGATTAAATGCTTCGGCTTTGACATGGACTACACTTTAGCGGGTAAGGTGTTTCCTACTTCCTTTGATGACTATGCTTAAATGTTCAAAGTCCAAATCCCCCTTTACTTCTACAACCCTAGGAATGTGCCAATTTCTAAAAGAAATCTCATAATATTTGTCCTTATGTTTGGGTGTCTCTTGGAGCCAGTAACACTCTTGCTTAGAATCTCAGGGTAAACATACAGTAGGATTCATAAGTATATTTAGCCACTCCTCGTCTGGTTTTGGAATCTGGAAAATTGAGGTGATGTCTCATACACAAACAGCCTCATTTTATATGATCTAAAACCTAGAGTTTGTCTTTGGCTAGGATCTTAGTTTGTTGGAACGACCATCAACATAAACAAAGCACCTTTAAATTTTTTATGACATTTAGGTCAGCCAAGAACCTGAAATAATAGAGGATTTGATTTTTATGGTGCAACAGTTTAACATGGATCAGATGCACTGGGTTTCTGAAATCCCTTTGCTTTCTGTTATTGGTCCCAGGGACTCCTCTACTAGTGGTGCATAAGGTCCTCACTAAATCCGGGCTGTGGGCCCTGAGAAAGCAGATCAGTTCTTTGACAGTTAGAATGGATGACTCTTTAGAGGTGGATAGCGTGTATCGTAGCCAGCAGCTAATATGGCTTAAGCTAAATTCTGAGGCCGCTCAGCTGTTGACATCCTCCACATTACAGCTGACTGTAACCAAGTGCAAATGTTTACAAGTACGAAGGTATACTGTTTCTTATCCTCTGATCAAGTTGCAACCACAGTTTAGAGGTCCATAAAAATCCATAACAGTCAATAAGAGGAAACAGACACAGATGCTTTGGGTCACAAATGCTTACAATCTTACAATATATCATTCTTGATAGATAGCAAAAATAAACATTTTGTCATAATTTACTGCCCTCATGAACTTTATAAAGGAAATGTAAAATAAAAGAAATGAATAAAAAGGATAATAAATTAACAAAATTCTTTCATTCGTCAGCAATCTTTTAATTTATTTTAGTGCTGTCAACGATTATCGCAATTAATCGCATCCAATATAAATGTTTTTGTTTGCATAATATATGTGTTTGTTCTGTGTATATTTATTGTGCATATAAAAATACACACACATACAGTATATATTTCAGAAAAATATGTTATTTTTATATATTAAATAGATTTATTATAATATAAATTATATGAATATAAATGTAGACATGTAAATACATGTAAATATTTTCAAAATAGATACTATGTGTGTGTGTATTTATATATACAAAATAAATATAAACAGCACACACACATATATTATGCAAACAAACACTTATTTTGGATGCGATTATGCCGATTAATAGGTTGACGCATAATTTTTCTATAATTATGTAATTAATCATAAGCCTCTCAAGAAAATTTTCACTCTTCACTCTTGGTGGAGACTAATTTTCTTTTTCTGTGGCTCTACAACAGAATATTAATAGATGTTAGCATTTATTGTTGATCTTAAATCCAGGCTTTGAAATCAAGAAGCATTAAACCAAACCATACAGGGTTTCCAAGCCCTGATTAATATTTCCTATTGCTTATTGAGTCCATTCCATAACCAAATCCCCTTTGTGATTGGGACCAGCGTGCAGGATAATACCTTGCACGTGGACCGAGATGTGGCACAAACTCTCCATCTAAGCTTGGTGTTGACAGCTCTTCAACCTGACAGTCCATTAAATCACAGATGAAGCCTGCCACCTCTGCATTCTTTGTATAGACCAGATGGTTTTTCACAGGACAGAGAAATAAAACGCTGTTAAAATGGCAGAGCAATTTCAGAACGCTTCCGATTTTTTAATCAATTTAGTAAATTAAAGACACAGTCTTTAATGGTGCATTCTGTTGTATAAAAACCTGACAGCATAATCCAAAGTCAACCAGAGGCTTAATGCAGCTAAAGCATATTAGTTAGGGAGAGCTTGATGAACGGACTGAGGGGTTGGAGGAGTTTGTTTACCTTGTAAGATGATACAAATTTTATTTTCTTGCTGAAGGTAACCTGATCTATGAACTCCAGCCTGACATCATACACTCATTCTGAATACACATGCATATGTAATAATCTGTCCAGGAGTGTGTGGAGAAAGAAACATGAATCTTCATGGCCGTAGTGGCTCTATGCTGACACAGGTCAATGCAAACAAGTTTGGACCTGCAGAAAAATACAGAAGTTTCACATAGTGGTGAAAAATAAGTTTTCTTCACTATTGACTAATAATCAATTTGCCTCAATGTAATAGAGTGGACAAGTAAGTAGGACACTTGTTTGTGTCATGTATACAGAAGTCTAAGGCATAATTTAGCTGGTGTCATCTTACCACCTTCAGTAATATTGGAGATGAAAGCTCTCTGGCGTCAGCTTAAATTGGTGATGATGAAGATTCGGTCTTGCCCATGAAAACTCATATGCCTGTTGAAAAGGGGGTTTACTGGTCTTAGCAGATCACCAGGCAATGTTTTGGCCACAGACCAGATAAACCAGCTGAACAACAGCTTTGCCAGGTTAGCAAGCCATGTTTGGTTTAGGGCATGATTCCCAGTAGGGGTATGTGCGATATTGACAAAAAAATGATATCTCAATATGGGACTTTTTTTTTTTCGGGAATAGATGGTTAAAGATATAATTTTTGCTGAGTTTGTTTTTATGCTTGTACCTTGGCTGGTTTAGACCTGTCATGGATAAATAAATATGACACTAAAGCCGGCAGTAGGTGGCAGCAAGTCCGTGTATTAATGAGTGATTCATTGAATCGTTATTTCAAACGATTTGTTCAAAATGGCTGATTCAAACGAATGAGTCACTGAATCAATGACTCGAACAATTTGTCAAAAAAACAGATTCAAGGAACAAATTATAAATTCCTATTACTTAACTAGATCATATCTTGTAAATATAACAAAGTAAAAACCCATACAGGGATATTTTTCTTTCGAACCCGGAATTATAGTGGCATTCTAACTGCATTCTAATAGGCTTCATCATGCAGTGAATGCTTTTGGACTCTGAAGACATGTTTTTAATTTTTTTTTCAAAATGAGTGAACGGTAAATATCGCACAGTCCTAGTTCCCAGGGTTTGAAAACCACTGAGGAATAACTGTGATTATTTATAAAAGGCTGTAATGTAATTAAAGAACTATATAGTCTGTTGCACTGCATGTTTCAGAGTGAAGAGCGGCACTGTGTTAATTTACACTTTTGCAGTTTGCCGTGTTTTTGCTCGATAAATCCTGTTTCTCACAAACTTCACAACCTGTTAGTTTAATGTGCATTTGGGAGTGTTAATGTGCTCTATAGGTTCACTAAAGTAACATTCATATTTACATAATTTTTAACATGTTTGTGCAAAGAAGTTTGTAGCATTTAACCAATTTTCTACCAAAATAAATGCTTGAGGATTTGAACGTTTGAAGACATAAATCTAAGACATAGATATTTGAATTGTTACTTGAAGTGTTAGATGGTTCTTGTAAAGAGTGAACCCAAATGTGAACACCCTTAAAATTTAACTATTTACATTAGCATTAACTATGTTGTTAAATTATTGAAATCTCAGGGGCTACTTCAAGAAGATATTTTAGATATTTTATGTATAAGGAGTATTTTCCCAGCTTATTTATTTAAGCTTATTTTTATGTATAAGGAGAAACGGATTTCATAATGTTGACTAGTTGTTGGCTAATAGTTGATCAAATCTGTCTGAGGCTCCTTTACTTCACTTGAACTGTAAATACATTAATGGTCATGTTAACTGAAGTTAACATGACCATTACTGTAAATACATTAATGGTTCTGTTAACTGAAGTTTGACCTGTATTTCACAGCAATGCATACCTGTCTTTTTTGTCAATATAATCGTAAACTAATTTCACCCCTCAAACCTTTACCTGTTCTTAATGTAGGCCACATAAAATAGGGTATAGATTTTCTGTCTGCAGGCCTCAGTAAAACTGCCAAAAATATTTTCTTTTCACCCTAGCAGGAGTATGCTAGCTCAAGACCAACATTGTCCAAGGTCAACACTGGTGTATGCAGTTAAGCAAAGAGAGATAATGGGAATAGTGACTGAGAGGGAAAAAGAGGCTCAAAATAGGTTTTGCTGTAGCTTCGTGGAACATCGTGGAGAGGAGAGAGAGACAGAAAGAGAAGGGGCAGTTGAGTTTGTGTACAGCTGCTATCTGGGTGGAAGAATCTGGCCTGAGTTAGTGACTCTGTTGGGGTTTGCTTGCCTGTATGTGCCTGTACTTCTGGCCATGGCTCTGTGAGGAATTCATTTCTATCCGGCTCCCCCTCCACAGCCTGTCGGTCATACATCTGTAGAGATACAAGCCTAGAACAGAACGTGAAACTCACTGGAGGCAATCCTACAAATAAGTCTCATATAACTCAAAGATTGGTAAATTGTGTGAAGTAATTTAGATGGAACTGGAAAAGCTAGGCTTTGATAGGCTGTATGGATTAGTAAAATAGAAATTAGATGTGGAAAAAATAGAAAAACTCTTACACTGCCGCAGCTTGTACAAAGTAACAGCATTTTGGTCAAAGGTCAACAAAGGTCTTCGACAATGCGGAACCATTGTTATTTTTTCTGTTCTACCAACTGTGTCACACCTGTCCATGACCATCAAGGAATTAATTTATTTGTTTATTGAGAATAATGGCTTTGAAAGAGAGAAACTGCACAAAATAGAACAATTACAGATACAAAGGTGTTCTCAAGTACCATAACAGAATAAAGCTAGTCCTTTTAGTGAACTTATCTTGACAAACAATGTTCAGACTTGCACAAACACAAGCCTATTACAGAAAAACAACATTCTGGCAAAAAAAAAACCCCAAAAAACAAGCAGGTTGTTGTGGTCAAACATGTCTCAGCCTTCATTAGCAATGGACCTAGGAGTTCACCCTGAGGCACTCCTCTCCTTCTCATTCCATACTCTCAAGAGATCCTTCTGGGCTTCTGCCCTTTGACCTGCCACCTCATCAACAACAAGCATAACACATTTCCAGCTCTTCCACAACAACATGTGATGTGAGTTTAGTTTAGTTTAGTGACCCCCATCTTTGCTGAAGCCATTGTTCTATACATGTCTGTCTTATTTTAATTTCTTCGTCAGTTGGGTGTCAGGATGGAACAACAGATTTTGTGGTTAGGGTCTTGCGAAATGCCTTTTGTTGCTGAAATACCACCCAAATCCCTCTGCAGAGGCTTGGGATCTAATTGGGTTTAAATCTTTTAGGGCAAATGGGTCCGGTTTCATATTGGATTAGATCACAGGGCATACATGGCCCTGCTAAGCCTTTGTAATGTGAATGTTCTGGTACCCTTTGCTTGCTCTGTGAAAGGACAAGATTGGTGTCGACACGTATCACAGTTGCTGTTCTACAGAGCACTCCCAGAGAGTGTCTTTAAATACAGCTCTTACGCTGCCATGTATGCATCTTTATATTTTATTTTGGGTCAGTTGTTATTGAGATCCCTTCCAGAATAAACTTAGCTTGGAGGGATTTTACAGTAACTTCAGCCAAAAATATCTATCATTGCGCCAACAGTTTGTAAATGGGAGAATTGTTTGGGCAACTAATACTTTAACATGTAACAAAATACAGAGCCCTGCACACTTTGAGGAAAATAAGGTTCAAAACTGTCTCTGGGGTGGTACCTTTTCAAAAGGTACTAATATGCACCTTTAAAATACTAATATGTACCATTTAATGGTAAACTAAAATGTACCTTTAAGGTTTTGTGCTTTAGGAGTGTACATGGCATGCAGAGAAATATGGCAGATCACAAAGGGGATTCTTGTTTTAGTTAAACAATGGCCACGTTGTAGTAATTCATTCCCTTTTATACTAATTCAAGCCACAATTGAAGTAAATTAAAGGTGCCATAGAATGCATTGATAAAAATGTTTAAATTGTTCTCTGATATCTACATAAAAGGTATGTGGCTTAGGTAAGGGCAAAAAATCTCAAGAAAAGGTTTTACATGTCCATTTACAACCCTAGGATTTGTCCCTAGAATGAAATGCTCTGTTTTTACCTTATTTGGAAGGGTCATGAATAATAATGTTGAGCTCTGCTCTGATTGGCTGTTTCACAGTGCGGCTCAATGTTGAGCTCTGCTCTGATTGGCTGTTTCACAGTGCAGCTCATTTCAGTTGCTCACACAGCAGGAAGGAAACACAGGGAAAATATATATTTCAATACTTTTTCTCGCAGTTATATTGTTGGGTAATTGTACTGTATATAAAATGTGGACATCAGTGAGCCGCTATTAATATGCTGGAGATTGAAACTGCTTTCGAGTGCACGATCGCGTTTTACTTTCACTTTCGAGATTTGCGATCGCATGGGCTGGGTAAACTACAGCGGCAGTACTTACCACACATTTTACAAGATCAGATGCTTGTCAGTGGTGCTCAGGATCTGTAAATCATTCGCCATCATCCTCAGTCATCTCTCCTTACTCTGTTTATGTGGTAAGTGAAATCTAATCTGTACTGTAATGTAACAGGCTACCGCAAGCAAGCGGCTAACCATGTCCCTTTAATCGCTCCATAGAATGCGTTATTTGTTTTCCATGCCTTTCTGAATACAAACACCAACCCATCCCTACAAATCACATCCCCTGCACAGCCTGGTACATAACATAATTTATTTCCATGATCTGCCATTTTCACTATTATCCTCACTTGTTTCTTCACAAAACCTGCAGAACTTCTGATGATTCGGCTGTGCAGGTCCGGCTGGCCTAGAACATGGGCGGGTATATGCAAATGTTGGGGGCGTAACTATTAGTGATCCCGACTGTAACGTCAAAGTCTGTGTTATGTTCTGATTCGCCTATTTTTCAGTGGTCTTTTGCATGCACGAGATTTACATAAGAAGGAGGAAACAATGGTGTTTGAGGCTCATGGTATGTCATTTCCATGTACAGAACTGTTATTATTCAACTATGCCAAGCTAAATACAGTTTTCCATTCTATGGCACCTTTAAATCTAAGGGACTAATTAGTAAAAAGGGGCCACAATGAAGCTAAAACGAGGGAACTAATTAGAACAATGTGGCCACAACTGAACTAAAATGGGGAACAAAATCTTAATTTTACAAGACTCTACATGATCTAACAGATGGAATTTTATAGTAGTCTGTTTATTTTAATTGTCCTGTTCAATATATCTTACTGAATATCTCTCTATCAATAGTATACAAGTCACCTGAATACGAATCGTTGGGCTTTGATCTGACTGTGGAAAGGCTGGTCTCCATTGGCTACCCGCAGGAACTGCTCGGATTTGTTTACGACCCCACTTTCCCTACAAGGTAATGAACTCTCATTGGCAGACCATATTTGAGACATTTTCACGTTGTCGAGACGTTGTCAGTACCAAGACTATAATTTTATATTATGTTTATAGGATGAATAATACATTTAACCCTATATTTTCTTTTTTTGTTTTTACAGAGGTCTGGTGTTTGACACCATGTATGGCAACCTCCTGAAGGTAGATGCTTATGGAAACATCCTGGTCTGTGTCCATGGCTTTAACTTCCTGCGAGGGTGAGTAATCCCGGCCCCCGTCAAGCCCTGCCTTTATGGTCTTGGTCACTGAACTCTAATGAAACCTATGGAGTATGTGCTCATAATGTTCCTGTGTTCCCTGCCAGCCCTGACACCCGAGAGCTCTATCCCAACAAGTTTATCCAGCGTGATGACACAGAACGCTTCTACATCCTCAACACACTCTTTAACCTTCCAGGTAGGCACTTAATCACTGTCCTACATAGCCCTGTCACTGGCTGCCGTTTAGAGACACATTAAAGGAACATCTTGGAACTTTGCTGCCGTACCATGGGTGCAGCAGGCGCAAGATATACGCCTAGCGCCTGAAATAGTCCCCAGTAGGTAACTTCCAACTCACGGCCATAAGTTTGTGTAGTTGGTAGATGGAGGGAAGTTAGCCTATTTTTCAGGCGCTGCGTAATATCATTGCGCCTGCTTGCACCCATGGTACGGCAGCAAAGTTCCTTGATTATAACACCGGAATGAGAGTATAGTTCCTAACCATATCGGCCTACAAAATCGCAACTTTTAATTTTCCGTCGGTCGTAGTACACGATGTAACTACAGAAGAGTCAAGTTTTAAATAGGAAAATATAGAAACTCTTTGGTAATTTTTAAGCGAGATGCTAACGGTCTAATCAGAATCAATGATCTATGCTAAGCTAAGCTAAAAAAGTGCTACCGCCAGACCCGGAGATTTGCTGAATGGATTCGAAAACGGTAAAACTCAACTGTTTAACTCAAGTGGAGTTGGAAAATGAGCCTATTTTCAAAGTAGTGCAGGGTTCCTTTTAACAGTGGCCTTTTAGTGGCCTTTTTAACTTGTAGTACTTCCAGTATGTGTGTATGAGGAGTGTGTGTTTATTTGAAATTCCTGAGTCACTTCCAGAGAATATTTGTTTTAACTGACTAACTGCCATAATGTATATATTCATCAGAAACAGGTTCCAATTGTATTTGTGTGCAATTATTCTCTGGATTTTGTATTTTTTTGTATATTGTAGAACAGAGTGTGAGTAATGACGTGATTCATTCATAGTGATTCAGAGATTCATTTTGGTTTGATATTTAAGGTCATAACTGTAAAACATAAATTACATTTAAAGCAGAACATTTTTCATTCATAATTTAAAACATTTTAATAAACAAAGCTAAGCTCTAACTGAACTTGATCTGTAATCATTATGCAGTATGAGAAACTACCGGAAAAAAAAGCAGCTTTGCCGTTTTGTTTGGAAAAAAAGGCCATGTGTTTGAAATGACATTAGGTGAGTAGATATTACCAGAATTTACCTTTAAAGCATATATGCTTATTTGGTGCTCAAGAAACTTTTCTTATTTTTATCAATGTTGAAAATAGATTTTGCTGATTAATGTTTTTGTAGAAACCGTAATCCTTTTTGTTTTGCTTTTTAGAATTCTGTGATGAATAGAAAGTTCAAAAGAACAGCATTTATTTGAAATGGAAATGTTTTTACTGTCATTGGTCTTTAAAAAAATAAATAAATACAAAATTCTTACTGACCCCAAACATTTTAACAGTGGTATATAATTTAAATTATATACAAAAATAAACAGGATCTGAGAACAACTTTCACAGTCTCCTTCTTTCTATATATGTTTTTCTCTCTCTCTGCACAGAAACATACCTTTTAGCCTGTCTGGTTGACTTCTTCTCAAACTGTGACCGTTATTCAAGGTAGGAGTGCCAGTGACTATGATTCTATTAATCTGTTGTCTTGGACACTGCATACAGCCATACCACTGATTCAGTATCAGTAAATCAGTATCATTTACTGTGGGTGCGGCTATTTGAAGCTCTCTATTTCAGTTCACCAGCAAACACGTTATGTCTTGATAAGAAAATCCAATACAGCATAAAATTTTTTAACTATGCTATAAAAGAGGATGGCACAAGCAGATTGTAGTCTGTGGTTGGATTCATGTTCGTGCATGCCATAATTTATCATCCATTTACTGTAACTGGCTAATGACTAATCAAAGTGCATGTAAAATAAAAAAGTTGAAATTTATAACTTTTAAATGGCATGGAAATCTACTCATGCTCTGAAAAAAAAAACGAAACAAAAAAAACAACAGCCAGACCTATTTAGTCTAGATAAAATCTGTCAAAACGTAATAGTCTGTGATTTGTGTTTTGGTATGGATGCATGTCCTCTGAAACACCTGTTGGTCCTTTTAGGGGGAGAGAGCTTTCCTGTTTGGCTCGGACAACCTCAAACAAGGGAAGACTGTCCCATTTAAACATGTCTGACTGTCGATATTAAACATGTCTGACTGTCGATAAAATGTGTCAGAGCTGGAGCTCGGCCTCTTACTCTGCTGCCCCTTTGTTCTTTTTAAACCTTTAGCTGTGAAAGGGGCTTTAAGGATGGAGACCTCTTCATGTCCTTCAAGAGCATGTTCCAAGATGTCCGAGATGCTGTAGACTGGGTACATTTCAAGGTAAAAAGGTTCTCTGTTTCCCCTTCTGTCAGAGTAATCTGTCAAATAGCAGGCAGCTATGATTAACTGTGAAATGGATGTAAATGGTACAGGTAGGTACTGGATTCCTGCTTTAAAGGGGTCATATGATGCAATTTCAAGTTTTCCTTTCTCTTTGGAGTGTTACAAGCTCTTGGTGCATAAAGAAAATCTGTAAAGTTCAAATCCAAAGAGATATTCTTTATAAAAGTTAAGAGTCAACCACGCCTACCTAAAACAGATCGTTCTAACACGCCCCCACATATCTACAACAGTGGAACTTTAGCATAATGCCGCCCAAATGTTCACGCAAAGAAAGAAGGCGTGGTTTCAGGAACAGCAGTGTTGATGCAGCCATGTCAGGGAGACGCTGTGCGATTCAGTGCGAAAGCAAAAGCACTTTATTTGGCCTTCTGGAAGTAGATGCAATTAGGAATCATTGGTTAAGATTTATTTACAACAGAACAGCACAACCCAGGTGTTCGAATTTGTACAACGCATTTTATGGACGACAGTTTTTGAACCTAGAAGAGTACAAGGCCGGCTGTGCCCCCCCCCCCCCCCCCCACAAAGGCTATTTCTAAAAAAAAAATGGTAAATTCCGACTTTGCTATGACAATCTGGCGCTTATGAATCAGCGACTGTAAGTATGTTTTGTTACTAGTTAAGTATTTGCTATTGACTGTTCAAAAATGTAGTTTTGCGCATCGTGTGTGTGTGCGTGTGTGTGTGTGTGTGAGAGAGGGGAACAGGGTCACATCACAGGAGAGTTAACTGCCTGTCAGAAATCATATCACGTCAGCTGTCTTAACCGCGCGGGGCTTGTGTACTGCATCATCACTGTCACACGACTCTGTTCCCCTTTCAGGCTTGAACTGATGGTAAAACTAACAACATTATTCACTGTCTTGATATTTACTTTGAAAGCTTGAAGCTCACGATTATGTTATATCATTGATCACGATTATGGTAAGGGGCATTACATTTCCGAGTGCTTGCGGTGTTCGGCCAATCAAAATACATTGGGTCAGCTGGCCAATCAGAGCAGACTGTGCTTTTCAAAGGAGGGGGCTTTGTTGAAAACGAGGTGTTTGAGAGAGGTGGGGGATAGAGGACCTACAATAATGTACCGTATTTGAAAAATAATATGTTTTTTGAACATTAAAGCATGTCAAAATATTCTGTTACACCAAATACACAAAAATAATGATCTTTAAAAAAAGCATAATATGACCCCTTTAAGTCTTTAGATGCGTTATCATAAGCTCTTGCTCTGCTGTTTTAAAGGTTTTATTATTTTCTCATGGGAACGTTGAAAAAGAAACAGTGGAAAAAATGGAGAAGTAGGTTGTGAACGTGTAAGTTTGTCTTTTATTTCTGAAGTTACTGGACTTGCCTTGTTGTGTTGTGTTTTTTCTGAGAATAACTGATTTTTCTTTCTTTTTTTAGGCCAAGTGGCCATTGACTGCTGAGCCGCATGAATGAAGTCGCCTAAAGTTTTCTTACCCACAACAAGTGACTACAAATACACTATGTCGTGAGTTTACTGATGGCAAAATTCATAATGAGATTTGTTTCCGAAACTAGCTGCATATTGAGGAGAACATGCTAACATGAGAGATTGGGAGCTTTACCACTGGCCGCTTTGTGGAAGCGACAGTTCAGTACTCAAATCACAGCCACACACAAATGTTGGTTAAATAAATCACTTTTATTAGGAACTTATCAGGATAGACAGCATAAGCTTCCAAAAACACTTATGGTCTATGAAAGTTTGTTCGGAAAGATAATTTGCGAATAATCAGTCTGTTGTTAAATAATCCATTAAAGGGTTAGTTCACCCAAAAATGAAAATTCTGTCATTAATTACTCACCCTCATGTCGTTCCAAACCCGTAAAACCTCCGTTCATCTACGGAACACAAATTAAGATATTTTTGATTAATTATGAGGGCTCTCAGACCCTCCCATAGACAGCATGTAATTACCACGATCAAGGTCCAGAAAACTAGCAAGGAGATCGGTAAAATAATCCAGTGACATCAGGGATTCAACTGTAATATTACGGAGCTTTGAGAATACTTTTGGTACGCAAAGAAAACTCTGCGTTACCCTGGTGCCATTTTGGAGAAATGTATCCGTGTGACGCAGCTGACACAGAATAGCATACGCTGTTTATGTTCAGTGGATATTCTCCAAAATGGCACGAGGGTGATGTGGAGGAGAAAAATTGTTGAATAAAGTCTTTATTTTAGTTTTCTATGTGCACAAAAAGTATTCTAGTATCTTCATAAAATTAAGGTTGAACCACTGATGTCACAGGGATTATTTTACCGATCTCCTTGCTAAATTTCTGGACCTTGATCGTGTAAGGACAATTGCTGTCTATGGGAGGGTCAGAAAACTCTCAGATTTCATCAAAAATGGGGTGAGTAAATAATTACAGATTTTTCATTTTTGGGTGAACTAATTCTATAAATGCATTGTACTTCTGTCCCTAAGCCTTGTTTTCATTTTTGTCAAATTTTAAATATGGTGCTACGCTCAACTACCTTTTTTATGAACATTTCTGGCTTTTTACGTTCAAATAGCAATTTACTAGAAAATGTACTACCATATATATTTCATAAATAAAAATGACAGTTGTTTGTTGGGAACAAAATTAAATAAGAAATACAATGTCCGCTTGACATTACAATTTGGAGCTTTTAGCGTTTGATAAATCTTTTTTTTTTTTTTTTTTTTTTTACCAAAAATACAATTTCTCAATTTTACCCAATACATTTGACATCTTTTTTTTTTTTTTTTAAGTTCAGTTATATTTTCTTGGTAACAAAAAACACTTTTAACAAGTCCCTCAGATTTCCAGTCGCCAAGACTTGAGGATCTAAAAAAATACAATTGTGAAAAAAAAATAAGAGTTCTTTCTTGGATGCAGATTAAATAAGAAAAACAGTGTGTGTAAACTTACACCTTAAATAAATCTAAATACGTTTGCTAAATAAATCTAAATCTTAATAGGCAGCATAGTTAAGCTATGATTTTCGAACAGCTTTGTGCCTTTAAAAATCTCTTTGTATGCAGCTCACTAGGTTTTAAATCAGGGCAATAGACAACTGCACATGCAACTGGTTTGTTTAAAACTTGGACACATACAAACCATCATCTTTTTGTTTTGATTTGTTTTACAGAAAATTATGACGTACTTGTTTGACTTCCCCCATGGCCCAAAGGTATTGACATTGGTTTTTCAGCCTGTCATTAAACCTTTCAAAAGAGTTTCCTGTCATATATTGTTGCTCATAGTAATGTTTTATGTTATAGCATGGCACTTCACACCGTCCATGGCAATCATACTTCGACCTCATCCTAGTAGATGCTAGAAAGCCTTTATTTTTTGGAGAGGGAACTGTCCTAAGACAGGTGGATACGGTGAGTACATCAAACAAAACGCTCTACTATTACAAAAACAGAAGCAGACTCTCAAAGTCAGCAGGTGCAGTATTGCACATTCTGGAACATTTTATCCTGCTAAACACGATCACACAGATGGTTAGTCAGCGCTGAGTATTGAGCGTTTATACTGAAGTCTGCTGAGCACAATAGAAAAAATCTCTTTCCTGTCATCCCTTTGCAGTGTAAAGCAGCTAAACAGTTCACTGAACTTCTAAGAAAGATATTTCAGTGCAAAAACCTGTCTGTAACCCCAACAAGATGCAAAACGAGCAGTGTAAAATGCAAAATTGCTCTGAGTTCTTGTTTTGTGGGTGTATTTGAACCATTCCCTGATTTGCATAGTTAATTTAGTGAGTCGGACAGGCACGATTTATTCTTTGTGAGTTGTTATTTATTTGTGCTGACAAAAATAGGCAACAGTAATGATGTTTATCAGTGTTTCTCAACCTTTTTGACTCAAAAGCCCATCGTTTAAGACAATATTCAAAGGCCACAGAGTATTTGGTATTTCTACACAATAAATTATTTTAGAGCTTTGCATAACTAGAGAAACATTTTCATTACTTTTTATTATTATTATTTTAAATTGCACAACCTTTCATGTTTTAACTTATTTTAAAGCTTGTTTTTCCTATTTTAAGTCAAATTGTGGGCCCCTTGGAAGTGCGTTGAGTGGGCCCTGGACCCCTGGTTGAGAACCACTGAAGTACATGGAATGAATATTCAGACAGTCTGAATATTAATCAATATGTTCTCTATCACAGACTACAGGCCGGCTGAAAATAGGAACATACACTGGACCTTTACAACATGGCATTGTTTACTCTGGAGGTACTGGAAATTCTTGGATATATAAAGATGCAAATGACACATCTTGTCAGTCAAGTCACCTTTATTTATGTAGCACTTTTAACAATATAGATTGTGTCAAAGCAACTGTACAGCAATAATTAAGAAAATAGTGTGTCAATAACGCAAAAATGGCAATCGTAAACACTCATTTTTCAGTTAAAAACAGTTCATCATTGAATTCAGTGATGTCATCATCCAGCTCAGTTCAGTTTAAATAGTATCTGTGCAAGGCAAGTTCCTTGATATCGCCAAGGAACCAAAACTCCATCGGTGACAGAATGGAGAAAATACCTTGGGAGAAACCAGGCCTCAGTCGGGGGGCCAGTTCTCCTTTGACCAGACGAAACCAGCAGTTCAATTTCAAGCTGCAGCAAAGTCACATTGTGCAGAAGACTCAACTGGTTCCCTGTGGTCTTGTCCCGGTGGCCGTCTGACACAAGGTCTTTACAGGGGATCTGGATCTGGGGCTCATCTAGTTGTCCTGGCCTCCGCTGTCTTTCAGGGCTGTAGAGGTCCTATCTAGGTGCTGATCCACCATCTGGTCTGAATACGTACTGGATCCGGGTGACAGCAATTGACCATCTGGTCTGAATACGTACTGGATCTGGTGGCTACGGTGACCTCGGAAAGAAGGAGAAACCGAATAATATAACGAGAGATACCATTCTTTCTAGCGATGTAGCAAGTACATTGGGTGTTATGGGAAGTGTTCCCGGTTACGGTTGCCCAAATTAATGCAGCCTAAAAAAATCCTTTAACGGATTTGAATATAAGAAATGTGTTAGTGTGTTATGTGTAAACCAGGTTAAAGAGATGGGTCTTTAATCTAGATTTAAACTGACAGACTGTGTCTGCCTCCCGAACAAAGTTAGGTAGATTGTTCCAGAGTTTGGGCGCTAAATAGGAAAAGGATCTTCCCCCCGCAGTTGATTTTGATATTCTAGGTATTATCAAATTGCTAGAGTTTTGAGAAAGCAGCAGACGGGCAGGACTATAATGTAACAAGAGCTCGTTCAAATAATGAGGTGCTAAACCATTCAGGGCTTTAAGTAATTAGCAAGATTTTAAAATCTATACAAGGTTTAATAGGTAGCCAGTGCAGTGTTGACAGAAACAGGCTAATATTGTCATACTTCCTGGTTCTAGTAAGAACTCTAGCTGCTGCATTTTGGACCATTTTGGAGCGTGCAGAAACAACCACCCAATAAAGCATTAAATAATCTAAGTTGAGGGTCATAAAGCATTACCAATTCTGCATAGGACATTGAGAGCTGGTCGTAATTAGATATATATTTCTATACATGTATGGACAAACAAACACATAACACACAGATGTCTCTCCTCAAGGTCCATTACACTAGATCACACGGACATAGGGGTTACTACACTTTATCAATGATTTTTAACTGCATGTGTACAGTCACTTATCCAGTAATACTACATTAGTTAGATTAGTGAACATGAAAAATACTTTGAGCACTGAATAATCTTAAATTAATGTTTCATTTCACATTTGCCTAATGTATATTAAAATCAAAAAGTTCTTTTAAGATTTTAATACACCTGAGCTGACATGAAAATAACCATAAAGAGATGTATTTTATTAACTAATTTAGCAAAGGATTAAAGTTGCAAATTTATTTCCGTATGTGTACTTACCAAGAAAGTACTGGGTTAATATAAGGTAACTAAATGGTTAAGGTTAGGTTTAGGTTCAGGGTTAGTACCTAGTTTTTACCCAGTTATTGTAATTACTATAACATAGTATGTACATGTAGAACATGACTGTAAAATAAAGTAATTATAAATATTTATAATTACTGTAACAAATGAATTGTTCCTTGTTAGTTAATGCATCAAAATAGAATGAATATTATTCGTGTAAAGTGTTAACCTTAGTTCTGTTTCACTAAAATCAGCAATAGCATTGATATTCATAATAAATCAAGTCATACTGAATTTTTACAAATAAAATGATTGTGATTTAAATTGTGCTATGATAAATATTAAAATTATCATATTGCTGTTGCTTGGACATCAAGGCTGAAAAAAACTAAAGCATAAAATCACATTGGAAGAGCAAATATTGTAATAATAGGAGTTCATTATGCAGCTTTTTCTATGCTGAGTATTGAGTATGCCTTATGTATATGTGAAAATTAGTCATTTCTGACTAATGTGTTTTCATTTCCGCCCAGGTTCTTCTGACATTGTGTGTGACCTGCTTGGAGCAAAAGGGAAGGATATTGTGTACATTGGGGATCACATTTTTGGAGATATTCTTAAGTCCAAGAAGCGTCAGGGTTGGCGGACGTTCCTGGTGATTCCTGAATTGGCTCAGGAGCTGCATGTTTGGACAGACAAAAGCTGTAAGTGTTGCCATATATCAGTAAAATCAGCCATTGGCCTGTTTCACACTGCACGTAACAAGCAGCACATATTTATTTTGGGTGCCCATAATAACAGGTTGCAGCGTTGTTGCTATAAGCACACTGATGATGCATAACTGCAAGTAGGTGCTGAACTACTTGCAGTTGTTCATATGGTAAATATTCTATGTAATGTAAACCTATTCATCAATGCAGTCTTTTACAACATAGGTTTTTATAGCAGTTTATGGTGTTCCATGTAGATTTATTACCATTTGGATGTAAATGTAATCCCTTTTCACATTTAAATTATATTTTATTATCACCAGTTTTGTAATAATTATGAATGGCCAAATTCCAATAACCATTTTATAAAGTATGGCCATTACTACAGTAAATATTACTGTTGTAACCTATAACTTACTTTATATTCTGGATAGAGCTGCAGTTCTGTCACTGTGAAAGCACAATGTGTGCCTGCTGTCACAGTTACGCTTATGTGTGTAGTGTGAAAAAGACCTTCTTGTGAGAATCTCAGTAAAGAAAGGAATGCTCACAGAGAAAGAGAAAGAGTGAGATGAGATGTCGCACTTGAAAGGCTAAGAAAAAGAGATGTGAAACCCAATCATGACAGGGTTCTGCCCTCTCATTCACAGCTCTGTTCGAGGAACTGCAGGGCTTGGACATTTTCTTGGCCGAACTATACAAGTGAGTAAAGCTGCCTCTGTTCCTTCTCAGCACAGGTGTGTGTTGTGTGTGTGTGTGTGGGGTGTGTTGTGTGTGTGTATTAGAATTTCAGAAATGGGACACGATAGTTGTTGAAAGGAAGTGGACTGGACTGAATTGCAATTATAAAAAAGATACACAGCCAACAACTCAGATTTACCATTCACAAAATATCCATCATGTTGTTTTTAGATGGCTTTATACAAATAAATGTTGACTTTTACAGTTTGTATATATTATATGACTATAATAAAGGTTCAGCAGTAAAATGTGGTTGAGTAGTTATCTCATAATATTTCAGTTTAATGATTCCTAGGATTGTCTGACTGTATAATTATCAATTCTGATGTTTTAATAATGCAAGACTAATCTGAAAATAGAACACATACAATGCAGTTTTAAAATAGCTAGCACAGAGCTGGATAACTAATGCATAATGTCCTGCATGATAAACTAATACAAAAATATATAAACAAGGCATTTCCATATCGACTGTTAGGTGTTGTATTGTGGTTTTGTTTGTTGATTATTCAAATTACACCAATTCATATTGCCGTTAATAGTGTTGACATAGAAAGGGATAATTCTGAGTCAGAGTAGCCTACGTGAACAGCTCTGAGTAGAACTTTTGAGTAATTACAGCAATTATACAC